>OX382358.1:23940133-24540133 GCA_947508005.1 Amphipoea lucens
CAAATAAAAAGTGATTTTGAATATTATGTAGGTACTCACTTAAATCAACAATAGGGGAATTTCAAACCTACTTACAATTATAAAAAATGGTTGTAGTTTGTTGTTTTTTGCTGAATGTTTTGAACGTCGATGACGGCGACGGTATAACCGCTGCGGTTTGCACGCTCGCATGCAACTCCTAGACACGTGGAGAAGTGGAGATAATTATGACGAGTCAGAATCTCATATTTCGGTATACGAGAATAATCTTGAATCTGAACTTCAGCTTACGGCGCAACTTTGATATACAATTAACATACCAAGGGTTTGCTTGCTAAATCATCTTATTAAAATGTATGAAAACGATTACCGTAAACATAAGTGCAGTAGTATTATTTTATCGATATATATTTATAATAAATAATAAAATGATAGGCGTCGTAATGTCTTACGTTTCCTATTTCACTATACCATTTTTGGAAAAGATATGGTATCTAACATAAAAATGTGTGATTTTGAACTCTATCCATAAAATTAAATTAGGGTATATAAATAGAGAGAAAAAATCATTTAAAATCTATTCCAAATCTACACTTGACTGTTACAACTGGCTTGATCGTGTATTATTGGTAAGTTTTAATATTATTCTTCCGTATTGATATATATATATATATATATATATATATATACAGGTAACACTATGTTTCAATCGCCATTGTTGTTTTTGAGATAGAATATTGGTTAACGAAATACTAATTTAGACTATTATTTTCCAGGTGTTTAACAAAGTCGGGACATAGAATTAAATATGTCACACTCACCATCCTACAGTCCTGTTTTAGAAAACATTAACCTACAATATGATGTAAGTATCTAAGTAATCATCGATATTAGCAATTGAATTCATTTATGATGGAGTTTCATAGCATAAAATTATTCATTGTTTCAGAATTTGATAGATTGCCCCGATCCAGTTCTTAATCCATTTTACTATGCTCAAGACCGAGAAAGCTGGGATGTCGAAGTAGCGGAAAAAGCTTGTGAAGAGAGTAGACAGCAAAAAATACAAGAGAAAAAAATAAAGAAGAAGAAGAAAAAATCAAAACCATTTAAAAAGACATCCTTTATCAAGCGTAAAGAGCCCGGACATATTCACCGAATTATAAAAATAATTGTACATGATGTGGAAGGCCGTCAGATGGATGAAATAGACAGTGACCCCGATATCGATAGTGCAAGCGTGAATATACAATATTTAGTCCGTAGTGATATTGATGACATAATGAGTGAAACCGAGTATTTAGTTGCTAAAATAGTTAAAAAATTAAGTTCAACTTCATATACCTAATTGATGTTTAAAATAGACGTATAATAGTTTTATTATTATTATTATTTGTTTTTTAAATAATTAGTTTAATTTATACTGTAAATATTCATTGTAAATAAAAGTATTTAAAATAAAGTACCTTTTATTTCTACGTCATAATATTTAAACTAAATCGTTACTACACTGTATATAAGGTAACGCGGTGGACAATGGCGAGCGCACTTCATTTTCGTTAGTCTGTCGTATCGAACATACACCGGCTGCTGCTCCAATTTCAGTGTCATTGAATTGTTGAATGAATGTAATGTTAAATTATAATATATGTATAATGACGAATGTTCAATAAGATAAATGTTTCATATTTATATTGAATATCTGAATTTCTCATGATATCTATTACATTATAATTCTTGAATAATAAAGACCACTAAATAGTCAAGTCAGAATATTTTGCAAGTACTATTTAAAAGCAATGAATGATGAATGTAATAAGGTGTTTCTATATCTGATAACATCTGTGCACATTCCACTCCTAACTCGTTGATGTCTGAATAGACTATTCCTACTGAATTATCCATTGATAGGTATGAAGTGACTGCTGTTTTCATTCACATGAAACTACTTTCAATGAATTTAGTCAAAGTCTCATTTCGAATAGTGAAATATAGGAATACTCGAATGGTTAACTGTGGAATATAGGGTTATTCAGATCACGATCGTGATCATGTGATCTGAATACCCTATATTCCAACTACTTATTGTAATCCCTGTTGCATTCTCTATCCATCCACATTGCTGGTGGCCACCGCCTCAAAACCTCTGAAAATAATTACTGTATTTGCAGCTGCTACTTCATTTGTAACTGGATATATTTTCTACTCAACTGCTTTAAATTATGTAAATTAAATTGTACCTAAAACATATACCACCGTACTAATAAACGATGTTTAGCTTCTGTATAGTTACACAACGCTTTGTCTTCTTCTTTCGAAAGTCAAATTACTGACGACTGAAAGAGAGAAATCGGTGTGTAACTATTCATCTGATAATACGTTTATTAGTAAGGCGGTTAATGTAAAGTAAGTTGCCAAGACTCACACAACGCTTATACTGGTAGAGCCAAGCCCCTTACTCTATAATGCCTAACTCTACAAGCCTTATATTGTCAAAATGTTAGAATCCCCAGATCTTACCTGATACAACCATATCCATGTACACCATGCTTTGTATGGAGTTGAAGTCAAACTTGCCATCGTTCTTAGTATCATATTCCCTGATTTCTTGTGCCAAGCGCTCCTGCACGTCAGGGTTCACTGCCAGCTCGTGCATTAAAAAACACATACTGGACGAAACTGATTCGAAACCAGCAAAAAAGAACAGGAATGCTTGGGCGACCAGGTCCTCATCCTGCCAGACTGCAAATAACAAAATTAAATATTAAGTCATAATTCGTTGCGTATTTTGTAAATATTTGTATCATAGTTGATTACTAATCATTTATTCATTTTATATCAGACTAGTTCAAATAATTCATTAAAAAAAAATCAGGATTGCTGTAGTGGCCCAGTGGTAACGACGCTGACTTACGAGTTAGAAGTAGGTGGTAGGTTCGAACCCAGACAGGCGCATTACTTTGTGTAAATTATTTCATCACCACTGCTCTCAAAACTGTGAAGGAAAACATCGTTAGGAAACCAGTAGGTATGTCTTAGAACCAACAAATTCGAAGACGTGACATCTACAAACTCGCACTGGGCCCGCGTGCAGGATTACAACCCGCTCCCTCTCACAGAGAGGAGGCCTGTTTTCCAATAGTGGGAACATTATAGGCTGATTATGCTTATGTTATAAAAATATTCCAATCCATCCTCGAATTCTCAATTTTTCCAGGATCTTTTCCAATTTTTCTATGCCTAAACATAAGTTTTAAAAAAAAGAAAATTCAGACTGTGACAAACATTTTAAAACAAAAAAAAAACCAAATTGGCAGCCGTTGTCAAGTGATGCGCTTGCCAACGATCAGCATAACATTGTTATTTAAATAGATAGATAGATTACAATTTAATACTAACTTCGATTTATTTCTTTCTTTCCAAATGCAGATTCTTCAACAGTTGCGAATCCAGCAGCATCATCGTTGGGCTTGACGTCTTCGTGAGATATTTTGCCTAAGAGAACAAAAGCAGGTACACGATCATTCGGAACTGTAATTTCATTTTCAACAGACATTGGATCTTTTTGGCACCTTTTTTGGCTTCCATAAGCAAGTGGATCATGTCAGGTCTGACAATGTTGTGCAGTTCTCTGTCCTTCATTGTGTTCAGCACCAAGCTTGTGAAGAATTCCTTTACTGCATCTGGTATCACGTCCCAATTAAGAATCTGTAAGTGGTCATAGGTCATCTTGAATGAACATATCGATCATGATGCCTATCAGATTCAATTCTTGGACCACTATTCTTTCTCATTTACAACACACTCATTCGAAATGAAATTTTTTTATTTAGTTTTTTTTTTAATAAAAACTTTACCTACTACGACTGTTACTGACCGACTGCACTGACCGACAGTGTTTGTTTATTTATTGGATCGCCAACAGAAGCTACACAGTTACATGCATGTTAACATGGACAGGGACAAATACAAGTGTGCGCTTCCAATTATAGGCGACCACATCATTCACAGGTAGGTACAACAAGTTCAAGGACGAAGACATTAAAATAAATCAGAATACAATACACGAAAATTATAAAAAACCGGCCGAGTGCGAGTCGGACTCGCCCATGATGGGTTCCGTATCAGCAAGTAACATAATATAAAAGTTCTTGTAGTTCGTTGTAACTTTGTGAAAGGTAAATTGCGGTTTTCGATTTATGACGTGGGTAGTTCTTCGAAATTTGATTCTTCGACTGATCCATATGGGCAAAATTTTATTTCACTTTCAGCTCTGTAGCACATGTTCATATGAAAATAGGTGTACCAAATAACATATATGTGAATGAGGGACTCGTTTTTATAAAGTAGTTTTCAAGATATCGACGTTCGAATATTTTGTGCCCAGATGAATCAGAAACATACATAAAAAGTAATAAATACACCGTTAGTTATGATTTTTAATTCTAAACAATAATTATTAATTCTTAACTAAGACTAAGACATATCAAAAGTGTCAAATTTAGAACAAGTTTATACTCCTGTCATTTTTTAAATATTAAAAGGTTATAGCTAAGTAAATAATAATAAATAAGCCTAGAACTACTGACTTGCACACTGTCAAAAATTGGACATTATTGTGCAACAAAAAGCACTCCTTTCGTGCTGGAGAGGGGAAAACTAATTTATTTTATTATTTATATGGGGTTTTGACCATACGAATCAGGCACAAATGAATCATAATTTTGCCTTCAATCATGCATAACTCATCATATACACAGACTTCATTATTGTCATTTCTCTACACGATTCCATAACCCAAAAGCATCACACGAAACACAGATTAAAGTTTTAAAACAATAAAATAAATTTTATAAAGTAGGCATTGTAATCATAATGCCACCTGAACCAAACACAGGTGAATCAGATATTTTCCTTCGTAACACCGGGATCTTAGCCAACCAGCCGCGGGTCCACCTTCTAGCTCGTCCGTTGCCCGACTGGCTTCCCCCCGCGCAGGAAGCCAGACTCTCATTATTATTACCCGACCAAGTACGGTCAAGTGAAGCTTACGCCACATTAATCAGTATTATACGCCGGACACTCCTTATTTACTTATTTGTAAACAAACTAACGTAGTTATAACCAATACACATTTTTTTTTGTAGGAGGACAACTCATGTCCTTTCGATATAATTATAATTTATATTTATGTATCAAAGGGAAAATGCGACATCGACCATTTTGTTCCGGAAAATGGCAAACGGACGCGTTATATGAATCAGAAGAACAAACTTCAAAAATTTTTATTTAGTACCTAGACAGCAATTATTTAAAAAATATCATTTGTCCTAGTAAGGCATAAAGCTAAACTGTACAAAAAAAAATTTACATGCCGATTTGTTAGTTGGTTACAGAAATATACCCATAGACATCGAAAATTTTGTCCCTGAAGAACTACCCACGTATTAAAAAAAACTACTTACTAGATCTCGTTCAAACCAATTTTCGGTGGAAGTTTACATGGTAATGTACATTATATATATTTTTTTAATTTTATCATTCTCTTATTTTAGACGTTAGAGGGGGGGGGGGGACACACATTTTACCACTTTGGAAGTGTCTCTCGCGCCAACTATTCAGTTCAGAAAAAAATGATATTAGAAACATCAATATCATTTTTGAAGACCTATCCATAGATACCCCACACGTACAGGTTTGATGAAAAAAAAATTTTGGAGTTTCAGTTGTAAGTATGGGGAACCCCAAAATTTATTGTTTTTTTCTATTTTTGTGTAAAAATCTTACTGCGGTTTACAGAATACATCTACTTACCAAGTTTCAACAGTATAGTTCTTATAGTTTCGGAAAAAAGTGGCTGTGACATACGGACGGACGGACAGACAGACAGACAGACATGACGAATCCATAAGGGTTCCGTTTTTTGCCATTCGGCTACGGAAGCCTAAAAAGGAAAACAAAATTTAAAAGCTTAAGCAAAAAAACATTCTAAATAACATTTCATTTCGAATGAGTGTGGTAAATGAGATACAAAATAAAAATGAAAAAAAAAATTCAAACTAATTCAAATAAAATAAACTAATAAAATTAAAGAATAACCATAACTCAACGGAAATAAAAAACCAAAAAAATATGATTACTTGGATACTTGAAACATTTAGGTATTTTTTAAAATTTGATAGTTTGCATGTAATATGCAATTCGTTATGCTTCAATACTTCTTTATGCTGCCTACAGAGCCTTGGCAAAACGGCGGAGTGTCCGAGGTTTATTTTGGATCCCGGCATATAGAAAAGGTTATAGTTACATTTCCGTAATTTAAGTTTTACACAAGTTCTCAAGTAAGTGAAATCATTGTATTTTGTTATTGAGAAATAAAATTATTTGAAGGTCTTTGATAAGTGTTGTGTAATTATTAGTTAGGTGCCAATGATGTGTAGGCTTTGAAAAAATCTCACAAAAGCTACTTCATTTATTGTGTAGAATGTTTACAAATACAAATTCACCTTTAATAGTTTCGGCATATTCATCATAAGAAGGAATGCTAGCATCTGACGGAAATTGAAGTTTGTTGCAGTTTTGCCCATTTCAAAGAACTGGTTATCTTTATCGGCATGGGAGTCAACTTTTAGTCCGTAAGCACAAGAAGCTATCACATCGTTAGTGGAGCGCGTTGTAAGGTCCTTGCAGTCAATGTCTATGTAGTCATCTGCAAACAGGAATATTAAAGATTTTATTATTTTAAAAGTATTTCATATAGGTAGTACATGATGTATGTGTCACCACATAACATGCTGCTAAGTAACTATAAATATTTAAATTACTTATTAGCAAGTAAGGCTAGATTGTAATGTGAATAAAGTATACACTCAGTGAGTGATGCATTAAAAGGAAAAAATAAATAAACACAACATGGTAACTACACAACCTAACTGCTAACCCGGCCGACGCGACGCGACCCCCGTTGCAAACTGTGGCAGGATACTCTTCCCCCTCCTACTTACTACTTACCACCAAAGAAGCATCTCCCTGCAGGGTGTAACCTTCCGTGGTCCACTAGGAAGTCTCTGAACCGTCTCCGGACACAAGTGGGAATATGTAAGTCCAAATTGAAGGCCAATTCTCGTAAAAGTTCAAAATCTTCTCGCAGTCTCATCTCAGCGATAATGTCAAAAATTTGTCAAAAATGTAGGGAAGTTAGATATATTTTTGATAGATTGAGACTGAGATCAGACTGTGAACGATTCTTAAAAATTACGAGAATTGCCCCTCTGGTATAATGGGGCTACCTTGACGGAACGGCAGTAGGGTGTGATTGTGGAGCTATGTCACAAGATATGCTCCACCTCCTATTCTGCCCTCTGTGTCCCAAAACATGCAGTCAATGTGACCTCTGCACTGTCACTGACAACGCCGTAGCAAAGTTTTGGGAAAACAAGATTTAAAATACAGTCGTGCCAGCGACACGAAGAAGAAGAATCCTAACTGCTCCAATATTTTAGCGTGTCCATTTATAAATAAGTAAATATACCTTTCGAAGCCTCAATCTTTTTCTTGAGTGACTGTATCATCTGATCGCCGACCTCCACCATAAATGGCACCATCAGACGTATCTTAGAACTTGTGAACGCTGGACTCAATGTGGAACGCATGTCTTTCCATTCTTGACCTGTGGGAGATATAATTTGTACAACAAAACACTAATATCTACAGAATAAATAAAGGTATTTGAGCCGTTTGGGGTTGAAACACTAGGGCCACGGGGCCCGAGTGCCCACTTAGTATTTCGAGACATCGCCAAGCGGTTGGTCGACTCTTCACGTGACCAGAGGGCTGGCCTATTTTTTGGCCAAAGAATCAGCATTGCCATACAACGTGGCAACGCTGCCAGCCTTTTGGGCACGTTTCCCGTTGACAGTGATGCGGACGAATTTTTTGATGCCCTTTGATTATTTTCCCTCCCTTTTTATATACTTGTACATATTATTATTTTAAGATTGTTAGCTTTAAAAATAAAGGTAATTATTTTTTGAATAATTATGTAATGTTTAAAAAGACGAAGCTAGTTTTATATTTGACCTTGCAAAAAGAACAAAGTTCTGGTGAAAAACGTTTCCGCTCCAAAGTTGCGGTGATTGTGGAAGTATTCAAAGTCTTTGACAGTGATCTTCTTTACAAGCTCCACGTCTCGAATCACTACAGCCTCGGTCATGAATTCAAATCTGCCCACAAACCTGTAAAACAATAAACATTAATGCTACTGGTTAGGGTTACATACGAAAATTTACGGGGACTGTGGCTGATTCCTTACAAGATAGAGCCTAGCAAACTACAGTTTGACTGACTAGATAATTCCTTTTTGATACCTATTAGCTCCATACAAAAGAAATGATGTTTTGCGAATTTGACCTTTATTAGCGACTAAAATGGTCGCACAGACAGGTGTCAGAAACGACGGCCGGACTTTAAATCTAGATAAAAAAGCCAATCGTGACTTAGGTTTTAGTTCTAAGATATTGTTTTCTTGCAGATTCTGACCTTTCTTCCGGAAAGCTGTTGTATAAATTAAGGAGATCACTAGCATTGTGGCTTAGCCGCAAGAGGATCTTGCCAGAGTTGCCCAACAGTGGGAGTGGCATGAAGTGCTTGATGCCATGTCGGCGGAATGAGAAGACTTGTCGGAGATACGGCACCAACACAGCCAGCAGAATGACCACACAAAGCAGTAATATTATCATTTTCTGTAAGAAAATTTCTAAATTAAAATCTTTTTAGCGTGTTCTATTTTAAATTGATGAAATTGTAAATGTTAATATTTTAATAAATCACTAAATATATATGATGTCACAGTTGTCAAAGAAAAGTCTTTAAATTAGATTGACCCAAAAGATGTCTATTACTACATACCGCGTTAATTTAGGCCATGCAATGTCAAGGCCAAAATAATGTTATGATCAAACTGTAGTACGAAGATAAATAATTGAACATTTATAAAATTGGGCAATACTTATCATAAAACTTTGTCAGAAACAATAAAAGTATTTTTTATGATGGCTAGTAACATTACAGCCAGTGAAGCCGGGAAGCTGTTAACTGTAAATAAACAGCAAAAGTAAAAAATATTTTTGACTATAATTAGCCTCTGATATCGACCTTGCTGCAGAGCAAGGTCGATTTTGGTCGATCGTTTGTAAATAAACCTTAACAACAAGTCAGCATAATCATAATTAGCTTATAATGTTCCCACTGCTGGGACATAGGCTTCCTCTTCGATAGATGTCACATGTCTTGGAATTTTTGGTTCAAGGACATGCCGTTTTGAGAGCAATGGTGATGAAATTATTTACACAAAGTTAAACGCGTACCTGATTTCGAACCTATGACCTAAAAATTGTAAATGCCGTTATCACTGGGCTACCGCTGGTCTTTAACATATGAAAACCCGTTATCTTACACATTCAGCCGTAGCAGATAAGTAATCACAGAAAAAATCACTATATGTAAAGAATAATACGTCACTGGCAACGTGCTACCAAACTCACTGCCGAATTCACACTGATTTGAAACATGAGAGATCAACAAAAACATACTATACGCATGTATCTTGTACTCCAAGCGCTTTATAGCTAGCGTCTAATGTTTGGAGTGCCACAAGGCACTGCCATGGGCCAAAAAAGGATAACTTATAGTTACAATGACGACCGGCAGATATTTTTCTTGAAAAACAGGGCCTCATGCGTCAACCATTTTTTTAAATCCTTTATTGAAAGAATCAGGTTCTTATTATTTGATTTAAATTTTAATGTAACCTTAATATTGACGTTATAATCATTATAAAACTTAGAATAGTGTCCATTTCTACTTCGAACAAGTCCGTTCCAGTTTCTTAGAGTCTGATATGTTGTTCATGTGTTATATTATGTAGGTCATTGTCACTTTTATATCTTATACAATATATACTACACTATCTTAAAGGGTTTTTGATTATTTTAGTCTTCGTACTATGTTTGTGTTATCCGACAACTGAATTGCCTCGACGTTCATTTGTCGGTGGAGTCCGTGTTCATGAGCCTCAGTAAATTTTTGTATTATGGTCGTCATTCATAATTATGATAAAACAATTACAGTACGAATAGTGATATTGTTGCAGGAAGCGTGTTTTTATTTAATATATCATTAGGATCGATAAAGTTACAAGTAGGTACACAAATTCAACAAAACATACATATAACATATTAAATAACATAATATACAAAGTCAAAAAACATACTTTAGCTATTAAAATAATAATTTAAATTAACTAAATAAGGAATGTAATTTAAAACATATATTATAATTTAAAATAACATAACCCATTAGATTTCTTATTAATAGTCGATTAATTTAATGAATAATAACATAATAAATAAATAAAAATAATCAAGGATAATACACAACTTATCTCCCTCAAGCCTTAAATATATAAGGCATTATTAAGAAACAACATAATATTAAAAAACAAGAATGCCTTTATTGTAATACATTGCACCTAAGATATTAAAAAACATTTTATTTTATTAAACAAGCAACCAAAAACAAAAACGAATCTTGGTTCAAACTACTTCCTAAGTCTAAACCTGAGCCAGTGTCCTCCCTGCAGCCTGATGTTCATGTTATCAGTAGCTAGTTTGGCGGGGATGCAGGTTTTCTCACAAGGAGAGAGTTCCATATGCCGTAGAAGCTGGTAAATCATCACCTTCAACTCGCAGAGAGCAAATCTTGAACCTGTTGATGAACAGTACAGTTAGTTATGTGATACTTTCGGAAATGATTCAGACACCCTCTATTTCAGCTGTTATTATTACGTCAAACAGTGATGTAAATGTAGGCTGTAAAATCTCACCAATGCAATTCCTAGGTCCTATACCGAAAGGCATATATGCTAGCAAATTGACGTTGTGTTTATTTTCTTCGGAGAAACGTTCAGGGTCGAACTTCTCAGGCTCAGGGTAATACTGAGGGTCGTGGTGGATGGCAAATGTCGGTATCACAACTACTGAACCTTTGCGCAACTGTAAGTTAAAAATATCCATTAAAGGTACACTGAAATTTTGAAATGGTTCATTGTCTTAGCTGATATCGAATGATGGTAATACTTACAATGAAATCTTTTTCGGCGGCCACGTTTGGTCTCCCCATGTTGTAATCTCTATTGCATATTCTATCCGTAGCTACAGCTGGTGGCCATTTCCTCAATCCCTCTGAAATAATATATTTACAGTAATTAAGGTGATAGGTACATGTTTCAATATTTAAGTATGTACTCGATAAATTAATAAATAAACAAAATCTTACCAGAAACAACCATATCCATATACGTCATGCTTTGTATTGAATTGAAATCAAACTTGCCACCGTTCTTGGTATCATGTTCCCTGATCTCCTGTGCCAAGCGTTCCTGTACATCAGGGTTCACTGCCAGTTCGTACATCAAGAAAGACATACTAGACGAAATAGTTTCAAAGCCAGCGATAAAGAACAGGAATGCTTGGGCGATCAGGTCAGCATCTTTCCATTCTGCAAGATACGAAATCAGAAATTGATTAGATTTTCGTAGAGTACTTTGTGTAAGTTTATCCATCTATGATTATCATTACCTCGAGTTATTTCTTTCTTTCCTATTGAAGATTCTTCAACGGTGGCGAATCCAGCAGCTTCATCATTGGACTTGAAATCTTCATGAGATAGTTTACCTGAAAGAACACGCATGTCATACCATTTTTTTAGTATAAACTAGTTATTAGATTGAATGATGAACCACAATTTTAATCTCTACTAGATCTAATTTACTACTACTGGAGTATTTAGTTAATTTCGAACTTTATCTAATTAATTGCCTTGAATATTAACTGGCACCTTTTTTGGCTTCCGTAAGCAGATGGATCATGTCAGGTCTGATAATGTGGCGCAACTCCCGGTCCTTCATTGTGTCTAGCACCAGTTTTGAGAAGAAGGTCTTGATCGCATCTTTTACTATATCAAATTTAATAATCTGTAATTGATTTTAATATTTAGTTATTTTTAACGGTAAAGATAGATTAAAATAAAAAAAATATTATTTTAAATACAAGGTGGCTGGGACATTGACGTGTAACCTGTCCGTCGGTTGTTAAAAAAAGTAGGGGGTCTAGAATAAAGGAAGGGGCCTGCCAGGGCCGAAGCCTGCCGGGGGTGCGGGATTGTCCGAAAGGGTTACCGCTACCCCGGAACATAAAGGGCTAAGGAAGGAACACGGACGGGTTTTAGTCAGTAAGAGTCTGACACGGGAGTGTCAGACTCTAACGGAACGGGAGTATCATCAAATGACCCCTTCCGCTCTGGGTGGAGCGGAAGGGATTCCGCTCCACCCAGAGCGGAAGGGGTCATTTGATGATTTCCCATCCATAAAAAAGGGGGTCTAGAATCATGTGCTGCATTCACGTAGGTTTGCGCGACAATGAAACTACCACCCTTTATATTCTTATCCAATGAGTATAAACTTAATTTTACCTTTGTAAGTTTCGGCACACTCATTATAATGAAGAACATAAGTATCTGACGGAAACTGAAATTGGTAGCAGTCTTGCCCATCTCGTAGAATTGGTTCTCTTTGTCAGTTTGGGAGTCTACCTTCAGACCGAATGCGCATGAAGCTATCACATCGTTAGCGTAGCGCGTTGTAAGGTCCTTGCAGTCAATGTCTATGTAGTCATCTAAACAGACAAAAAATAATAATTAAGAAACGTCTATTCCGAATATCCACAAAATTACGACTATCGTTATGTATGATTTTGAATCGTGTCTGTCCGTAAAGTATTTGTGCGGAAAATGTAAAATACAAAATACCTCCTGAAGCCTTAATATTTTGCTTGAGTGACAGAATCATCTGACCGCCGACCTCCACCATGAATGGCACCATCAGACGTATCTTAGAACTTGTGAACGCTGGACTCAACGTGGAACGCATGTCTTTCCATTCTTGACCTGCGGAATAATTAACATTTATAATGTTTTACTTACTTAATGCCATTCATATTACACTAAAGAAAAAATTAAAAGAAAAAAAGAAGAAGAAGACGAAAAAAAATACAACAAATAAGGGAAGCTAATCATAATAATTACCTTGCAACATTAACAAAGTTCTGCTAAAGAAGGAGTCTGTTGAGAAGCTGCGGTGATCGATGAAAACCTCAAAGTCTTTGACAGTGACCTTCTTAACCAGTTCAAGGTCACGGAGAACTACTAACTCGCTAAAAAATTCAAATCTGCCCACGAACCTGAAAACATTGTTATAGTGCACTGCATTGAAACCTTTTCGCTTATATAATGGATTTAGTTATACAGAATGAAATTGAAAACTTGCGACAAATCGAAATAGGAGGTGCAGTAACTATAATATTACAACATAATCATAATCAATTGCCATTTCTCAAATCAAAATTCTTAAAAAAAGTCGTGTAATTATCGTCTTCGATAATGCAATCTAGGTTATTGCCTTCAAGTAGACTCGATTTATCGTCGTTTCAGTATTTTTTTTATAACTTATAACATATTATAAGAAAATGAAAGTATCAGTTTTACAACAATGCATTCATCGCTGAGTTTAAACCATGAAGTAGTTGACAACGTGTTGGACTAGCGGTATTTACCTAATTTTGACCGTTCCTACGAAAAAAGAGCGCACGACGACGGCGACGTTGCAAATCGCTCGCCTACGCACACGTACGAGCATCATCCTTAATAACATGCTCTAAATTTACTTTATCGCACGCTGAATTAGAAATTTTATTTTGTCGCACCTATTCAATCTTCACCCCGTATAATATCGTTGGTAAAGCCAATAAAGTAGGTAACTATGTAACAGTTGCTCTTGGGTTTCCTGTGAGGTGATCAGTTGTTAATAACATAATAATTATGTTACAGTACAAATATAAAATCTATAATCTGTTGTGTTTTCAAATTGAATCTTTCCATTTCTCACCTTTCTTCTGGGAAGCTGTTATACAAATTACAAATATCATAAGCAAAGTGGTCTAGGCGAAATATGACTTTGCCCATGTTGCCCAGCAGTGGGACTGGCTTAAAGTGCTTGATGCCATGTCGGCTGAAGGTAGAGTAGACTTGCCGGAGATACAGCACCACCACAGCGATCAGTACAACCACCCAAATCAGCAAGATTATCATTATCTGCAAGAAAAGTAGCAGTTTATCAATCTTACAGTAGATATCTATTCTAGACTTTAATTTGTTAGCAAGACTGGTGCTCGGCGCCTGTTCCATAATTTGATAACGGCCAATTGAAACAAGCAAAGTTACAAAACGATACCTTAATTGGCAAACCAGCCAACTCCATATGAGCAAATTTTTCAGGAGACACTTAAAACTGTATAATATTTTTGTAGACTCAAATCAAATCAAAAAATATTTTTGACGAAATTTGGAGTTGGCTGGTTTGCCAATTAAGGTACCGAAAAATGATTTTAATGTAAGGAACTATCATGCAGTACCTAGATCAATTTTCATTTTCCAACGAAGGGCCCTATGTAAAAGCGATATTTTGTGTAGTGTATACAGGGTGAAATTTGAATCACCGTTTTCCTCTTAAGGGGCATTGTACTCATCATTATGAACAACTGTCGGACCAAACCCGAAATCGCGAAAACAAAAACAGCTGTTCCCTACATTTATGTTCGCATAACTCGTCAAAATGCAGGGAACAGCAGATTTTTTTTTTCGCGATTTTTTTGTTTGGTCCCATAGTAAAAGTTGTTCATAATGATGAGTACAATGACCCCTTAAGAGGGAAACGGTGATTAAATTTTCACACTGTATAATAAAGAGCAATCGGATCTGTCCATATTTTAGATCTCCGTGATTCTATTAGGAATATTGTTCAAAGCTGTTTATTTGTATCCACTGAGTCTGTTTTTATTATCATCATTCAGACGCCAGTCATCTACTGCTGGATATAGGCCTTCCCCAAACATCAGTACAATGACTGGTTTCACATTACAAATCAGAAAATATTTGATAGTTATATTTTTATTATATTTTTCTCAGTCAAGGGCAAAATTACAATATCGCAAGAATGCTAAACAATGAGAGGTTAATGTCACGTTATCAGATAAGTAAACGCTTTTGTTAACATAGTCTTTATTGTTTAAACATTGGCTTAATTTAACTGTAACACTTTGCACTTGACTAGTAATCAGTTACTGAAGAGGTACTAGAGAAAACTTACCTAGTTTGAAGGCAGATATTAATAATTCTCCGAGTAATACTTTAAAGTTTCAAAAAGTGTTTAAATCTTATTTAAAAATTACGAGGAGTTATTTAACCAAACATTATCTGCAACGTTTTGAAGAGATCAAGTGCTCTGACCTTTAGTTGACCACAAAGTAACCTGGGTGACTTTTGTTTGTCATAGCTTGTTGTTTTAGTTTTATTTAGCCATAGACCTTGAAATTCCCATTTTTGAAAAAATCTATGTGAAAATGTTGGTTGTTGAATTCATTTTTCCGTAAAAAAATTGCTGGATAAGGTTCAATGAAATCGACGAATGACGGACATACTATAGCTAGAATATTGTAAAAAAATACATACAATGTAATAATATATCTTACATTAAAATGTGACAGTCACAGATCAGAGACAATAATAACACAACATTAAATGGAAACAAATTAATCGGTGCGAGCGTGCTACTCAGTTCACTGACGAATTCACTGTGTGTATAGGCTCATAAACATGATACATGAACATACATGTCTTATACATATATATCTGCCATATACAGGGTTGGCAGATTAGATTGTAAAATTGTTCCCGAGTTTATTCCTTTATTGGTGCTGCGAGCGTTGTATTACTGGGGTCTGATATGAGAGGTGCCACAAGGCACTGTTCTTGGGCCCATGAATAGATCCGCATCCGGTCATTCATTTGACTATTCGGAACGCCAGCGCCATCTGGCGGCGCTCGACAGAGTCTAGCCTAAGTTCGTGGGGAGTATAAGAGAGCGTGCAGCGAGGTGGAGCGGTTCTCTTGGACATCGGACATCATACGAACAACATGTGCTCAGAAACTGTCCCGCGTTCCGTATCTGGTTGTATCGTGTCACACTAGCAAATCACACACTATAGGTAGGTACCTATAGTGTGTGATTTGCTAGTGTGATTAATTTGTTCGTGAAATTATAATCTGATTTGAACTGCAAACAGTTTTTCTATTGCGCAATAACCAACACTATACCCACAGTATTCGCCCACAGTAGTTAAAATATGGCTGATAATAACGAGTCACACATACCTTCTCCGTTATAATATTATATTATTGTGACTATAGTACATTACTGCAGCGGCCAGTTAAAGAGGCATTGATGGACGAATGTGTAAATGTGGGCCGTGGCGAAGCATTTCTATGATCTTTACATACCGAGACCCCTTCGTGCCTCGGAAAGCACGTTAAGCCGTTGGTCCCGGCTGTCATTCGTGGATCTTTGACAGTCGTTACGGGTAGTCAGAAGCCCGAAAGTCTGACAACCAGTCTTACCTAGGGGTATCGTATTAACCAGTAACTGGGTTGTGGAGGTCAGATAGGCAGTCGCCTTATGTAAAATATTGGTATTCAGCTGCATCCGGTTAAACTGGAAGCCGACCCCAACATAGTTGGGAAAAGGCTAGGCAAATAATATGTTAATTAATTAATATGATGTCACAGTTGTCTTAGTCGTCATTGAGTCATAATAAGATTAGCCCAATTGAAGTCTTTTCGACGAACCGCGCTAATTTTGACTAAAATGAATGTTATGATAAAACTAGTATCACAAAGATCTCGTCAGTAATTGAACATTTTATCAAATTGACTAAAACTTATCATGGTAAGGTGTTTACCAGACAAAATGAAAATATTTTTGCTATGACGGTTATCCAAGAAGGTGTCAACTGTAAATAAACAACAATAGTAGAAAGTATTTTCGACACTACCCTCTGTTAAGAGAAGCAAGGTCGATTTTGGTTAATCGTTTGTTGATAAGCCAGAACATAATTCCGATATTATTATAATTCAAAAAACGGTATCATATAAGTTCAGCCGTCACAGATAAGTAAACACAAAAAGAATCACTCGCATGTAAACAATAGTGCGTCACTGGCAACATTCTATTCAAATCCACTCTGAGTGAACTCCAAAAACATAATATACGCATGTATCTTCTGTATATATAAATAAACTAGTTTCAGCCCGCGACTTCGTCCACGTGAAATTTCACCCTCCCCCCATTCACACTCTTAGAGGTGGAATTTCGAAAAACCCTTTCTTAGTGGATACCTACTCGTCACAAAGAACACCCTCTAAACATGTCTCTAGGACCAGCGGTTTAGGGTGTGCGTTGATATATCAGTCAGTCAGGACTTTGAATTTTTTTTTTTGTACTGTGAATTCGGCCAGAAGGTGCTTAAGCCTCAAATTTTTCAAGTAGTGATAGGTTATATTATTTGTTTTTGTTATTTTATTATTTATATTACTTCTTCCTTTAATTTAGGTGTTGTTTTTATTATTTTTGTGCTCACACTATAAATAAATATCATAAGTCTTGTTAGCTGCAGCTCAGAAATGAAAAGGGTTCACAACAAAAAGAAACTAAACACATTATTTAATAGCATACATATTTATTTCCTTTCCACAATATCTGTAAAAACACTCGTGTATCTCCAAAACAAATAAATCCTTTACTTACTTGCTAAGATTTTAGATTTTACAAAATGCAACGACTTGTTACGCTGAAAACAAAGCATCGACGTGTTCACCGCTTGGCGTCTCGAACAAGAAGGCCGGCTGTCAGTTGTCTCCCATCGAAGATGACAGTGAATGTCATCATGAACGAATAATTCATTGAGTGACAGACGAATATTAGTCGATTTAATAAGTAGGGTTACCAGATGCAAGCTAACAGCTCGGCCATCCTGTTCAAAGTGCGTCCTCGCGCTTACAATCTCATATAATTTTTTAGGAAAAGAAAAAAACAGAGAAAAAAAAACAATATCCATAATACAACACATTATCTAATCAACAAGTAAAAATAAATAATAGGTGCTATTCAGTTTTACTTCATTATCCATAATAATAATCTTAAATCATTTACAATATTTTATTATTAAAATATAATTTTGAAAGTAATACTTTATTTTACTCACTATGTCTCCAAACTTTAACTCAATAAATAATTCACATTCTTAAAAGATCAACATAATAATGAAACAACACAAATAATTTAATTTAAATCTCTACTTCATTCCGTTCCTTATCAGTATTATTATCACTATTCTCATCATCACTACTTTCTAAGTTCCTAGCAAATGTTAGCCAAGGCTGTATTTTGTCTATAGCTACCACGGCTTCGTATCGACGGCCGTTTTTGCGTGTCATAGGGGTGTCCTCAATGATATACCTTTCATTGGGAAGCACTTTCATTATACGATATGGACCTTGGAATTTAACTACTAACTTTTGGGATTGGCCATCATGAGGAACTTGCCTCTCAACGCGCACTAAGTCTCCTATCTTATATGTTTTGGCCGGTTTCCTGTGTCTATTAAACCTTTCTACGTCTTTTAATTGCTGTGTCTTTATACTGCAACTTGCCTTATCTCTTATGCTATTCAAATCTTCCGAATCAATAAAATTAGTGGTATCGGATATAACTGGGTTTAATATACCTTCTGACCTACTAGTTATATTAAACCCAAATAATAATTCGGAAGGGCTTTTGTTTGTAGTCTTATGTACTGTGGTATTGATACCCACTTGAATATCATAAATATAGTCATCCCAGGATTTGTCATCTTTATTATGAGTACAAGTCGATAGTGCATCTAAGATAGTCCTATTAAACCGTTCAACTTGCCCGTTTGCTCTGGGTGTTGCTACGGCGTTAACAATGTGTTTTATTCCGTATAGTGTTGTAAATTCATTAAACGTTTTACTAGTGAAACTAGATCCTTTATCGGATATTAGCCGTGTAGGGACCCCGAAATAACTTATATGTTCTTTTATTACGCGTATACTAGTGAGGGACTTAGTATTTTTGACAGCATTTATATTTACAAATTTCGTGAAACTATCCACCAAGACCAGTAAATAACAGTTACCCCTCTTGCTCTTGATAAAAGGACCTAAGTGGTCGACGTGTACCGTATGGAAAGGGACACTGACTTTTTCGATCGGGTGCAGTCCACCTTCTCGTTTGCCACCAGGAGCCTTATGATGGGCACATTCTAAACACGACTGCACGTATTTTTTGACGAAACGACGCATTTTAGGAAACCAATAATGCTGTTGTATACGCTGTAAAGTTTTGTCAAATCCGTAATGTCCTAGGTCATCATGGTTACGCTTCAAAATCTGCCAACGTACACCCTTTGGAACCAACCACCTAATTTCATCTCCTACCACACGATATATACGGCCGTTCTTGATTTTATAATTTTTATGAATATCCATGACTAAATCCGCAGTTTTATCCTCTAATATATTTTTAATCCTCTGTACCTCATCATCCGCGTCTTGCACGGTGGCAATCCAATCCTGATCAGAACTTTCAATAGTTAGGATGTCTAATATGTGTGTTTCGGCTTCGGGAGCCGCAACCGGTCCGCGACTCAGCGCATCAACATGCGTCATTCGGGAGCCGGGTCGGTATTCGATAGTACAATCGAACTCCTGTATTTGGACCCACCAACGTGCAACTCGCGGGATTAGATCGCGTTTTACGAATGTAGATCTTAAAGCGCTACAGTCACTATAAATTGTGAATGGTATCCCCAGCAAATATACCCTGAACCTACTTAAAGATGCTATTACTGCCAGGGTTTCAAGCTCATATGAGTGCAACTTACGTTCATCAGGGCAAGTTTTACGGCTAAAGTACGAAACCGGATGAAATACGCCTAAAGAATCACTCTGTAATAGTATACCTGCAAGACCATCTTTGCAGGCGTCTGTGTGCAATTGTGTTACTGCTTTAGGGTCATATAAAGCCAATAATGGTCGCTGCGTAAGCAATGTTTTAACCAAGTTGAAAGATTCTTCTTGTTTACTACCCCAGGTCCAACCAACCTCCTTTTTCAATAGGTTCGTCAACGAGGAAGTTATTAAGGCATAATCTTTAATAAACCGCCTAAAGAAACCGGATAACCCTAGAAATTGTCTTAATTCGTGTATGTTTTGAGGTGTTGAAAATTTTGAGATAGCCTCGGTTTTCCTACCACCCGGACGAATACCTGACGAGTTTACTTCGAACCCTAAAAAATCGATAGTATCTAAGAAGAAGTTACACTTACTGAGCTTGAGTGTTAAACCTCCTTGCTTCAAGAGTTGTAAGACTTCCTCTAATCTATTCAAACCCTCAGGGACATCTTTACAAGGGATAAGAATATCGTCCATATAGACGATTGCATATTTGATTTTAGCGTCATGAAGAATTCTGTTAATCGTCCTTTGGAAGACAGAGGGCGCATTAACAAGACCAAATGGCATGCGTTTATACTCAAATTGCCCGTCTGGGGTAACAAAGGCTGTTTTATGACAGGACTCCTTACTAATCGGAATTTGGTAATAGCCTGACGCTAAATCAAGAGACGTGAATAATTGGTTGCCTGCCAGTTGGTCTAATTGGTCCTCGACACGTGGGAGGGGGTAATGGTCTTTTTTCGTCTTCCTATTTAGCGCTCGATAATCGACGCATAAGCGTTTTTCTCCCGTCTTCTTCTGGACTAAGACGATGGGGCTAGCATAAGGCGAAGAAGACTCCCTCACAATGCCACTATCTATCATCTCTTGAACCATGTCATTTACTAATGTTCTTTCGGCATGAGACAAACGATATGGTCTATATACGACAGGTTCGTTGTCTTCCAGCTCAATAACCATTTCTGTTACTTTAGTAAACCCGAGATCTTTTAGGCCTTTAGAAAAACAGTCTTGATATTTATTTAATAGCTGTTGTAACCGTAAGCGTTCATCGTCATTGAGTTTTTCGCCACACTTAATTTGCTCATTGAAATCCACAGAATCAAAAGACATTTGACAGCAATTAAGAACTTCTGTAGAGTCTAAATATTCGCTTTTAACAGAACGAGTCAATAAAGAATTTTTAGAAATGTTTATTTCGCTTCCAGACACATTATAAACAAGTACCGAACCGTTTCCTTCCTTGATGTTGTATTCGCCCGATAAAAGATAATATTGCTTTCCATCTAACTCCCTAAGAGACGCTCGTACATAAACATTACCACTAAAAGATGGCTCAGATTTGACTGGTATTACATGCAGTGAAGACGGCGGAATCAAAATACTATCATCACACAGCAGGTGTATTTTTGTAGAATCTATTTTTTTAAATATTAATTTAGTTGGGGTTTTAGTAATTATGAGATCGGACATTTCAGTAAACGAGTGCCCCAAGAGAGCTGGGTGACTCAGTACGTGATCTTCTACTACGTAAATGTCTATAACTTTTCTTATATCCTGAACTTCAACTTCTGCGGTTACGACCCCTAATGGAATAGTCAGGTTTAAACCTATACCTCTCAACACAGGTAGATTAGGTGGGCACTTAATGTCCATGGAGAGGTCGTTGGCTTTGCTTATTGTAATAAGCGTACACTGGCTTCCTAAATCTATGTGGCATTTTACTACTTTACCATTAATTTTAATGTCTAAAATGTATTTATCAATAGACCTATCAATTGTTAACTCTGACACCTGTTTCTCATTGTTATCTTTTGATTGTGTTTCGTTTTTAGAAGAATCATTTTTTGATTTGTTTCTATAGCAGTTAGAAGCTAGATGACCTAATCTGTCACATAACGAACATTTAATAGAGGGTTTATCGCACCTAAAACTGGGGTGACCAAGTTCGTTACAATTAAAACACCGTATGTGAGAATTCACCGTACCGGACTTCGAATTCTGGGGCTGGGCCCGAGATGTTGCATTAGAACTAGAAGAGGCTTTACGATCGTTCCTATTTCTGTTATTAGCTTCATACGCTTCTCTATTTTGACCTACTTTTACCGTTCGAAAATATTTTAAAATTTGTTCTGGTTCACTAAATTGAGCCGCTTGCGCACCTACTCTAATAGCACGATCATCTACTCCATATAAGACACAATCGACTGCTTGTTTACCGTAAATTTTGCATCTATTTAATAAATTCAATTTCGCATAATAATAGTGCTCCAATGATTCTCCGTACTTAACACGCTTAGCCAACATTTCCGTCAAGAGTTCGGCGTAGTCCTCGCGACAAGGGAATGACTCAATTAGTTTTTTCTTCCATTCGCCCCAAGTATAAAGAAGAGAAGGTAAACCTTGGTACCAAGTTTTTGCTACCCCCGAAAGTTTAGGAAGAGCGTAGTGAATTATTTCCTTTTCAGACCAACCGTATATTTCCGCACATTCTTCTACTTTAGTGATCCATACTAACATAGTTTGCTCTTTACTTAGGGGATCGAAATCTGGTAAAACATTACTATTAAATGATAGCTTGGGCTTCTCCGAACTCTTGACGTTACTTATGATCGACAAAAATTTATCTAATAATATATTCGTTTCAGATTCCCTATTCCTGTTCCGTCTAGGTTTATAAGCTCGGGTCGACTCACGGTTATCCGAGCTGTCGCTGCCATGCTCCGTCCGCCTGGAGCCGCCTCTCCTTGCTCGTGACCTCCTTCTGTATTTCCTTGTCCTCTCGCGGCTTGCACCACCACGTGACGAGCTGTCCGAATCCGTGATAATATTTCGCCTTTTCCGGTTCCTAGATGGACGTAGTGTCCTTTCTTCACTCCTTGCCACCATTCCGGTAGTAATCTGTTCCATCTCCTGGCTGTCCATATCCCTTCCTTTGCCCTCAGACCTGAGCTCACTCCTGCCCTCAAACCTGGGCTCGCTCCTGCCCTCAAACCTGGGCTCACTCCTGCCCTCAAACCTGGGCTCACTCCTGCCCTCAAACCTGGGCTCACTCCTGCCCTCAAACCTGGGCTCACTCCTGCCCTCAAACCTGGGCTCACTCCTGCCCTCAAACCTGGGCTCACTTCCGCCCTCAAACCTGGGCTCGTCATCCTTATCCATATTGAATAACAACCCTTCCCCTCGGTTGTATCCAATACGAATGTGTATCTGAAACTTAGATTTGAAAGCTTAGCGCATATTCGTATTTATGCTATGATTAAGGGGTATCTATATTCTCAGTCTGTGTGGGTGGACAGAGCTACCAAATAATGTATAAAAGAGAGAAACTATTGAAAGTATGAAGCATCTGCATTTTGCCATCAACATCGAATCATCAGCTATGATTTCCTTAGTTTTTTTTTTTTTTTTTTTTTTTTAATATTTTCACTAGGTCAATGACACAATGTAATGCTTCAATCAAACCGGTCACTAAACAGCATTACGTATAACATGACCAAGTATAAGCAACAACTAGTCATCAACATATTGTCGTTAATTTTGTTCTTTGCATTAATTCTCAACTTCGTTTAGCATAATAATTAGTATTAATCGTCTTTATTCTTATATCGCCACGCACACCAATTGTTAAATACTTATATAGCTTTCAAACTCAAGCGGTTTTTCAGAACTACGTTTCTCGTATTTTATCGAATCAGAAAAATAAAATTATTTGTCAAGAGGAAAAAAAAGATGTAGGTAGTCAGGAAAAGAAAATAAAGTATGCATGTTTTTAATCCGTAAAAATCTTTCGAATCATACCAGTAACGATTATTTTTAAACACTCATTATTATATTAAGACCGTTGTGGACGTGAAAAAAAGAAAATTATGAGAATTCTCTTCCGATCCCACTTCTGAACTGTTAGCTGCAGCTCAGAAATGAAAAGGGTTCACAACAAAAAGAAACTAAACACATTATTTAATAGCATACATATTTATTTCCTTTCCACAATATCTGTAAAAACACTCGTGTATCTCCAAAACAAATAAATCCTTTACTTACTTGCTAAGATTTTAGATTTTACAAAATGCAACGACTTGTTACGCTGAAAACAAAGCATCGACGTGTTCACCGCTTGGCGTCTCGAACAAGAAGGCCGGCTGTCAGTTGTCTCCCATCGAAGATGACAGTGAATGTCATCATGAACGAATAATTCATTGAGTGACAGACGAATATTAGTCGATTTAATAAGTAGGGTTACCAGATGCAAGCTAACAGTCTATACGTGAGGATTTGTAATTGGCTTTCGGGTGACTATGTTTTCCTTTTTTGTTTGTTTTTATTAGCTGTAAGTCCTCCAAATAATAAATAAATAAAGATTACAGACAACAAAAGTGTTAGACCATTTATTTAGGGTCTAAGGTTTGGAGTGCCTCATGGCAATGCTATGGGTCAACAAAAGGAGTAAAGTTACAATGACGACCAGCAGATATTTTTCTTTCAAAGATTGCTTCCTGTGTGCAAATAAAATATAATAATAAAACAATTACAGTACGAATCTATCGCTGTAAAACTGCAGGAAGTGTGTTTGTTTTTGTAATCTATTATCATCATGACCATGACCATGTCATTGCGTATTGTTATTTTCAAAGAGAAACTACATAATATGCAAAATAAAAATATGAATATTAGTGCCTTTATTATGATAAATTTCACCTTAAGATAATAAATACAGAACCTCCTTTTTTGAAGTCGGTTAAAATACAGATTAATTTTATTAAACAAGCAACCAAAAACAAAAACGAAACTTGGTTCAAACTACTTCCTAAGTCTAAACCTGAGCCAGTGTCCTCCCTGCAGCCTGATGTTCATGTTATCAGTAGCTAGTTTGGCGGGGATGCAGGTTTTCTCACAAGGAGAGAGTTCCATATGCCGTAGAAGCTGGTAAATCATCACCTTCAACTCGCAAAGAGCAAATCTTGACCCTGTTGATGAAAAGTACAGTTAGTTTTGTGATAATTTTGGAAATCATTCAGACACAGATTCTCTATTTCAGCTGTTATTATTACGTCAAACAGTAATGTAAATGTAGGCTGTAAAATCTCACCAATGCAATTCCTAGGTCCTATACCGAAAGGCATATATGCTAGCAAATTGACGTTGTGTTTATTTTCTTCAGAGAAACGTTCAGGGTCGAACTTCTCAGGCTCAGGGTAATACTGAGGGTCGTGGTGGATGGCAAATGTCGGTATCAAAACTGCTGAGCCTTTGCATAACTGTAAGGTTAAAATATCCATTAAAGGTACACTAAAATACTGAAATCGCCAATTGTCATAGCTGATATTGAATGTTCGTAAAACTTACAATGAAATCTTTTTCGGCGGCCACGTTTGGTCTCCCCATGTTGTAATCTCTGTTGCATATTCTATCCGTAGCTACAGCTGGTGGCCATTTCCTCAATCCCTCTGAAAAAATATATGTAGCTTATACATATTTTAATGTTTTTCTATTTGATTAGTAATTGACTGAACAAAGTCTTACCAGAAACTACCATATCCATATACCTCATGGTCTGTATGGAATTGAAATCAAACTTGCCACCGTTCTTGGTATCATGTTCCCTGATCTCCTTTGCTAAGCGTTCCTGTACATCAGGGTTCACTGCCAGTTCGTACATCAAGAAAGACATACTGGACGAAATAGTTTCAAAGCCAGCGACAAAGAACAGGAATGCTTGGGCGACCAGATCAGCATCTTTCCATTCTGCATGACACGAAATTAAAAATTGAGACGAATTTCGTAGAGTACTTTATATTTTTTTATCAATGTGTTTGTCATTACCTCGAGTTATTTCCTTCTTTCCAATTGAAGATTCTTCAACGGTGGCGAATCCAGCAGCTTCATCATTGGACTTGACATCTTCATGAGATAGTTTACCTAAAAGAACACGTATGTCATAATATTTGATACCATAAACATTTGCAGTAATTTTGAGTAAATGAGGAGTCACAATTGTTCCCCTAACAAGAACTATAATAATGGCACCTTTCTTGGCTTCCATAAGCAGATGGATCATATCAGGTCTGATAATGTGGCGCAACTCCCGGTCCTTCATTGTGTCCAGCACCAGTTTTGTGAAGAAGTTTTTGACCGGGTCTGATACTATATCCCATTTAAAAATCTGTAATTGATGTTATTATAAATGTTAAATTTGTATAGATAGAACAAATACACAACACGAACAAACGAGCAATGAATACAAACGCATATTCACCTTTATTAGTTTCGGCGCGCACATTAGAAAGATGAACACAAGTATCTGACGGAAACTGAAATTGGTAGCAGTCTTGCCCATCTCGTAGAATTGGTTCTCTTTGTCAGTTTGGGAGTCTACCTTCAGACCGAATGCACATGACGCTATCACATCGTTAGCGTAGCGAGTTGTAAGGTCCTTGCAGTCAATGACTATGTAGTCATCTAAATAGACAAAGATTTTGAAATGATAAAGAAACGTAGGTATTCCGAATATCCACAAAATTACAACTATCGTACTGTTTGAATTTGAATCGTGTCTGTTCGTAAAGTATTTGTGCGAAAGAATATTAAATACGTTATTACGTACCTGCCGAAGTCTTAATATTTTGCTTGAGAGACTGAATCATCTGATCGCCAACCTCCACCATGAAAGGCACCATCAGTCGTATCTTTGAACTTGTGAACGCTGGACTTAATGTGGATCGCATGTCTTTCCATTCTTGGCCTGAAGGAGATTAATTAATTTAATGTTTTACTTACTTAGTTACGCTCATTATTACACTTCGAAGAGAAAAAAATTGGAATAAGGAAAGCTAGACGTAATACCTTTCAACAAGAACAAAGTTCTGGTGAAGAAGGAGTCACCTCCGAAGTTGCGGTGATCGACGAAGACCTCAAAGTCTTTGACAGCAACCTTCTTAACCAGTTCAAGGTCACGGAGAACTACTACTTCGTTTAAGAATTCAAATCTGCCCACGAACCTGAAATTAATTTTATAGCGCACTGCCTTGAAACGGTTCGCTTAGATTATGGATTGAGATTTATATCTCAATAGAGGGTCTTTGGTCAACTGGACCCACTCGAACTGGAACCGCGGGTCCAGTCGACCAAGTCAAATTTTGAAT
Organism: Amphipoea lucens; assembly: GCA_947508005.1. Lineage (NCBI taxonomy): Eukaryota > Metazoa > Arthropoda > Insecta > Lepidoptera > Noctuidae > Amphipoea > Amphipoea lucens. The sequence goes on from OX382358.1 coordinate 23,967,238, forward strand.
TGGTCGACTGGACCCGCTGTCAAATTTCATCATTAGTACAGTTAAGGAGTAAAGCGGAATCTTTTAGTTTTATTTCTATGACTTAAAATATACATAATATTATTCAATTAGGTACACTTAATTTTTTTTTACTTATTTTTACTTACTTACTGTCTGCAATGAGCTAAAACAACGTTACTGGATTTTGAGATGCCGTAGTGAGGTCTGGAAGATATCAATTACCTACTAATATAATATATAATAGAATTGTATTCCTCTTTATAATATTAGTGCAGAATAAAATAAATTATAGCCTATGTTATTTTGTGATAATGTAGCTTTCTAATTTTTTCTTTCTTTTTTATTTTACTATTATCATTACAATAAGTCCTCCTTAGTATTTGTTACAACGGAATGCATGGCCGTTGCTGATTTGTCAATGTCAATTACATTTGTCACATCAAATTAAAGTCAAAATTGTAGTTTGTTTACATTGTTTATCTACATAAATTAAGTAATAAAATAAAACAGAATTACTGCACATGTTATATGTAAGCTGATGACTACCACAATAACATCAAGGTTTATCAAGACGGAAAAGAAGAAGAGGAATTGTGATTGTCGTAAAGAGTGCGGTACTGAACCAACTGGACCGTCCTGCTGCATGTTGTTCCAATGACGTTGCTATACCTACGTGTCCCGGCTACATTTCTTTACAAAATCCTAAAAGATTGTTGAGAAATCCTTGCGAAAACAATATTTACCCTGAGGGTCGCATTAGGAGTATCGTCACATCATTAATTCAAATTTATTTGTGTTCAAATTGCTGCATTCACATCTGTTGAAGTTGATGAAGATATTGGGCGAGAGGTGAAATGGTCCGCCGATTCCTGAGCTCGCGGACAGCGCGCGACTCATGACGCCGACCATTCGTATACACTAGTGATTATTATAATGTATTGTTTGTGTTAGTTATGTTTTATATTGAAAAAAATAAAATATCGTTTGAAATCTTTATTGTTTGAAATGCTTTAGAAAACCCCATCATGCTTGATGGCCCTGTTGTAATACAATAATAATAGGTAAGTATATCATAATATGATAATCAGGTGACAAAATACCTTTTACATAAATATGTCGCATGTAAACTAAGGCATGTCGCATATCTTTCCTGCGAGAAATGCTCGAATCGACATGGCGAGAATAGCTCGGCTTGGTTTTTTCGAGAGAAAAGTTTGAATCGAACGACAATAACGAATGCGAGATGCGTGAGAATTGGCCTCCAGCCCGCACCGACGCACCGTAGGAAGAATATCGTCGAGTGTACGACTAAATGCCGACAGACACTACGCCGACAGACTGAACACCGACAAGACTTTACTTCGACGGGACTCTTAGCCGACAGGACACTTCGCCGACAGGACTCTTCGCCCACAGGACTCTTCGCCGACAGGACTCTTCACCGACAGGGCTCATCAGCGACGCAAATTATCTCCGATAATCAGATACTTACTTTGGAAATCGATTATGCTTTTCTTGTAATTACACAATTCATAAAAAATAAAGATCTCGCATTGGTTTTCAGTATAGGTACATATATGTATAATATGATTATGTAAAGATACCCATATAAAAATGCATAGAAAAAAAAAACAAATTTATTTAAACTTAAACAAACCTCTTAGTAACCAAACCTAAATCATTTTAATAACAACAACTTTTTTATTAAATATTATTTTATGTTTTAAAATTAATAATATAGGATAAACCTTTTAGAAATGCCATCACATCTAAATTGTTTTTGTTGTTCAAATGTACCATCAACTTTTCGTTGATTATATTAATTTTCTCCTTCCGTGGTTTTATTATGCCTGCTGATAGTCTCTCAATTTCGCATTTTGTATTTTTTTGTTCCTTTATAATTTCATCTATAGTTTTAAATATATTCCATTTTTTCCTATTTAGCAATGTGTTCCACCTATTGTGCCAACTTTCGACAGCGTTTTGTGTGGTTGGTGTGCCTGCTTCAATGGAATCAGATATTGACCATGTCTCTGGGGGGAACGTGGGTAGCACTTTTGTAATCAATACTTTTAATGAGCTCGTACTGTGATTAGTTTTGGTTTTGTAAACATTACTGTCAATATAATAGTTTTTAAACCATTCGATTACTTGGTGCGCTTCTGGTGGTAAAATTTTGTCAACAATTTCTTTAAAAGCTGATGGAATTTCTACTGCAGGTAAAAATGCCAGTGCAGCCAAATATCTCATCTGGAACGCAAAATCACAGTTGTCACCATACAACTTTGCCAATCCTGCTTGTTGTATGTGCCTCCATATACTTTGTCTTAAATTAAAATAGCAACATTTATTCTTGCTTTCTGGGAATCCGTGGTAACGACGATATTCTTCCTACGGTGCGTAAAGGATTCGAGGCCTTTGACATTATTTATGTTGATGACGTTGTCCTATACGTGGATCCTGACCTACCCCGAGGAGTGTGGTCTATGGGGCTCGTGAACAAAATGTATCCGGGAAAAGATGGGGTTGTCACTAAAGGCGGAACGCTGAAGAGGCCCGCTAGAAAGTTAGCCAAACTGGAAGGGCTCCAGTAGCTGTTGCGACATCACTGCACGGGGGGATGGTGTTGCAACCTTTTTATATATATATATTTATGGTTTTTTACTCTTTTTTTTAGTTTTCAAAATAAAAGACAGTTGTGTCAGCGATTCGAAATTTTATTCTTTGCTCGCTGTATAACCCAGTGTGCCTAAGTCGCGTTATGCCTAGACCAATACAGATTTACTTACAGATTTCAAAAAAGTGTCACCAATAATGTGATCTTCAGAGGCGTTGACTTTGGCATGATCGAGTGTATATAAAAAAATAAAAGGATATTCAGGCGCAGAGATTTACTTAGTGTCATAGTAAAATGTTGAAATAATCAACTTAATTGATTCAAACTTCTGAATATCGAGAAATCTCCACAAACGTGTCACCTTCCAATTCAAACTGTAATAGAAGCTATTGGGTTCCTTGATTTAGGGATAAATGTAACATTATGGCCACGTTTGAGTAATTTTTTTAATTGATGAAACTTCCTCATATTTGCTAAAAGGCTCCATAAATCCGTCAGATATTTATATATTCACTATCAGGACATGTAACACTATTGCACAAAATAACTTTTATTCGCCCTGAATATCCTTTTTAATTTTTTTTTTCAAAAAAAACAACCGACTTCAAACAAACAAAAACACAAAGTGATAAATAACTTTAATTTCAGAAGTCGGTGTCATTAGTTCCGCATTTTCGTTTTTTAACACCGACTTCCGAAATTAAAATTAAAAAGTTTTTACTTTTTAGTGTACCTACCCCACAAAAATTCAAATAACACTAGTTGCATTGAGGAATTGAAGACACCGACTAGAAGAATCATCAAAATTCGCATTTATGCATATAACTTCGTACATAAGAATAATTACCTAATGTATTAAATACTAAAATGTAGATCACATTAGTGAATGAATTATCAAAACAACTTTTCGCCCTGAATATGCTTGCACAAAAACCCATTGGGCGGGCTACCATATTGTTTTCCTTCGATTGGGATTGGATGACCATTCGTCACATTGGCCATTTCGTCGCTATCCCTAATAGGAATCTCTCTAATTAAATTCTGATTAATCTCAATTAATTGTAAGTATTTGATTAGTAGTGCCCTTTGTAATATAAATACGGACGTATATATTACTTCATACTAATAATTTTTCTGTTTTCAGCCGAAATAATGAATGAAAATTTGCCATCCACCTCACAAGGATTCCCATCAACATCCATGTATATTGGTTCAACGCAGCGGGGTGGCAAAAAACTATTCAAAGCCGGACACGAGTATACCATAAAAAGAACAAATAAAGATGGTACCGCCTTGTGGCGGTGCATACAAAAGAAGATATGCTCTGCCACTATAAAGACCGATCCTGAGATGCGAATGTTGCATGAAACCAAACATTCCCATGAAAAAATGAGCGTCGAAGAATGTGACATAAAAATACAAATGGACAAGTGCTCTCAAGACGTTCAAAAAGATATGTCTGTACCGATTTCCAAGATTTTTGAAGATAGCATGGATTCTCTCAAGGATAAGGGCACAGATCTAGTAAAGGGTCTAGTTAACTTGGATAGGGTGTCGCAGTTTAAGTACCTTGGACATTACCTTACCAACGGCCTTAAGGATGATGTTGACATAGAGAGGGAGCGCAGGGCTCTGTCAGTCCGTGGCAACATGCTGGCCCGTAGATTCGTCCGCTGTACGGACCAAGTCAAGATCACACTATTTAAAGCGTATTGTCAGGGTCTGTACACGGGTAGTCTATGGGTTAGTTATACCAAAAAATCCCTGGACACACTGCGCGTCCAATACAATAATATTTTCAGGATGATGTTAGGACTTCCTCGTTTCTGCAGTGCCTCCGAAATGTTCGCACAGGCTCACACTGACGGTTTTCATGCCGTCATTCGGAAAAAAGTCGTGTCTCTTATGAGGAGGGTGCGGGGGAGTCACAACAGCATCCTGAAAACTATAGCTGAAGATGTGCGTGCACCTGTGTTGAGGCATTTCGTTCGTCCGATGATCTTATAGGGAGGTATCTCCCTGTTGGTTATCTTGTCGGGGCGGGGTGTCTCAGCACAGGTGCTTTGTGTAATTTTTTTTTTTTTTTTTTTGTGAATTGTGTTGTGATGTTTATTGATGGATGTGTGTTTTTCTTTGTTATTGTATTTTAAGTACTAACAATAGTTTCTAAGTTATTGTATACTAACCGGTGGATCTAGTTGTCCCGAATTTTGAATTTGAATTTGAAAAGCTTTTTTTGTATGGCCCCGAAAATATACAACAAAATACCACAGTCATATAAAGCCATGACAACAAAACAAATTAAACATAAGATCCGAAATCTACTAACAGAAAAATGTTATGTAAACGCATGTTTCACAAATAAATTATCATTATCTTTTATCTTTATCTTTAGATTTTGAGGTACTCGTAGATTCTGTACCAGATTCGTGCCATTGTCTTTTTGTTTCGACTGTATCCACGGGTAGCTTAAAACAAAAGATGTTTGTCTAATTTTGACAGTGGGTCCAGTTGACCAATAAAAATATAGAAAATTTTTCCTTTGGTCAACTGGACCCGCGGGTCCAGTTCGAGTGGGTCCAGTTGACCAAAGACTCCAATAGAGTTAAATAAATGATTAAATGACGGAAAAAGGGTTGTTGTTATTTTTTATATCGTTGGTAAAAGCCGTAAAGTAAAGTAATCTCTGCTCTCGGGTTTCCTGGGATGTGGCGAGAGAGCTGCATCCGCCACTTGTTAAATTCATATACAGGGTTATTGGAAAAAAAAATAACAACCTCTTAAGAGGTCATTGCACTCATCATTAAGAACAACTTTTACTATGGGAACACCACTGAAATCGCGAAAAAAAAAACAGCTGTTCCCTACATTTATGTTCGTACAACTCGTCAAAATGTAGAGAGCAGCTGATTTTTTTTTCGCAATTTCAGGTTTGGTCCCATAGTAAATGTTGTTCATAATGATGAGTTCAATGACCTCCTAAGAGGTTGTTCATGTTTTTCGAATAGGTAACCCTGTATATTATGTTAGTGTGCTATTTCATCTTCGAATGCTAGTGTTTCTAGTCTCTTGCTCAAAAAAAAAAAAGCTATAGTAATACTATTTTCAATGACGTCACTCCAATTTGAATCTCTCCATTTCTCACCTTTCTTCTGGGAAGCTGTTATACAAATTACAAATATCATAAGCAAAGTGGTCTAGGCGAAATATGACTTTGCCCATGTTGCCCAGCAGTGGGACTGGCTTAAAGTGCTTGATGCCATGTCGGCTGAAGGTAGAGTAGACTTGCCGGAGATACAGCACCACCACAGCGATCAGTACAACCACCCAAATCAGCAAGATTATCATTATCTGAAAAAAATAGTAATTTATAATTCTCATCTTACCTAATTCCAAACTTTAATTTATCAGCAAGACGTACGCGGCGCCTAAACCATAATTTGGAAAGGACCAATTGAAACTAATAAAGCTTGAAAACCGATTTTGCTGTAAGGAACTACATCAGATCATCATCATCTGCCTAGCCTTTTCCCAACTATATGTGTTGGGGTCAGCTTCCAGTTTAACCGGATGCAGCTGGGTAAGACTGGTTGTCAGACTTTCGACAGCTAGTTGTTGACAACTACATCAGATATAGGGGATCCCTTCTTTTCGCATAATGTTTTTTGTCCTAATATACTTCGGCATAACGATATTGGCACAATTTGTTTTGGCACTTTGACTTTGACTTTGACTTTGTTAGTAGGCCTAATGACTATTAGCATAATAATATTTAGGCATACAATTAATATAATTTATACATAACATTATGTAACTTAAACGATTTTTCAATCGCGAGATAAATTTTATCTGAAGAAAAAACGACATTCCGATTTTCAATACTCCGAATTATTTCCGTTACCTTTACCGCACCCGAACTCAACGAACGCAATAGACGACGTAGGATGCAAGAGCGAGCGAAGGGCACCCCGAGGTTCGGTTTTGGTTAGGTTACTTTAAACCCTTTACACACAAATAGGGGCCCCGCGAAGCGGGGCTCCGTCGACATAGGATGCAAGAACGAGCGAAGGGCACCCCGAGGTTCGGTTCTGTTAGGTTACTTTAAACCCTTTACTCAGAAATAGGGGCCCCGCGAAGCGGGGCTCCGTCGACATAGGATGCAAGAGCGAGCGCTTGAATGCTGCATGCTGCATGCTTGCTTGCATGCTGTATGCTTGCTTGTTTGCTGCAAGCTTACTTGCATGCTTGCTTACATGCTGTATGCTTGCTTGCTTCATGCTTTCTACAGCGAAAAAATAAAAATATGTTTTAATATCATTATGCGTAAATAAATTTATGCTTTAGGATATTATGCTTAAAAAAGTTATGCTTTAGAACTTTATGCTTAATAAATTTATGCTTTACAATATTATGCTTAATCATTATTATGGTTAGAGAAATTATGCTTAAAAAAATTATGCGTAAGCTGTTATGCGTAATTATATTATGCGAAAATATAATTATGCCAAACAAAGTTATGCTAAGTTATATTAGGTCTTAAAATTTTATGCAAATGGATAGGGAACCCAGATACAGACACAATTTTTACATTCCAAAGAAGGGCCCTATGTAAAATCGTTTTTTTTTTTTTTTAAATCCTTATGGGGTACGTAATAAAGAGTATCCACTGCTAGGACACAGGCCCCTTCTCTGTAAGAGGGAGTGGGCCATAATCCACCATACGGGCCCAGTGTAGGTTGGTAGATATCAAATGTTTTAGCAAAACAATGGTCATAATAAAGAGTATTCTATTCTAAGGGCAATCTGAGTTGTCCATCATTTAGTTCGCCGTGATTCTATTAGGAATATTGTTCAAAGCTGCTTACTTACATCCACTGAGTCTGTTTTTATCATCATCATTCAGACACCAGTCATCTACTGCTGTATATAGGCCTCTCCCAAACATAACTGCATTGAGTGCTTTCAGTTTCACATTACAAGTCAGAAAATGTTTGATAGTTATGTTCTTATTATATTTTTCTCAGTCAAGGGCTACATTACAATCGTAATTAATCTGCTATCGAAAGAATGTCTGAACAACGAGAGGTTAACGTCACGTTATCAGATAAGTAAACGCTTTTCTGTTTACCTAGTCTTTGGCTTAATTGTAGCATGTTGTACTTGACAAGTAATCAGTTACTTAAGAGGTACTAGAGAAAACTTACCTAGTTTTAACTAAAAGTTCCATGAGTAATATTTTAAAGTTGCAAAAAGTGTTTAAATCTGATTTAAAAAAAGGAATTATTCAACCAAGTCCAAACATCATCTGCAACGGTTTGACGAGATCAAATACTCTGACCTTTAGTTGATCACAACGTAAACTGGCTTTTAGTTTGTCATAGCTTGCTTGTGTAGTTTTATTTAGCCTTGAAGTTCTAAATTGACAAAAAAAAAACAAAGCGATAATGTTTGTGTTCATTTTCCCGTAGAAAACAACCGGACTAGGTTAAATTAAATCGAATAACGACGGATATACTCTAGCTAGAATATTACAAAAAATACAATAAAATGAGATATCTTACATTGAAATGTGGCAGTCAAACGTCAGACACAACAATAACACAACATTAAATGGAAACAAATTAATCGGTGCGAGCGTGCTACTCAGTTCACTGACGGATTCACTGTGTGTAGACTCGTAAACATGAACATACATATCTCGTATATATCTGCCAACTGCTGTTATTATATATTTATTGTGAATTGTTATAGTGACTCATCTGGGCTTGTGGCTAAGTAATATCAGCCGCACGGGTCGATCGATCAGGTTAAGCTACGCTTACCGCGGTTGGTCCGTGGATGGGTGACCATCTTTACATACCAAGACCCCTCCGTGCCTCGGAAAGCACGTTAAGCAGTTGGTCCCGGCTGTCATTCGTGGATCTTTGACAGTCGTTACGGGTCGTCAGAAGCCCGAAAATCTGACAACCAGTCTTACCAAGGGGTATCGTATTACCCAGTAACTGGGTTGTGGAGGTCAGTTAGGCAGTCGCTCCATGTAAAATACTGGTATTCAGCTGCACCTGGTCAGACTGGAAGCCCACCCCAACGTAGTTGGGAAAAGGCTAGGCAGATGATAGTGACTCATCTGTGACACTTGATCATTGAATTTTGCCGGCGACAAGTGTGTGTAGGCTGTACGTTTAAGACTCTAATTATATTGTTTTTATTTTGCAAATGTTAAGTGCGTTATAGCCTGTACCTACATAATAAAATATTTTCACCTTTGTTTGTTGGATCTTAGTCTTACCACCAGTACCAAAATGTGTGTATGCGAGTGGATTAATCTTTTGTTTATTTTCTTCTAAGAAACGTTCAGGGTCGTACTTTTCAGGCTCAAGGAAGTACTGAGGGTCGTGTTGTAAGGCATAGGTTGGTATCATAACTCCTGCTCCTTTACGTAACTGTAAGGAAAAAATTAATCAACAGAATGTAAATTTAATAACCATCCGTTAAAAAAATTGGATTATTCTCACAATGAAATATTTTTTGACTGACTGGTTTGGTTTCCTTATGTTGTACGTAATCCCTGCTGCGTTGTCTTTCCATTATTAAATTTGGTAGCCGCAGCCTCAATAGCTCTGAAAACAATGAAATATTTGAATTCATTCAACTGCCATTTGAAGCGCTATTTATATTACAACTCTTTTTTTTTTCTCAGTATGCCCGTTAGACTAAGTATAATTATGAGTACCACTGTAGTCTAGAGATCATAAGGAAGAAATAAACGTGCGTTTCATTCGTAAATGCCACAATTTTTGGTGGGTCTAATTGCCGAACAAAAAAAAAACTATCTCCTTTTGAAAATGGTTACACTATTTTTCAGTAATTTCCTGAAACATCAATATTGAAATACTTCAATTCTATAAAGAGCATGAGGCTCAGTATAGAATTGAAGTTGAACTTGCCGCCGTTGTTAGCGTCATGCTCCCTGATCTCTTATGCTAAGCCTTCCTGCATGTTGTTCACATCCTGCTCGTACAATAAGAGGACATACCGGTTGAAACAGTTTTGAAGCCAGCCAAAAAGAACAGAATTACGTATGTAGTTTACTACGTGCGAGCCGAATTGGTCGTAGTAACTAAGCCAGGACACCCCGAACGAGATGGTTTGGATAACTGTGACCAACCGCGCGTGAGTCTAGTGAGCGAAGCGCTACCAAGTTAGGTTTCTTACTCTACAGTTACATCATGAAATCTCCGTAAATCGCCTTATTTATAGAGTCCATCCAACAAACATCGATTAAAAATAATACTAGTCTATTGTTCGCCCACAGCTGGGCAGAGACCTTTTCTCATACACAAAAGGCACGAGCTTGGATCGCCATGCTTGCTCAAGATGGGCTGGCGATTTCAAACTTATATGTATGTTAATATACATACATATAAGTATCTTTACATACTGTGACCCCGTCGTACCTCAGAAAGCACGTTAAGCCGTTGGTCTCGGCTGTCATTCGTTGGTCTTTGACAGTCGTTACGGGTAGACAGAAGCCCAAAAGTCTGACAACCAGTCTTACCAAGGGGTATCGTATTACCTACTAACTGGGTTGTGGAGGTCAGATAGGCAGTCGCTCCATGTAAAATACTGGTATTCAGCTGCATCCGGTTAGACTGGAAGCCGACCCCAACATAGTTGGGAAAAGGCTAGGCAGATGATGATGATGTATGTTAATATAAGTCTGAAATCGCCAGACAATCTTGAAGGTAAAGCATCGTTAGGAAACCTGAAGTTATAGGTAGTTATATAACTTCAGGTTTCTTAACGATGGTTTACCTTCACCGATGTCAGTTATTTCCAAAATAAACTCAGAAAATACATATGAATTGAAAAATTCACATTGGTACAGTTCGACACAACTTAGATGTAGCATCGGCAAAATTCATAAAACCGATCACATCCGAACTAAGTGCGCCTTCAAAATCACCAATCTATATAGTAATAAAGTTAAAGTTAGTGGTAGGTAAGTTGTTTATCTTTAGTAGTAATAAATATTTACGAATACGAATTACGAACGTTTTACGAATTTTGCCGATGCTACATCTATGTTGTGTCGAACTGTACTTGCCTGAATTTGAAACCACAACCTCATACATGAGAGGCGAGGCCTCAACCGCTGGGGCAATTGGTCGAAACACCAATTGGTCGGATCAAATTATTTCATTGAGCTCGGCCGCTGTGTTGTTCTTACGAAATTAAGGAACTACGATGTAATTTGAAGTGATAACCTAGGAACAAGTATTCAGGCTGCTCCTGAGAATTTCTTAAGAATGAAATAGGTACCTCTATTTGTCTCTGCATCACCCAAAGGTTGACTGGTAGAAAATGCCTATGGCATTAAGTCCGCCTCTGTACATTTATGTGCTTGAAGTATTAAATAAATACCTAAATATTATGTACTTATTTTCATACAGATAGACGATGATAATATTACTTCTATATTTAGTCTTTGTACTTGAAACGCTTGTATCTCAAACAAGTCAACTCCACTTTCAACCGACATGGCATCTAGCACATCCGCCCCACTGCTGGGCAACATGGGCAAGATCGTCACGAGAGGAGACAATTACTTTGCTTATAGTTTCCTTAATTTATACAACAGCTTTCCGGAAGAAAGGTAAGGAATATAGAGACACTACAATGATAATAAAAAAGTTTACTGCATGCAATAATATATCAGGCACTGATTTAAAACAGTAGTTGTTCATTGTAGTTTTGGTAAATTAAAAATGCCTGTTTATTAAAATTTGGCAGTAAAAACTGAGCAACTAAGTAAACTAAATAAAAATGAGTCACATGAAATATTAAAATGGATATTTAAATAAAGAATTGACTAAGTCTGGGAACTAGAGTTCACAGCGGTACCACCACGAATGTTTTCGAAACTAACAACAGCAGGTATTAAATATTAATAATTATTAGGTAACTAGCTGCTGCCCGCGACGTCGTCTGCGTGATGGCTCTACAGTACCAAAAATACCTAAGATGCCAGTGTCGCTATAGCATTATAAGTAAACAACTTTTAAAATAGCATTAAAACATAAGTTTTTTTTGCAAGCGAAGCAAGTGAAGAAAGTTATGTGGGAATCCTGCCGAGTTCAGTCATAAGATGTGACTGAAGGAAATAGAGAAAATAATTCAGGAATACATTCCAGTACACAAAAGAGTAAAAATACGTACAAAGGTATCATACCTTACAACACTTCCCTATAAACTACGTTGGTAGTTAGGCTGCCAGGTGCCAAAATGTAAAGAGAGTCAGGACTGGTGACGCGGGAGCAAGCGACGTACAGTTGCCCGTGTGCGAAGCAACTCGTCCTGAGGGCGACACCCGCTGCCCTCAGTGTCTGCCCCTGCGACTTATTGATGGTTATCGCGAAGCAAACACTCACGGGGAACTGTACGCGCTTGAACTGGAACGGGAAGTTATGAGGTATGAGGGGAATGCGTAGTATAAATACTGCCTCGCCGACGCCACAACCCGTAAGAATTTTCGCCTTAATGGTGTGTCTGTGGAGCGAGATGACTTCAAGGCGGGTCCCGTTACACAACTTCGGAGGAGATAGGTTCCGAAGAAGCATAATCGGGACACCGACCTTCAGCTTGATGGTATGCGCTGGAAGTCCACTTGCTGACAGGGAGTTCAGAAATTCCACGGGATAGTGTGTGGCGTCATCTTGCTCGACAACAGTGTTTATCGAGGTGTAGACCACTTCATTCCCCTCAATTTCCGAGAGAATGCATTCGTTACTGGCTGCAGCCTGATCATTTTTGGGCGTCAAAATGGCCCGCTCACACACCCAAGAATTCTGCTGGTGCGGTATACGACTAATGTCCCCGTACACACAGCGAATGAGTTCTTCTAAGCTGGATACCACTCTACCGAGAGAGTCTGGAAGCACCACCTCTTTTGGTAGAGTGCCTTCGCCAAGACTTAGAAGGACTTCGGAGAATTCTTGAGCACGTGCATTGCCGCCGAGCCGAGCTCTCATATTAATGGTCAAGCGCGGCGTACGAACTCGTGACCACAACAAAGCATTCACCTCGTCAGCCCTCGATCCCCGTGTCACCACGGGAAGCGTTTGCCGGAAATCGCCACTAAACAGAACTGTGACACCACCCATCAAATGTTCGTTCCTGCGGATGTTCTGCAGGGTTCTGTCCACGGCCTCAACTGCCTTCCTATTGGCCATCGTACACTCATCCCATACGATCAGAAAGCAATCCTTGAGCACGTGTCCCTTATCGCTGTTACGTGACACACCACAAAAAGGCGTTTCGGCGCTCTCTAAATCGATGGGAATTTTAAACATGGCATGTGCTGTCTTGCCACCCGGAAGCAGTGTGGCAGCGATTCCGGACGACGCTACAGCAATAGCAATTTTGCCTCGCCTCCCGACCTCTGCAAGTATGTCAGTGGTAACAAATGTTTTTCCTGTTCCACCAGGAGCATCCAAGAAAAACATTTTACCCTGTTTATGCCCAACGCTTTCAAGGACGGTGTCATAAATTTGTTTTTACTCTGAAGAGAAGAAAGTGACATGGTCATTTCGTATGGTGGTCATTTTGCCCGGATCGTAATTTGTCTCAGCGTTATACTCCCGATTTCCACGATCTTGATGCGGTGATGATTGGGGAGCTGGTAACCCATATTCGATCAGTGGATTGCCGCCGATAGAAATGACCACATCTTGAAGTGAACTGAGACAGGTGTTCAGCACGCGTTCATCAGTTACTTCGACTTCGTCTCCAGTAGGAACATAACTTTTTTGTAATACTTAACACCGCGTTTTTTTTTAATTGTCTTCCTCAACTCTGCTCAAGATTTTGAGGGTTTTGTTGGAACTCGAATTTATCAAAACGAACTATACGATACAACTTTTATGAAGAAAATGAACATTGCCATCTATGAATTTTAAGAATAACTAACTACTAACCTCGCCAACATAATCAAATTTAAATTATTAATTTCCAAAAAGTGTCAACATGTAACTTGATTTGATTTTAATGAAATCTCATAGATGGCGGGCGCTGCATCAAAATTTTCTTTATACTACTAACATTCATTAAACTATGTTCCTCGGCCCAAATTACTTAAATGGCGTAGTTTTCATAGTGTAAAGCTAGATAATAGCATGGCTTACTGAAAAACAACATTTAAATATGCGTCGTTAGATTACACGCTGTCACAGAATGCGTAAGAAGAATAAAGATTCACAGCTCCAAACAAAATTGAAGTAAATCCATGCAGTAGTTTTTGAGTTTATCCCAGACATACATACAGACAAACAGACAAAAATTCTAAAATATCGATTGTAGATCACGCCCCAAGTATTCTTTTAAAAAAATATTCAATGTACAGTTTTGACTTTCCTACGATTTTATTATATGTATAGATATCAATCTGAGGTTTATTTCTATGAGTAAAGTTTAAGTTAAATGATAAATGTTTTTACTTGTGTAAGTAGGTTTGCATCGTCAGTCATTATTTTAAAAACTAGATGAGTTATCATTCTCAACCATCTTTTATAAATTGAAACAAACAGACAGTCTTCATTTTGCAGCTACGTTGAGAATACTAAGAAAATTTAGGTACTTGTACCTATTGTAAGTAGTATTTTTATTCCAGGTACACATCGTAATCACATATTTTAATTATACTTAGTAATTATTGTGTCCCAGCCACCTTCTTTAGGTCGTCGGTTCATCCAGCTGGGGTGCGTCCCACACTACGCTTGGCGATACGCGGTCTCGACTCCAAGACTCTGCTCCACCGGCCATATGCTAAATCGGGTACACTCGAGTCCAGTCGGTCAATACTGTATCGCGGATACTGGACGCTGAATCGCGCATACTCGTCTCCACTCGTATGTTTTCACTTCCTCCGTGTGGTCATAGACATACAGCCTCTTTTTCTTTGTATAGGGAGAGAGGTATAACACATAATCTGCCTATAATGTTCCCACTGCTGGGACACAGGCCTCCTCTCTGTGAGAAGGAGTGGGCCGTAATCCACCACGCGGGCCCAGTGCGGGTTGGTGGATGTCACATGACTTCGAATTTTTGGTTCTAGGACATGCCGGTTTCCTCACGATGTTTTCCTTCCTGAGGGAGGTATGCTTAGAATAATACCTACATACTTTGTTACCAAATAAATAAGGATAAAGGATGTAAATGATGATATAGCTTGTAATGAAAACAACAAATGTTAAATTATTTATTGTTTTATTTATACTTCTTTACAATACTGTAACGATAACTTATTCATCACCTGCCTAGCCTTTTCCCAACTATGTTGGGGTCGGCTTCCAGTCTAACTGGATGCAGCTGAATACCAGTATTTCACATGGAGCGACTACCTATCTGACCTCCACAACCCAGTTATTGGGTAATACGATACCCTTGGTAAGACTGGTTGTCAGATTTTCGGGCTTCTGACGACCCGTAACGACTGTCAAAGATCCACAAATGACAGCCGGGACCAACGGCTTAACGTGCTTTAGGCACGGAGGCGTCTTGGTATGTAAAGATGGTAACCCATCCACAGAACAACCGCGGCAAGCGTAGCTTAACCTGATCGATCGATCGTGCGGCTGTTTTTACTAAGCCACAAGCCCCTCTAAATATAGTAACGATCACTTGTTATGAAGTTTAATAATTCAAAATTACATCATAAATTATTATTAAATAATCTCGTAGATTAGACTAAAATAGAGTTATCACTAAAGTACAACATTCACTGCAAGCGAAGCTAGGCTAGTGCAAACCTTATTTTGTTTGCTTGCATCTCAACAAGTTTCTGTTTTAACACTTTCTTTTCCACCACGAGTGTACTACCGCATAAAATAAAATATTAAGGGTTGCGAGGTGCAAACTGTAAACAGCGCCATCTATCAACAACGCGTATTACTACGTGTTCAGCCAGCGAGGTAGGGGATATTAGCAGAAGCAGGGACGTCGATGCAAAAACTGTAACCATGAATTCAGCACATGATTCTATTGCAGATGATTCGTTGAAATTCGTCGGTTACCAAAAAAATGTCTTCAACGCAGAGTGGTTCAGAATCAATCATGTACTGAATCCATGGTAATAGGTAGTGCATCGATGTCCGTATCCCCCGTATAGAGCCACTACCAGAGACGTCACACGATCCTAGAAAGAGCAAGCAATATTAGTCGATGCACCATATCACACTTCGGGTTGAGCGATGTCCCGATTCATCTTTTGTTCCTCTACAAACTACCTAAACTACTAAAGTAAGTTAGTAGGTACTAGATTCGCTACTTTTGCGGTGGATATTGCATTCCCACACATCACATTCACAATCCCTTTTTTTATTATGTTGCAGATTATACTGATATTTTACAAAGCAATGCCTGTACTTATACAAACTGATTACATTATTATTTCATTTAGGTATGTATGCTTTGCTTTTTTAGACATTATTTATCCAATAATTAAATAAATGCTTTCATTCTAACATATAACAATTCCTTTACTCATAACTATCTACTGAATTTTACGACATTAAACTCACTAAAATAATCTCTAAATTATTTTTAATCATCACAATTATTGTCTTGCTTTGAATCTGAGCCAATGACCTCCTTCTAGTCTGATGTTAAAAGTCTCTTTGTCAAGTTTGGCAGGGATGCAGGTCTTCTCACAAGGGGAGATCTCCATATGCTGGAGGATCTGGTACGCCATCACCTTCATCTCGCAGAGAGCGAATCTTGACCCTGAAGAATAATGATTATGGTTAGCATACGTCAGCCATGCACTGTCGCGTCGATACAATTATTTTCACTATCACGATGAGCCTATTGGATATTATTGTTCCTTATTGGATCTACCAGATATAACAATAAATATTTGGATTATTTTTCTTCTTGCCTTCCAGTGATTTAGAATGTTACGTTGGGTAGACACAGTAACAAGGTTTTCTCATGTTTTTTCCTCTGTCATTCGTTAATATTATCATTCACACCCTTTCCGCTTTGGGCCCCCGTTTCCCTTCTTAACATCATCATCTTTATCAGTCCTTTAGTCGTCTTCAGTTGATATAAAAACATTTTTTTTTCATTTCTAAATTATAATAAGCAATGGACTCACCGATACAGTTTCTAGGTCCAACACCGAAGGGCATGTAAGCGAACATCTGGATATTGTGCTTGTTTTCTTCAGAGAAGCGCTCTGGGTCGAATTTTTCGGGGTTGGGGAAGAACTGGGGGTCGCGGTGGAAAGCAAACGCTGGTATTGAGATACCTGTACCTTTGCGGACCTGCAAAAGTAACGTTTTTTTAAACCTATTCTTTAGTTTCTACATTATAATTTTATAGTGCCGTTATAATCTCGATGTTTGGAAGAAAATATATGGTAAACTTACAATAAAATCTTTTTCCGCTTTGTCGTTTGGTTTTCCCAGATTGTAATCTTTTGTGCAAATTCTATCCAGAGCAATACCAGGAGGCCACAGTCTTAAAAGCTCTGAAAAATAAAAATATTGGCTATAAGTCAGATGAACATATTTTTACAAAGGACTGTTTTAACACACAATGGTCCACTTGAAGGACTAAGTACGGAAATCAAACCAATAACATAGAAGCACTGTTTAATTTGAAAAAGATCAAAATCTTACCAGATACAACCATATCCATATATGGCATATTCTGAATGGAGTTGAAGTCAAACTTGCCGCCGTTCTTAGCGTCAGTTTCCTTGATCTCTTGTGCCAGTCGCTCCTGGACGTCAGGGTTCAGCGCCAGTTCGTAGAGTAGGAACGACATGCCTGATGAGACCGTTTCAAAACCAGCAATGAAGAACAACACCGCTTGAGCGATGAGGTCGTCGTCAGTCCACACTGTAAGCAAAATGTAGTTGTGATTAGATAGAAAGGAAGCTTGAACACCTCCGGAGTTTACCGTTGAAGTTTCTTTGTATTTCAAATCATATTTTCAAGATGACTTAGCTCAAAATGGATGCCAGACATCCAGATATTGTAAATATTTTTCTTCTATCGCAAACATACCATCAATCCACCTGATGGTAAGGGGACACCACCGTCTATGGATTGACGTATCTGCAATACTTTTGCCAATGCAGCCGCGTTGCCATCCCAGAGACAATGCTGAAAATTCTCACCCTTCGTATGGCCGGAACGTGGATCCACGTGAGACACAATGGTTTTTTAATTGTTTTTGTAATTGCGGCATTCAACCCGTTAATTACAACCATACCTGACAGAGTGGAACACACCAACACCCCAGAAATAGATAAATTATGACAGAGTATTTCCTCGGATGAGCTCTTCAGAAGGAGCAATATTTTAACCTTTAGCGTTCTTGATCATACATTTATACCAAGGCCAGAACCTGTCACGCTAGCTCAATTCTATAACAGATATTCAGTTACCTACTTCATGTAACTCTATATTACTAAGGTAGTATATGATCTCTATATTACTACTTTAGTCATTTGTGTTTTTACTCAATTTCTTGTTGATAAATAAGTCCGAGACACCTTGGGAACCAAATAACTAAGTTTTTTATGCTGATAGTAACTTTCATATAACGATCTAATAAAATCAAAATACTTTGGAACCAGCCACATAATTATTAAATTACTTGTATATGTGTTATACTCTGTTATTTTTTTGTCAAAAAACCAACTGCAGTAAATTATATATAAGATACCACTGAACCACTAACTATCAAATTAATCTTTGGTGTTTCCGAACAGTCTTTTGAAATCAGCATATACATAGTGTAAACCTACTCTTAAATCTACCAAGACAATATTATAGCCTACCTGAGTAAAAATAACTTAAATTTTCTTTCAGTTTTTAATCAGTTTTATATACACACCTCTGTTTATTTCTTTTTGTCCAACTGAAGATTCTTCAACAGTCGCAAATCCAGCAGCTTCATCATTGGATTTGTTGTCTTCATGAGTCAGTCTACCTGAAATTACATTTGGAATTTTTCCTTTTTTGTTATTGTTGATATTACATAAAGATTTACTGTTTTGGAAAGGTATTAGATTTTCATGAATAAAGTTTGTGTCATACTGTACTGGATGTTGAACACTTTTTAAATTGATAAGTACCTTTCTTTGCTTCCATAAGCAAGTGAATCATATCGGGTCTGATAATATTCCGCATCTCGCGATCCGACATCGTTTCCATAACTAGCTTTCTGAAGAATGTCTTTGACGCTTCTGATAGGAAATCCAACTTGAAAACCTGTTAAATAAAATACAATACATCAGCATCATTTTAGTATTTAATCTTAAATACTTTCGCATGATGGGTATTTTATACATACATTATATTGTCTGTTCGGGTTTATGATTTCCTGAATTTATCTCAAACCTCAGACCTACAAAAACTTCTCAACCATCATGTGTGACCGTCACTACTAATACTTTGATTGCGGTTATCACCCATCCATCCGTTGCTACTACGACGTTGACCTTGAGTGAGGCTAGTCGAGACGTATCAAATGTTGTTGTTTTGGTTCTACATTAGCCGTGTGATTCAATTGTACGTGAGATTAATATGTATTATTTAATTTTAATGACCCACCCGCTTAGACGCATCACTCGTTCGCTGAATCCAGTTAGACTGGAAGCCGATCCCAACATAGTTGGGAAAAGGCTAGGCAGATGATGATTTAGTTTTTAATGACTCAATGAAATTTATTTTTGGATAGTAATTATTCTTCAAAATAACATTGATAATTACATTATCGGATAGTGCTGATCTATTGTAAAATAATTACAACAATATAATTAGCTAATGATCAATGTTATGTAAATAAATGTAAATGGTTGTTTGTCTATTAATCAATCCTATCGACTTTGTCTTCAGATATCATTAGGTACTTTGTTTACAAGGACTACTTGTGTTCAATAAGACGTACTATATCTTCACATTAAACTTCAAAAAGAAATAACTACTGAGTGACGACTTACCTTAGCAACTTTCGGTGCATTAGCAATTAGGAAGAACATTAGCATTTGACGGAAATTAAAGGTGGATGACACCTTGCCCATGGCGTAGAACTCGTTGTCCACGTCGTTATGAGAATCCACCTTCAGTCCGAAAGCGCAGGAGGCTATCACGTCATTGGCGTAGCGAGTGGTTAGATCCTTGCAGTCTATTTCTATGTAGCCGGCTGTTAAATAAACCTTGGAATTAATGGAACACCATAGACAAAAGCAATTTAGTTTTTTTTTCAATTTGTATCCAAATAACTTACATTTCGTTCCTTTGATCTTTTTCTGAATCGATTTCATCATCTGGTCACCGACCTCCACCATGAAAGGCACCATCAGACGCATCTTAGAACTTGTGAACGCTGGACTCAATGTGGAACGCATGTCTTTCCATTCTTGACCTATAGGATATTAAAATATTATTATGTTTTATTCAAAATGAACCCAAAGCAAGACTCTGTCGTGTCCCCTAGCAATATTATTATATTCGTGGAAAATATTGTCGTTTAACTATTCTGCATAAAGCCTAAGGTAACAGCACCACTGGACTGATTATCCCGCATATAGCATCAATTACTCTTGAAGTGATTGTTTAATTTTGATAATTATCTTGTTCCTACCTTTCAATGAAAACAAGTTTCTGGAGAAGAAAGAGTCGCTGGTGCTGAAGATGGAGCGGTGATCGAGGAAATGTTCGAAGTCTTTGACAGTGACCTTTTTCACCAGTTCGATGTCGCGGATCATTACCATCTCATTGATGAATTCAAATCTTCCCACGAATCTGAGGAATAAGATATTTTGGAAAAAACCAATGGGTTATAAGAAACTGCTAACGTACATGGTGTGGCATAAAAAAAAATCTCTGTACTTAGTAATAACTCCTTACTTTTCTTCAGGAAAACTGTTGTACAGCCTCAGGACGTCATCAGCGAAATGATCCACACGAAACAGGATCCTGAACATGTTTCCCAACAGTGGGACCGGCCTGAAATGCTTGACGCCATAGCGGCTGAACCTGGAGTAGACTTGCCGAAGGTATAAGACCAGCACGGCGATTAGCACCGCCACCCAGATGAGGAGTAGAATCATGATCTGAAACAACAAGAATCTTAAGTTGAATCGTTGAAGCTGTTTTAGATAAAAAAAACTGTCCGATCTCTGGTTTATTAACAAAATATTTGGGAATAAAATCCAAGATGTTTCTTTGTTATTAAACATTATCATCTGCCTAGCCTTTTCCCAACTATGTTGGGGTCGGCTTCCAGTCTAACCGGTTGCAGCTGAGTACCAGTATTTTACATGGAGCAACTGCCTATCTGACCTATCCTTTCTTTATTATTAATATCAGCCATTAATGTATGTACCACTAATGGGCAAAGGCCTTCCTACTCTCTTACCATCTCTCTCTGTATAGAGCTGCTAAGGATCAATCTTTCTCTTTTATTTTTCTATCTTTTCTTTCATTTTTCTTTCCTTGATTTTTCTTTTTTTAGAAAAATATATTTTATACAGTTTGTGGTTTTAATAGTCTTCATTTAATAGTGCAGTTGACATTTTGACTAGTTAGGCTTGAGATTCAAACTCTATAACAACGTATCAAAAAGTATCTGGTTTGTTAAATGTACGAAAAACGCCTTCACACATTCTTGGACTTTTAATTGTTACAAATTCTGTTAATAATAATTATGTAACAGTCTAAGAAATACTCTTGCCCTATTTTCGGGAATTGAGGGCTGCTTGTTCTTAATACAGGCTACTAAGTAACCTAGCTAGGACATCAGATCGTAAAATTGTATTGTTACCTACTCATCTCAGATGTAAACTATTCCTAAGTTGTCATCCTTCTTTGTAACAAACTGTACCACTTTATGAAATATAATTATTATTATTATTAAATGTTTATCATCATTTCTGAAGTCTGTATCTGATTGGTCCAATGTTAGTCTACTGATCTGTAACTTTTTCTTCTCCAATAACTCGCTAAATAGTTTTATGTGTTCTATCCTTATGAATCTCAAGATTGAATGTAAAGATACCACAACAATTTATTATTATTATCTTGATTTTTTAAGTACAGGCGCGTGTAATGTGTTTGTAAGTACGATGTTTGTCATTGCCAAGGTAAACCACTCGTCTCGGGTCATAGTCCATTCATTAACAACAGTCAAAGTCAATTTATTTCAATAATAATATTTCACATAAAAGGCTCTTTTGAAGTCAAAATTTACAAGAAAATATAATTAATTCCCGATGCACCTTCCAAAAGGTTTACGTATGGAGAAGGGGCAAGAAAATGAACAGTTACTCTTTTATCGTAACTTCGATTATCATAAAAAATAAGGCAATGGTCACTAATGGTCTCATTTACTGGTATTTTTAAAGAAACAATTCGTCCATGGATTCTATCAAAGATGACGGCAAAGAGATAATGGATGAAGATTCTTCATCCGTTGATTCATTCGTTGATTTAATTTTTCTTTGTTACTTTTGTTTTTTTTTTATATAACTTGGTTTTAATTTTTTACTGTTTTTAGTTTAGTTTGTGATCTTCCTGTACGAGTCGCAATAAATACTTTTTCTTTCTTTCTTTACATGCAGTGCGAACAACAAACAAAGTTATGGACAGGAGAACAAAGTAACGATTAGACAAAAAATATACTGAAATTAGTAACAGTATGGCGTCATAATTTAATATGCTATAGTCGTGTTCATTAAATAATGAACTTGAACTTATATTATCTACAAGTGAACGAACACAAGTAAGTTATCAACAAGGTAATATTATTTTTTACTCTGTTCATAATCATCAAAAATAATGTTTGTTTACCGAATAGTTCAACACGAATGTAAAGCGTGTCGTCTATACTTAATTATGATAATTTAATCACATGCTTTGATCACACCCACTTGATATTAAGCATAGGTACTTGCTATTTACTTAATCAAATGAATCAATCTAAAGGTAATCATTTGTTTGTTTACTAATTACCAAAGGTATATTCAATACTCATGTCATTGTGGTGACTCTTCACAGAGTCTAGACTTTTTTTATCCACGATAATGAACATGTAGGAAAAAAAAATTGTTGTTATTTTAAAGTCTTTAGTCTTTATTTCATTCAAGTTGGTCCCCTCTCTTCATTAATAGCTTTTTTTCAACTGCAAAGTTAAGTTTGTCCTTCAATCCAGAATTGGAAATTCGTAGGCCGTGTACAGCCGGGCTTTGAGACGCAACGCTCTCGTCGTGCGGTTTTTTTAATACTAATATCCAGGATTCAAAGCAGCCTATGTCCTTCTCCAGGTTCCAGACTACCTTTTTGTTAATTTTTTTTAAAGATCGGTTCAGTGGTTAAGGCTTGAAAAGGTATACAGACCGACAGGCAGTTTCGCATTTGTAATATTACTCGCTGTATTCACGTGCATGTCGGAAAACAAATAGGATTTCATTGGTTTTAATTTTTTTGCGCGGAACACTATTCCTTTTCTAAAATCTAAGTGGCCTAAGTTGCTCATTATAACATTAAGCTATCTTCTAGTGAAAGTCCCGTCAAAATCGGTTTAGCCGTTTCGAAGATTAGGTAGTCGAAACAAACAGACAGACAAACATTTAAAAATTTGTTTTTTGTTCTATATAGGCACCGTATCTTTAATGTTTCACATTTCGTAAAAAGCTGTTATTTTGACATTACAAACAGGCACTTCAATTTTATTTATTCGCATAGATATAGAATGGAGTTCCTGGTATAATTATTATTGGAGTATTGAAATGGTTGCCACCATTTAATGGCTTTAATCATTCTTGATTATATAATTAGCAATGGGGGTCACGTCCTTTCTTATACTATATTAATGCTAACTTTATTAGATGCACATACAAGAACAGTTAGAGTCATGTCTATTTATAATAAGCCAGAGCATCTGTCCGTATAGTAGGTGAACAGAGTCCTGCAATCATCAGTCTTAAACTCAAAGAGGCAATAAAATCATGAAAATTAATTTGTTGAGCACATTGACTACCATCTTAAATTATCCGTATGTTCAAATCATAACTATTATTTTATGGTAATAACACGATGAATCGACGTAGGGTGTAAATCTTCTTAATTTTGATTTATAGGTATTTTATGAAGACTGTTTCGTATAAAACTTCGAATGAGCTAAACATCTCTCTAATGTCTGTAGGAATCTTGGGATCAAAAGCTAGTTCTGAAATAAGTGGAATTATTTGTTGATAGTTTTATTACCAACTTGTAATCAGCTGATACTAGTGTTGCCAGGTGTCCCGATTTGCGCGGGACGTCCCGATTTTCAGGGGTCTGGGGACGCGTCCCGATTTGTACCTGATCGGGACGCTAAATGTCCCGATTAATCAAAAAATGAAAAAAAAAACATAAAAAAATGTATATTTACGCTATGTATTTTTTTTTAACACGGAACGCCATCTATTGGCTTTGGATATATTCAAATACATGGGAAAAACAAATAATTTACATTAATACTTAGGTACTTTATTCTTCTGAAGTGAGTCAATTACACTTAAAGTACGATTTTATTTTATAATTTCTACTAGTCTAGTAAGACTGATTACTTGTTATGTAAGATTAAATAGACTTAAAACCCCTTGTTTTTTTTTTGTTTACTGTCCCGATCTGCAACCCTAAATCCCGATTGTTTTGACCTCATGTACCGATTTACAACAAATCGGACCTGGCAACACTAGCTGATACTAAAGTCTGGCCCTACCTACTTGATGTTACAACTGGTTTCTCTACTCTCACTTTTCATATTTTACGCGAACGTAAACACTCGAACATAACCTGTTTTATCCTCGATCTACTTATATCTGTATAATGTCTAATTATCACATAACGGCGGCTCTTATTCATCAACTAGTAATAAATTAACCAATTTACTGCAGTTGAGAATGGAGTATTTAAACAAAGAATTCATTTATCTAAGAGGTTCCATAGCAGGTATAATATTTTTATAATTATATTTTGTTAATTTTTTAGTAAAGTTTAGTGTCCTGCCAACAATGACGGACAGACGGTCACAAAGCAGACAGCCTACCGAATACGAGTAACACAAAAGGCCATAGAGCAAGCGATTTTATTTTATTTAAGTGATTTTATTTTAGGTCAAAATAAAATCACTTTAATTAGTGTTTCGTTTTTTGCTTGGATATCTTTGATTAGACGTACTGAGATTTGTCCATCTATTTTAATGGGACCCTGTATAATGGGACGATCGTAGCAAATGGCGTTCTGTAGTTTCTGTCTAACCCTTTGGGAGGCAGGCGTGAGGCTAGGTATGTTTGTGTGTATGTAACAACTAACAACAATGAATGGCATAACTTACTATTTCGTCACAAGCACAACACTAGTTTGTATACACACGGTTCAATCGTTAACAAAATACTGCGTAACTTTACAACTTAAAAAGTTCCAAACGTGTTGCTCGGAGCACGAGCGAAGTGTCTCTGAGCGTACCGGACAGGGTTCCGGATAATATATTATGTCATGTTATCGCTAAACTACGCGTGTATTTTTGTTTTTATATGTTTCAAAATAAACATAGTATCTGTTATCATTTATATAATCGGAATACACAAATAGATACCAGATTCTGAAAATTAGCAGGTATTTTCTTATGTATTTGTTGACAATGTCTGAAAAAAGATTGTGAAATCTGGACTTATCTTGAGTCTAAATAACTCCTTTATTAAAACTTGCATTGTGAATGAATAATCTCTTGTAAACAAGAGGTAATCTTTATTTAACTTAGTTTGGTGTTGTTTTATATTAATGTATATCACAATATAACCAAGCAGAAGCTAGTTCATTATAATTAAAAGTAAATAGGTTTATTAACCCTTTTTAGATCAAATCAAACAAAAATAACATTAACACTAAAATCAGTAACTCGGTTGAGTAGTTCTCGATAGACAGACAATATGTTGTTATTGTTGTGGACGCTAAAGATGACGCCAAACCCGTATCCGCATTCTGCAACCTAATTACTAATATTAATCCATATATTGCTAATCCATTGCTTTGTATGTTCGATTTTGTCTGCTTCGCAACGTAAATAACGCAATGAATGTTGTTGAATTGTCAAAATGAATGCCATTCCTACTGTTAGTATGTTACGCAATTACCCGTCTAAGATAGGACTACAGGTAAAACATACTCAGTTATCCTTATGTAGTTACCTGTCCTAATCATTCTCTTGGTGTAACTCAATCTTCGCGTGACTTATAACAAATTTATAATTTTTTGTCAGTTGTTTTCAATTTGCTTGTTTTTTTGTAACTCGCATCAAGTGGTTCAATGAATAGAATTAACGCTCAGACGCCAAGATGTACCCAATATAGAAGACGGGGGACAATTTGTTCTACAATCACACTAAATGGATCAATTGTACCCAAATTAGATTCTATCGGCTCTCTGCTCTACTACTACATAACTTAGTTTTAGATACACCTTATAACATAATTTACTTACATATGTACACACAAACTAAAATATATGTATTATACTATATACAAATAAAAATAAAAAAAAGACGAGCTCATTGGACATCAAAAAATTCGTCCGCATCGCTGTCAATGGGAAAGTGCCCAAAAGGCTGGCAGCATTACCACGTCGGATGGCAATGCTTATTCTTTGGGCTAAAAATAGGCCAGCCCTCTGGTCACGCGAAGAGTCAACCAAACGCTTAGCGATATCTCGAAATAACACACATTACACCTTATTGGTGGCTAAATTATAACATTTCCAATATTAATATCAGATTTTTGTCAAGAGCCTGATAACAATTACCCTGTTAGACAGCTGAGTCACACGAAGACAATGGCTCCCAACGATAGACTGTAAATAAAGGAGCGGTAAGAAAAATTAAACGTAATTTATCCGGAGTTACCGACATAGCTTGCAGAATTAGCAAGCTGAAGTATTTTCTAACTGAACAGACAACTGTGCTGCTGGTGAGTTCGTTGAGCCACTTCTTCTCCCCAGCGAAAGCACTAGGAAGTGGTGAAGGGCGGGCGTTTTGGGGGACTGTCTTTTGTAATTTTGACGTTTGAAAAGTGCTGATTCTCAGCCTAGTTTGAATAAATTACTTTTGATTTTGATTTTAAAGTGGTAATGAGATGGACATGTTTGTCGATGGACCAATGGTCGGTGTAGCAGGGGAGTCCTGGAATGAAGACCGCGTATCGGCAAGCGTAGTGTGGGACGGCCCCCAGTTAGATGGTCGAACGACCATTAAAAAGGTGGCTGAGATAGACTGCATGCGGAAGGCCCACTAGTGGACTACGATAGACTAAATTTATTGAAGATTCAGGAAAACTTCTTGAGTGTAACTTTATCTAAATGAATCAGAATCACTTTTCCTGTTGACAGTGACACCAATGCGGACGAAGTTTTTGATGCCACATGATTCCTCCACGTTTTATACATGTACAATAATTTTATTATTTCCATTCTTAAAATGAAAAATTATGCACATATATTTTTGTGTATTAATAAACCAAAGAATATCATCATCATCATCATCATTTCAGCCGAAAGACGTCCACTGCTGGACATAGGCCTCCCCCAAGCACCTCCACTTGCTTTGTGCTTCTCGCATCCAACGAGTTCCTGCGGCCTTCACAAGGTCGTCGGTCCACCTTGTGGGAGGCCTTCCAACGCTACGCCTTCCGGTACGCGGTCGCCACTCCAGAACCTTTCGGCCCCATCGGCCATCTGTTCTGCGAGCAATGTGCCCTGCCCACTGCCACTTAAGTTTGGCAATTCTTCGGGCTATGTCGGTTACCTTGGTTCTCCTGCGGATCTCTTCATTTCTGATTCGATCCCGCAGGGAAACTCCAAGCATAGCCCTCTCCATTGCCCTTTGAGTGACTTTCAGCCTTCTAATAAGGCCCATTGTGAGAATGAATATCAGACTTCGAATTTAGCGCAAGTGTTGTTTCGATGCTAATTGTGGCTATATCTCCAGCCGACAAGGTCCTTGAAAGTGACACACTCAGAACAAAGAATTTTTTTTAATGAGTTTCTCCAACAAAAGATGTCCAAAATACATGACACATAAATAATCATGGGCAACATCAGTTATTAAGGAGTCACTCCAGGTAAAATACTCATATTCAGCTGCATCCGGTTATACTGGAAGCCGACCCCAAGATAGTTGGGAAAAGGCTAGGCAGATGATGATGATGATCAAGAATTAACTAGGTGTACTCCTTCACTTTTGTATGACGATAAACTACACACAATAGATGCTGGCATTTTTATTTAATTTAGCCAACCTTTTTTAAAATTGCACCAGTCGGCACTTATTCACGTAATCAAAATTACACATACTCGTAAATATCCAACATTCCGTTTTCCTCAATCTCAACACAGGTTGTTTACTGGCGCCACATTGCACAATGAATAATATTTCATAACATTATTTATTGCGAAAAACAACTGTCAGTTTACTCCAAAAGTTTGGTTTAGTTTTTGTGTTTCTTCTATTTTGGTTTCCTTGATTTAAAGATATCCTTAAAGAATTTTGAAGTTTGCATCACTATTGCAATTCACTTGCGTCATTTACCTGCGAACCTGTTTCCAATGAGGCTGAATCATTCGCATGAACTAAAGAAAATGAGCCTAATGGCTAAAATATATTAAAGTTGAAATTAGGTTTTCAATAAATTGAGTGCAGTTTTAGCGGTCAACAGCGATCAAGGTCAATGCCCATTGGTGTAATTATATTTCTTTGTAGATTGTTGGTGCTAGCGACGCGACGTATCGACAAGGAGCTCGCCTTATCTAGAGTCAGTGTGACTCTTATAAGGCCTCATACAGTAATTACATCAATAATAAAAAACGTCTGCGGTCGGGGGACTCCCGGGGGCCCGATTCATGAACGAAGTTCTTTACGCGATACTTGCACACACACACTCGTATACAGGGTGACTTGAAATTAGATATTTATTTATTTAAACTTTTCGCACACTAAAAAGGTACAAAGGCGGGCTTAATGCCTTCGGCATTCTCTACCAGTCAATCAGGGGTAGCGAAGAGATTAGATGCAGGTGGTTTGGTAGAGAGGAACAATGATAAAAAAAAAAAACTATGAAAACTATTGAATCATTAATAAAATAGGCACACAAATACATAAATAGGTAATTTGACGTATTCTTTACAGGACGTGGTAGTGTGACCCATTTGCAACAATTAAGCATAGGCGAAAATGCATGAAATTTGAGGAAACCCAATTGTCATGTATTCTTGAAAATGTCCTAGAATTCGTCACTAAATATCACTTTTCTTTAAAATTAAAATTGAATTGGCTTTCATTGGGTACCTACCTGTATTAGGTAGGCTTAACAAACATTTCGACGTAACTAAATTTTCTAAAACATCAAACCATTTTCAAAAATCATCTACCTACTTGAACATTGACGCCAGTTCTCTAAAAAAAATACTATGAAATGAAGCGTGCAAATTACGGGGAAGACAATCATGTATGTTCATTTAATCAGCTACCTTAGGTTTAATTTTTAAAAATTTCAACAATTATCGTATTCGACCTTTGCCAGCATTATAAACTGTATCAAAGGCAGTCCAAAATATTTTTTAAATTTTTTGTAAGTCTCATGGAACATTTTTCGTTCCGTGATGATTTCTACCGGTTGGAAAATTTAAAAAATATTTTGAGCTTACTGAAAGCCGCTAATAACACCAGATACGTGAAAAAAAGAACTCCTAATAAATAAGGATGACGACGAGAGGAAAATTGTTGTAACAATAACAATTACTCAATAATTACGTGCGGCTGCAGTCAAGGATGCGAATAAAACCAATATAATTAACTAAAACAATTTAATTAATATTGTCCTTTATTCATTAAATGTACAAATAAATTACATTTTAAATATACAGGGTGAAATTAAACTCATGGGCATCCTTTTAAAGGGTCATTGTATTCATCATTATGAACAACTTTTACTATGGGACTAAACCTAAAATCGAGAAAAAAAATTAGCTGTTCCTTGCATTTATGTTCAGATAACTTGTCAAAATGTAGGGAAGAGCTGAATTTTTTTCGCGATTTCAGGTTTGGTCCCATAGTAAAAGTTGTTCATAATGATGATTACAATGACCCCTTAAAAGGATGCCCATGAATTCAATTTCACCCTGTATAAACATTTAAAAAAATACTAATATATGCTAACCTTAGTGAATCCATTTGGTCAGGCTGTTCTAACTTGATTACTGCGACCAACTTTGTAGAGAGATCAGAAAGTAAAAGAGCCAAGTTCAGAAAATTAGAAGAGTTATATTAGTATGTTAATTTTAAAAAAAGCACTTGGCCGCAACATGGTTTCTTTAGTTAATCTGGTCGTTGCGGCCACTGGTCGTGGTCGTGGCCGCCTAGTGCACGAGGTGCCTTAATGTCTAATTCGAAAGAATTAAAAAGTATTTAACTGCTACATAAATACTCTTGATAATAAAACTATTTACTTGAATTACGAAAGTAACCAACTTTTGTTTCTACGGGCGATCTTATTAAATTTTAGAACACAAAAGCTACTATTGTGACTTAACTATTATAGTTAGATATATTCCTTCTCGGACTTTTTTGTAGGTATCAATGAGCACTTTAATCATTATGTATATTATTTTTATGTATCACCAATAGTTTTCTCAGCGCACGCCAAATAATGTATTTTATAGGCAAACTTTTTCTACTTTCGGTTACATTATTGCCATTTTCTAAGGATTTATAACTTTTTGAAAATAAATTATAGCCTATGTGACTTCCTCATAATTTAGCTTTCTATTGGTGAAAAACTGGTTAAAATCGGTTCAGTAGTTTCGGAGCTTATTCGGTACAAACAAACAAAAAATTCCTTCCTCTTTATAATATTAGTATAGATTTACATTCGTTATCCTTTCTACTTTCTTGCTCTGAACCTGAGCCAATGACCTCCTTGTAATCTGATATTAAAGGTCTCTTTGTCTAGTTTGGCAGGTATACAAGTCCTCTCACAAGGGGAGATCTCCATATGCTGGAGGATCTGGTACGCCATCACCTTCATCTCGCAGAGAGCGAATCTTGACCCTGAAAAATAATGATTATGGTTAGTATACGTCAGTCATGCACTAACGCGTCGGTACAATTATCATCACTATCACGAATTCACGATGTAATGGATCTATCGAGGCCGATCAAATCAATCTGCCTAGCCTTTTCCCATTTATGTTGGGGTCGGCTTCCGGTCTTACCGAAGGCATCTGAATACCTGTCTTCTACATGGAGTGACTGCCTATTTGATCTCCACAATCCAGCAATTGAGTAACACGATACACCTTGGCAAGACTGGTTATATGACTTTCTGACTTTTTACTACCCGTAATGACTGTCAAAGATCTACGAATCACAACAGCTTAACGTGCTTTCCGAGGCACGGAGTCCAACAATAACCATTTGATTTATTTATCTTGTTGCCTCACTCAATTTATTCAAGTCTGATCACCTGATTCCCCCCCTCCACTCCCCCTGGTTCCCCTGATAGTTCTTCTTCTGTTTTAATCTCTGTCTTATCCACTTTATCTAGGGAATGTTGTTTTGAGTAGACGCAGTCAAACCTGCTGTTTCTTTTACTATCTCCTCTGTTAGTTGTTACCAATATACATA
Organism: Amphipoea lucens; assembly: GCA_947508005.1. Taxonomy (NCBI): domain Eukaryota; kingdom Metazoa; phylum Arthropoda; class Insecta; order Lepidoptera; family Noctuidae; genus Amphipoea; species Amphipoea lucens. The sequence continues at coordinate 23,998,583 of OX382358.1, forward strand.
TTATTTGGGTTTACGTTCCCCACCCATCCATTATAATATAAATGATGTGAGCAAAACAAGTATGCTCTGTAATGTATTTTGAAAACAACTTTATATATCATGTTTTGATCGGAGTTCGCGCAGCTGAATTTTGGGCCAAAGATGTTTGAACTTTTTGCCATCGATACACTAAGAAGAAGAAGAGTCTTCTTTATTTGATTTATAATTATTATAATAAACAATGGACTCACCGATACAGTTTCTAGGTCCAACACCGAAGGGCATGTAAGCGAACGACTGGATATTGTGCTTGTTTTCTTCAGAGAAGCGCTCTGGGTCGAATTTATCAGGGTTGGGGAAGAACTGCGGGTCACGGTGGAAAGAAAACACTGGTACCATGATACTTGTACCTTTGCGGACCTGCAAAAATAAAGTAAGATTAATACTCTGTAGTTTATAGATTCTAATACTGCCCTGATAAGCCGAAAAGCGCTAACTCAATCAGGGTAAGTTTTTAGAAAAACGACTTTTTGTGAATGGATTTTTCCCACCTTCAAACGGGGGTTAAAACTTCTTAGTGGTTTATTTTAATATTTTTAATTAGATATCGCTATTTGGCTTATACCATAAGATGCGAAATTATTCTAGCTATTGAATGGTATAAAAAAAACTAAAAGGGCGTATCTCAGAGATAGCGCCTTTCGGCTTAGCAGGGCAGAATAATTGTTTACTTATTTATTTAAAATATAATAATTAAATAAGTATAATAAATAATTGTTAACCTACAATAAAATCTTTCTCAGCTTTGTCGTTTGGTTTTCCTAGATTGTAATCTTTAGTGCAAATCCTGTCCAGAGCAATACCAGGCGGCCACAGTCTTAAAAGCTCTGCAAAACAAAAACATTGGCTATAAATTAGATGAACATATTTTTACAAAGCACTGTTTAATTTGAAAAACATCAAAAATCTTACCAGACACAACCATATCCATGTACGGCATATTCTGAATAGAGTTGAAGTCAAACTTGCCGCCGTTCTTAGCGTCAGTCTCCTTGATCTCTTGTGCCAGTCGCTCCTGGACGTCAGGGTTCAGCGCCAGTTCGTAGAGTAGGAACGACATGCCTGATGAGACCGTTTCGAAGCCAGCAATGAAGAACAGCACCGCTTGAGCGATGAGGTCGTCGTCAGTCCACACTGAAAGCAAAATGTAGCTGTGATTAGAAAAAGAAAGCAACCGGATCTACGGGATATATACGTTCTCTGTACGTCCTAGGTTGCCTAAGTGCTATATCCTCTTCTTCTTTGCTAATGTCACTAGAACTGGACATTTTTATGGTACAAAAATGTAAACAAATGAAATTGTAATATTAGTAATACCTTCTGACATACACTTTGTGAATTGTGGACTTGTAACACATAACAAGAAATACAATTATCACTAAGTACAAAACATACTTGTCTTTTTTTTACTTTTTTTGTTTGTCAATATAAAACTGGCAAGCTGTATTATGTCCCAAAACATGCAGTCAAAATGGCGAAGTTTTGGGGCAACTAGATCTGACATACATTCATGCGACACGAAGAAGAAGAAAAATATCTATTGTTAAGAAGTTATGGAATACCACATAAAGCTGAAATTAGTGAACCTTGTGGTCACTACTCAGCAATCGACCTTTTCCTACTCCTTGTACTAAATAAACCCTTGCAAAGTCAAAGTCAAAGTCAAAGCATTTATTTCAAATAGGCACAAAAAAGGCACTTTTGAACGTCAAAAATGATCTTAAAATAGAATTGATTCTAGTCGCCCATTCCAAAAGGTAGTTTTCGTATGGAGAAGAATGGGCAAGAAACTCCACCGTTACTCTTTTAAAATGTTTTAGGTACAATATTTTGCATGGGTACATTAATTAAATAATAACATGTGAGGACGATGCACCTAAAATAAAATTACTATACCACAATAGGTAAAAGAATTAAAAACGAAACCATGACATATAAATTAATTATCTGATAGATACATGGTGCTCACATATTTACAAACATGGTACAAGCAAAACGATTTTTATATAAAAAAATAAAAAAATAAATACAAGTAATAAGTCAGGGTGTGAGTAATGAATGTAAAAACTAATAAAAAAAAAATTACAATTAAATTAGCAACCAGTTTGATTTTGTCTAGACTCTAGATTGTCCTATGGAGCAGGACCAGCATGTTTCCAAGCGTTCTTATCTTGGATATAATCTTCTAATTTATAGTATGCTTGTTTACAAAGTGTACGTTTAATGTGAGTTTTAAATTTTCTTTCATTTAATTGCAATATATCACAAGGTATTTTATTGTAACATTTGACACAGTACCCCATAAAAGATGTATGTACTTTGGCTAATCTGAAAAATGGTTGATGTATTTTATCTTTATTTCTTGTGTTAAAGTTATGTCTATCGCTTATTTTATTAAAAAGATGTAGATTTTTTCTTACATACATAATGTTTTCATAAATGAATTGGCAAGGTACCGTCATAATATTAATCCTTTTAAATAGTTCCCTGAGAGATTCGCGGCGACGTAGATTATAAATGGCTCTGACAGCTCTCTTTTGCAAAATAAAGATGGATTCAATGTCAGCAGCTCGACCCCATAGTAAAATGCCGTACGACATAATGCTGTGAAAGTAACTAAAATAGACTAAACGCGCGGTTTCTACGTCTGTTAACTGTCTTATCTTCCTAACAGCATAAGCGGCCGAGCTAAGCCGCCCCGCAAGAGATGTTATGTGAGGTCCCCATTGTAATTTTTCGTCTAGCGTGATTCCCAGAAAAACCGTTTGATCAACAAATTCTAGTTTTTCTCCATTCAGTATGATGTCACATTCGCTACTTCTAACATTAGGTAATTTAAATCTAATGCATTTGGTTTTCTTTTCATTCAGTACCAAATTATTTACCGTAAACCAGTCTTGGACCTGAAGAATAGAGTTATTCACGTCGTCAAGATTTTGTGCCCGTCTGTCTATCTTAAATATCAACGATGTGTCATCTGCAAATAACACCATCTTCGGTTGATTTTGAAGTAATTGTGGTAAATCATTAATGTAAACTAAAAAGAGGAATGGACCCAATATCGAACCTTGAGGAACGCCCATTGCCATTTCAGACCCCAATGAGTTTACGCCGTTTACTTGAACTTTAAGCTTTCTATCTTTTAGATACGACTTTACAATATTTTGCCATTACAATATACACACCTCTATTAATTTTGTTCATTCCCACAGAAGATTCGTCAACTGTCGCGAATCCAGCAGCTTCATCATTAGACTTGATGTCTTCATGGGTCAGTTTACCTGGAATTACATTTGAACTTATTTAATTTCTATTTTTGTTTGTTAAATGTTTTAGTTAAGTTAGGATATAATACTGTTGTTTTTATTTCATGTTGTGTATAATTTATTTTTGTTTTCGATAATCTTTATACATATAATTCTTCTGTACGTGTATATGTCACTGAACTCCTCCTAAACGGCTAGACCGATTATGATGAAATTTTTTGTGTGTGTTTGAATGGGTCCCTGGATGGTTCAGATTCACATTTGGTCTCAATTGGTCGCGGCGCGATCGAGTTCTAGAAAATAGGAAAACGTCTGTCCGTTCGGCTAGTATTATATAAAGATTTACCGTTACAAGATTTTCATTTTAAATGATTTCATATTGTAATTCTGAGATTCAATCATTTTTTAAATTGGCTTGTACCTTTCTTAGCTTCCATAAGCAAATGAATCATATCGGGTCTCATAATATTATGCATCTTGCGATCAGCCATAGTTTCCAGAACTAACTTTCTGAAGAATCTCGTCGCCTCCTCCGATAGGAAATCCAACTTGAGAACCTGTAAAATAAAACACTATACATGAGCGTTATTTTAGTTTCAGTTTTGCTAAACGAGTTTTTATAAAGAGTCTTTTCGGCTTCCAGTTTTTATCTCAAGACCTACAAAAACTCTTTAATTATCATTATTTTTTTATCAAGTGGACCACTGTTCGAGATATATGATGTATAAACGTCACTACTAATACTTTGATTGCGGTTCTCGCTACTTAAAGGAGGTATTCACTACAAATTGGTTCATAAACATTCTTCAAAATAACATTGATAATTACATTTTCAGTTGATGCTGATATATTGTAATATAATAACGATGAGGACTTACCTTAGCAACTTTCGGCATATTAGCAATAATGAAGAACAGAAGCATCTCACGGAAATTGAAGGTGGATGACTTTTTGCCCATGGCGTAGAACTCGTTGTCCACGTCGTTATGGGAATCTACCTTCAGACCGAAGGCGCAGGAGGCTATGACGTCATTGGCGTAGCGAGTGGTTAGATCCTTGCAGTCTATTTCTATGTAGCCGGCTGTAAAAAAACATTGAGTTATTGAAGCACCGTAATTAAATCATAATAGACTTTCATATTGGTTCAAGATGTATTCTTCAATAGTTATAACAAATCTACTGTATTCGCTATTTTAGTTTAAAAAAGAACCCATCGAGCAGCCAATATACAGATCCCAAAAATACTTACATTTAGATTCTTTGATCTTTTTCTGAAGCGAATTTATCATCTGATCACCGACCTCCACCATGAAAGGCACCATCACACGCATCTTGGAACTTGTGAACGCTGGACTCAATGTGGAACGCATGTCTTTCCATTCTTGACCTGTGGGTGTTGTACTGTAAATGAACTCGAAGTATGACTATGTAATCCCAGAAGATTATGTCGAATTGTAATATTGATTCGGTATCATCGGTCTAATGCACTTGCTTATTATCTTTAGCGGATTGAGTTACGTACTGTTACAGTTTCTCATACCTCCATAATACATACTTAAGAAATCCGTATTTTTTACACAAATTGTGTTCGTACCTTTTAAAGAGTGCAAGTTTTTAGAGAAGAACGATTCACTGGTGCTAAACATGGAACGGTGATCAAGGAAGTGCTCAAAGTCTTTGACAGTTATCTTCTTTACTAGCTCGATGTCACGGATCATTACCATCTCATTGGTGAATTCAAATCTTCCCACAAATCTGTTGAACAAGATATAAAAACTACAGATATAAGGGTTATAAGAAGCTGGCAACCTACATGATGTGGTATAAAAAGTAATTTTAATAAAATCGCTAGACTAAGCAACCATAACTCCTTACCTTTCTTCTGGAAAACTGTTGTATAGCCTCGTCATATCGTCAGTGAAGTGATCCATACGAAACAGGATCCTGAACATGTTGCCCAACAAGGGGACGGGTTTGAAATGCTTGACGCCATAGCGACTGAACCTGGAGTAGAATTGCCGGACGTATAAGACCAGTACGGCGAGTAGCACCGCCACCCACACTAGCAGTAGTATCATGATCTGAAACAACAAGAACCAAGGTAAGACTTTTCATCTTCATATTATTGATAGAGGAACTTTGTTAGGCGCACGGTTCCAATTTGTTGTGTCATATAAAAAAACAGGGATGAAACTCAATAGCTACATACTGTTTCAGACTCATACAGGGTATATTGTCTTTGAGAGTTATGTGGTTTTCGTGAGCTACTGCTATCTCGTTAACCATATGCAAATCTTTTGAGTTTAAATAGAAGTGGGCTTGAAATTCAAACACAGAAACAGCATCAGCAATATGATATATGAAATTGTCTGTCAGTACAGTTAATATATTACACGCTCTGAACTCAGTATCTCATTAGTTTATTAGTGGTTTAATGATCGTTACTGTAGCTTCTGCTTCTCTAGAAACTTTATCCTTATTAATCTCAAGATTGAATGTATCAATTCCAGAACAATTTACTATAGAGAACTACATTTTTAAGTGCAGGCGCGTATAATATTTTTGTCATTGCCAAGGTTAGCCGCTCGTCTCTGGTCATAGTCCATTCATTAACAACATTAATGTAATGATTTAGGCAGTGGTCAGTAGTTGACTCAACTAATGGTATTTTTAAAGATGATGAAAGAAAGAAAGAAAATACATTTATTTAGCACAGACTAAAATACCTACACACAATACACCAGATACATACATCAAATAAAAACAAAAAGTAAAGATTAAATAAAAAAGTATAAAGTCAAAAAAAAGACGGGTTGCACTCCGGGAGTGCCGGCAGAAGTGAAAACTTGAATATTAACGTTGAAATAAATCAATTATTAATTGAATTAATATAACTACGTTTTTTTCACTATTTCTGCGTCACTTTTTTCATTAATCGATGCACATTGTTCAATTTCTATTTTTTGAAACACTATATACACGAATTTCACGAATACACAGCAGTGTGGCTACTACACAGACGGTCGAGCCATCAGCTGTCCATCCGCGTCCGCGTCCGCGTCCGCGTCTACCATCACCATCACATCACATCACATCACATCACCATCGCCATCGCCATCGCCATCACCATCGCCATCACCATCACCATTACATCACCATCACCATCTCTATCACCATCACCATCGCCATCGCCATCACCATCGCCATCACCATCACCATCACCATCCATCCATCCATCCATCCATTATCGTGTCTCACTTGGTTCACTTCGGTTGGCGCCGCCGCCGTAGAAAGAGATGGGGGGGGGAATCTCTCCTGACGGTCACGTGTCCTGACGCGATGCCCTGACGCGAGTTTAACATTTTTTACCCATTACAAAAAGTGTGCGACGCCGCTAAAGAAGTTTTCACTTCAAAAAAATTTTGCAGGAAAGTGTGCCTCACGGCTGCGCTAAAAAAGGCCCAGTTCAGCAAAAATGCCAGACAACTAGTACCTGATGCTGGTTTTCATCTGGACCTGGTGTGTGAGGTAACGGATGTAAATCAGTTTTATACTATAACGTGACGTGTGTATGCATACTTAAATAAAAATAAAATAAAAAATTTGTCAGATAAAACAGTAGGTAACGAATATGTATAAATAGTATTGAAAACATTGCAAAAAAAAATAAACAAACAAATACTGATAAATAAATAAGTGAGATGGCCGCATGCTAGACCTTCGCAAATAAAGAAATTCTTCCAAACGAGTCAGAACAAAAAACCTGTTTTATACGATGCCTGACTTCCATGTTTCAACACATTGTCATAATAATAATTTATTAATCCGTGCACTGTGATGTCATCACGCTGCAAGCAGCCGAGCGCGATAACGATGGATGGATTTTGTGAAAAATGATATGGCTATAAAGGAGGTAACTACTGACATGACGGCTAATAGAGAAGTACCTGTGGTAAAAGAAGACATGCTGCGGCCATACATTTATTGGGTTGTGGACAGGAAAGCGAATAAACGCGATATGTTTTTACTCAAGTCAAAAATACTTGCTCAAATTAAATTAGCTTGCGAAACTCGAGTATCGATATCAAAACAAAAAAACGGGATCAACGGCCGCAGGGAGTATAGTTACATATCGATACCCGTCTCGTCTGACACGTTCACTGAAAAAATAGAGATTTTTAAACGTATTTTTAAGAATTTTCCCAAAATAATCTCAGTCTCAATCTACCTAGTTGAGATGAGATTGTGACTAGATTTTGAACGTTATCAATTACGGAAATTGGCCTTCTCATATTTTAACTAAGTTCTACAAGGTAAATTCAAAAGTAATCGGATCGGAATGCGCTATAACTTTTGCAAATGACGCCAAATGTTAATTCTGTTTTGACATTTGTGAAGTAAACAGATGCAGAATACACGTCAATAAAACCGCCTAAAATTTGTAAAATGTCTACATTTTTGATGACAAATTACATCAGAATTTTTGCCATGTGAATTAACTTTTTGTGCACGACCTGGACAAGGTGTAGGGGGTTAACCTATAGGGTTTTTTTTATAAAAACATACAGCCTTTATCTTGGTAAGTACATAAATAATATATAAGTATTTTGACACACATAACATAAATCTCAATGATATAATATGTAACTTACTATTTTGCCACAAGCACAAGACTAGTTTGTAAACGTCAGAGGTCAAAAAAAAAACACTGCGTAATTCCACAACCTAAAAGAAGTTTCAAACGTGTTGCTCGGGGCACGAGCGAAATATCTCTGAGCTTAGCGTACCAAAGGGGCCTTATTCTCTATGACACGATGCACGAAACCACGCGAAATGAACGCGAGATTGGCGGGAATAATTAAAGAATTTACGTGGTTTCGGGGGCCGTCTCCACAAGCGAGAGAATCGCGGCGTTATTATCATCATGCCACGTATTTCTATACACTCTCTTAGAACGTGTCTCCACACGGCGATATCATCGCGCGGCGTTGATGGCACGGCGAGACTATCGCCGTAATTCTCTCGCTCGTGGAGACGGCCCCTAAGGAATCGTTAAGTGGTCATGGTGAATTAGGACCCAGGGCGAGAGCTAATTATACTATGCCATAATATGATCGTTATATGCGCTTCTATTTTTGTTTCTAAATGTTAAAAAATAAACTTATTAGGTATCTGATAAGGACATAAGCTCTAACTGGTAACACCTTTGACCCCGTCCAGATGTCGTTACAAGAAATAGGGTGCCATAACAATAAAATTGTAAACATTATAGTGTTCACGTCAGTACCTATTCTTATTAGTTTGTTATTGTCTTGTGTAGTCACAATAAAACCTACATGAGCTAGTTCATAACAATTAAAAGTATTTTTATAAACCATTTTTAAAACAAATCAAACCAATGTATGGTCTAAGTCTAATCAAATTATCTGGCAATACTCCGCAAGCGTGGTCGGTATTGATATCTAAAAATGATAAAACAAATAATAAATGATTTGATGATATGTTTGTGTGGCCAACGGCCGCTGGTAGTGTACTTACAAATACAACACCTCCAAAAAAAATACGTGTGGCACTCGGGGACTTGCATAGCATTTTTTATCAACTTATGCGAGCTTCGTACAGTCTACACGCATACGCCTAGTCGCACGCACACAAACACCGTGCCGAAGTCTGCCGAACTGAAACGACGTTAGACGATGCACGGCTTTCAACGCCGCACCGCTGTGCCGGTCTAAGTGGGGGGTGTTAGGTTTATTTTCGTTACGGAAATTCTTGATTCGGTCACCGCACTCAAAGCCCGCGATAAAAGCTATGCAATAACTTAAAAAACTGATTATCTGAACTCACTGACTTGAACCCACTCCTAATACAAGCATTTGAAGTTTAAAAAAAAAAACATACTTGATTATTATTTTCGTAAGTCTAATGTCTAACACTTTTTTTCGTGTCTGTACAAATCATAAAATGTATCAATGGGATCAGTTGCCCGATTCAAAACTTTCGTTTTGAATCGGGCGTTTCGCACCCTCACTACTACGCTCAGGCGCTGATTTCATGCCGTGCAATAATAGACTACTTAAGTTATAGGTACGTATCGTAACGTACCTACTATTTTATTGTAACCTCAAAACAAATTAGTGATACGAATGCTCGTGGTGGAGTTCCTAAAGAAAAGCAAATCCAAAAATATATTGAGATTTTTTATATGCCATAGCTTAGCTAAAAATGGTTGATTTGTGTGAATGCATAACTAAAATGGAAGTGAATGATAACATGACGGCAGATGGAGATGGATAAAAGAAAAAAGACCTGCTATTTTCAATTTATAATAAATGAGGGTGATGGCTGGAGGATGATAATTGTGGTAACAATAATAATTACTCTATAATTTTATTATGTTTGTCAGCAGTTGAGGATGCGATTAAAACTAATATAATTTACTAAAATAATTTAATGAATATTCTCCTTTATACATTAAAATGTTTTAACATTATAGAACATTTAAAATTATAAAAAATACTAATATATAATATACTGTTGCGCGCCACAATTGATGCCTGGTACATGGCGACATTAGTTACCACTAACGTCATCTAGTATCTAGTAGCAGAACTAGTAGTCAAGAACCTTCCAGAAATTTCTAGAAATATCGACATCTGGTCAGTCGGGGCCGGTATGTATTCGAACATTGTAGATGTTTCTACAGTAGAAGGTTCTGGAACTATCTAAGGCCCTATATAAGGCCGCTATGGACCGCGACCCGAGTCAGTATTGGATAAACGATACAAACGAATACATCGAAGCGATCTGCAAGTGCGACATAGAGTGACCAGTAGTGCAATAATTGTGTTTTATAATTAGTGTGCTTGTGTTTTTATTAGTATTGTTTAACTAAAGTGTCTATTTTTTGGTTATTAAATCGGCAGTTTTTACTATTACGAACCCCAAGCTTGTAACAATACTAATCAAACACTTTTTCGTCGTCGTAACTATACTACGAACAACTTTGAAAAAGGGCCAAAATTAAAAGTTTAGTTTATTTTAATAGGCGATCATCATTAGAAGATCGATAAGTTTTTAGAGGATCAATGAAATATTTCCCTATCACAATTTAAATCGGTCTACGCTAATATGCACGACAATTGTTCGAAGTCAGAAGCAAGAGTGATTGATTTATTGATAACACTTTGCGGGACACTAAATTGCCCCCAGACATAATGACAATAACACTTATAATATTGCGGCTCGTTCAGTATCCGTCAACCGATGAATTACACCAAATTAATATTCATCATTGAAACTGTTGGATCACGCGACATTGGACTACAGAGATGGCGAATCTGACGGTGCCGATCGCTTTGCGTAATAATTAGCTAATTAGCTATTAGTGTGTCTAACCAAATAATAATATATTTTATTCTTGGATCGTAGTTTACGTAACTTTAAAGCTGAAAGCTGTATGCATTACTTATTATATTTTACATGTTTGAGATAATAATATGCTTACAATTTTAGCACTATATAGCACTTTTCGACAAACTACAAAATTGAGCTTAGGTATTATTTCAAAAAGGCAACCTTTGTATACATTTTTGATCTCAAATTTCATTTCCGAGATTAGTTACCGTATTTTATGGACTCACTAAAATAAATCTCTAAACATATTAACTCATCACTTCATCAGTCGTAACAATCGTTATCATTTCTACTTCCTTGCTCTGACCCTGAGCCAATATTAGGTCATTGGCTCATGATAAATATGTTGCTAAAGTAAAGAGGAGAGGAGGGGGGGGGGGGTTGTTGCTAAATTAGCTAGTCTCGCGGTGGATTTTGCGTTAAAATTATCACAACCACTATCCCTTTTATCGTTTTACAGCTGATAATGATCTTTTACAAAACAATGCCTGTAAAAACTGATTACCTATATTATTATCTATTTCGTTTTTGCTTTGCTTTTTGGGACATTACTTTAAATCCAATCTAGATTTTAGGACATTAAACTCACTAAAATAATTTCTAAATATGTATTTTAATCAACACATTCATTGTCTTGCTTTAAATCTGAGCCAATGACCTCCTTGTAGTCTGATATGAAAAGTATCTTTGTCAAGTTTGGCAGGGATGCAGGTCTTCTCACAAGGGGAGACCTCCATATGCTGGAGCATCTGGTACGCCATCACCTTCACCTCGCAGAGAGCGAATCTTGACGCTGAAAAATAATGATTATGGTTAGTATACGTCAGCCATGTACTGACGCGTAGAGATAATTATTATCACTATCACGATGTAATGGACCTTCCAGATCTAACAATAAATATTCGAATTCTTTTTCTTCTTGGCTTGTCCTGGTAATTTAAAATGTTACTTTGGCTAGACGCAGTAATAGCGTTTCCTCTTCTTTTTTCCTCTGTCAGTCGATAATAATAATAACCCCACCGGCGTATGTACGATGGGGCTTGCGCGCTCCTAACTTAAGGCCTGTGCCGGAAGAGTTTACTTTACCGGAACAGGTCTAGGGTGAGGAGCCAGATCTAGAGAGATACTGAAACAATGGACTCACCTATACAGTTTCTAGGTCCAACACCGAAGGGCATGTAAGCGAACATCTCGATATTGTGCTTGTTTTCTTCAGAGAACCGCTCTGGGTCGAATTTTTCGGGGTTGGGGAAGAACTGGGGGTCGCGGTGGAAACCAAACACTGGTATCGAGATACCTGTACCTTTGCGGACCTGCAAAAGTAACGTTTTTTAAACCTATTCTTTAATTTCTACATTGTAATTATAAAGTGCCGTCATAATTTTGATATTTGGAAGAAAATATATGGTAGACTTACAATAAAATCTTTTTCAGCTTTGTCGTTTGGTTTTCCCAGATTGTAATCTTTTGTGCACATTCTGTCCAAAGCAATACCAGGAGGCCACAGTCTTAAAAGCTCTGCAAAACAAAAACATAGCTATAAATTAGTTGAACAGATTTTTAGAAAATATAGTTTAATTTTTTTTTAAATATCAAAACCTTACCAGATACAACCATATCCATATATGGCATATTCTGAATAGAGTTGAAGTCAAACTTGCCGCCGTTCTTAGCGTCAGTCTCCTTGATCTCTTGTGCCAGTCGCTCCTGGACGTCAGGGTTCAGCGCCAGTTCGTAGAGCAGGAATGACATGGCTGATGAGACCGTTTCGAAGCCAGCAATGAAGAACAGCACCGCTTGAGCGATGAGGTCGTCGTCAGTCCACACTGAAAGCAAAATGTAGCTGTGATTAGAAAAGGAAGCTTGAATATCTCCGAAGTTTTACGTTTGAAGAGTCTGTGGCTATTTCAAATCATATTTTTAAGATGGCTCAGCTCAAAATGTATGCCAGACATCAACTGGCATATGAATTACTTTTCAATTATCTTTTATTTTTTGTTTTTTTTTTCTACAAAATAATTCAACAAAGTCACGATTATTAATGTAAAACACCCTTACGTGAAATATGACAACGTCGCATTTTCTTACAAGGGGAGTGTCAAACTTGGGAATCACAGATTCCCATCACTTTTATACATATTGTAGGGCAGGGCCCCTCAATAAATATATAAAGCGGCAAGACGCCATTCGTTTTTATTATTGAGAAATTTCAACTCAAAGTTCTACAGGGTGTTACGGAAAGGGTATATCAATACAAACGGGTTGAAGAGTGTATCTGGTCTAGAATCTCTGTACATTTCAGCTCAAAAGCAGTAACTTTGAAAATGCTTAGTATTTTTTTATTTCGATAGTTTATTTAATTGAAATCACAACAAACGTGTCACCGCACTACGAAGGTCATTATCCATTATCTGTAGTGTGTCTGTGCGCCTAGTACACGCACATCACGCTGCCGCGCGCCAATGCAGCGCCGTGATGTCGAAATAAAAAAAATATTAAGCATTTTCAAAGTTAATGCTTTTGAGCTGAAAGGACATGGCCAGTTTTTGTAAGGACGTCGGCATAGTTATCGAATTTATTGTACACCTATGATTTTTGGTGTTTTATATTCGTGAATATTTGCTCATTAAATTGCTATAAATAAAAAACTCAGAGAACTTGTCAGTACAACAAACTAGACAAAAAACAGTTTCATTAAACCTTTTAATCAGATCGCTAGCAATAAGGTGCATAGATTATAATTTTGCTATTAAAACACGTAAAGGCGCTTTAAAATAGCGAACAGTTGTGAATTATATTATTACGTATAATTGATATGGTTTTAATATTATTAAGCATTTAAACAAAGTGATGGCCACCTAAATGAAGGATTTTAAACTGCATATTGATTAACATTTTTATGAAACTGGGTGATAGTCTCAAAAAATGTGACAATAATAACAAACATAACATAACGTCGCGCTTATATATTCCTCGAAGGGGTGGTCAGAGGTGTAGTACAACCACATTTCACCAGTTATTTTGAGTCCCATGGGCGAGCTGATTGCCATCAAGCGCACAAGTCCAGACTCCGGGCTACTACTGAGAAATTCCTGATGAAAAAATTAAGAGAGAGATATGGGGTTTATATCTCTTTGTTCGACCTGGCAATCGAACTCAGGACCTCATGCTCAGCAGTAGCGTTTGCGACCACTAGACCAACGAGGCAGTCATAATAACAATTAACAAAGTATATTCGAAATTAATGGTTTTCTTTAAAGTACATTTTTACAGATTACCCTTATATTTTTTTTAAATAGGTAGTTCAATATACTATAAAAAAGAGAAGCACAAAATAAAGCAAAAGAGTAAAAATAATTATTTATTTATTAGAGAAAATAATAAAAATATTTTGCTACCTATATTATAATTATTGTATCTTAAATGTCTACCTAAATAATATAAATTGCAGCGATAGTGTTAATAAAGATACCGAGTGAGGTCAATCAACCAGCTTGTATAAAATAGAGAATTTTTATTTCACAAATACAGTAACCTGGATTAAGTGTAAGTATAGGGCTTTAGTAATTACATAAATAGCTGTTTTAAATATAACCAGACATGTTAAAAAATACAAGCATATTTATATATTATTCTTTTACAATTGTAATTATGGTTTTCAAGAAAGATTAGCCTTTTGTTAGATTGTTTTAATATTCTTGAATTGTTAATAATATGTTGTCTAAAAATCCAGCTGGAACTTGGATATTGTTTTGGTGTCTTGCCCAACCAAGGTACCAGATAATTGTCATAACGTGACAACAACAACTAACGGTCCTGTTTCCTACAAGGCAACTACAATAGTACCCTAAAATAGCTTCCAACAGACATCTTCCTCGGTTTGAGCATTGGTTATCCAACGCGAAAGTCTTGTTTGATGGTGTGCAGAAAGCGAGGATATGAGATGCCTCTGCAACCTTTGCATGGCTATTCCGCAGTTGATGCACCTCATATTGATCCACAAAACAAATCCGAAACGCAATGCAAATCAGAGTCCAGTGTTAATAGCAAGGTAATTGAGTGGTAAAAGGTATCAGTCCGTAGGAATAAGCAGGGGTCAAAATAGGAATATTCGCAAAAACATAAACACAGTAGGTACGCAATGAAGAATATGCAATAACATTATTTCATTACATTGACATTCGACATAGACAAGACAACGCACATTGTCAAACAAGTAAACGCGTTCCGTTTTATGATTTTTTTTGTGTGTGAAATATAAAAAAAAAATATCTTACGCATCAATATTATGAAAAGATAATTTTATTAAATGCAACAAATACCAATGAAGATAGTTTCGTAAGAATAAAATGTTCCTAATATGAGCATTTTGTCGTCCACGTCACATGTCAACAAGTAGTATGCATGGTATGGAACTCCCATTAATATATTTATCTTTCTCTATGGTCCACTATGGCGGACGTTGACAAACGGAACTTTGAATTCATCTTGCATTACTAAATATTTTGAAAAAAAAAACCGGCCAAGTGCGAGTCGGACTCGCCCATGAAGGGTTCCGTAGCAGCAAGTAACATATTATAAAAGTTCTTGTAGTTCGTTGTAACTTTGTGAAAGGTAAATTGCGGTTTTCGATTTATGACGTATTAAAAAAAAAACTACTTACTAGATCTCGTTCAAACCAATTTTCGGTGGAAGTTTACATGGTAATGTACATTATATATATTTTTTTAATTTTATCATTCTCTTATTTTAGAAGTTAGAGGGGGGGGGACACACATTTTACCACTTTGGAAGTGTCTCTCGCGCAAACTATTCAGTTCAGAAAAAAATGATATTAGAAACCTCAATATCATTTTTGAAGACCTATCCATAGATACCCCACACGTACAGGTTTGATGAAAAAAAATTTTTTGGAGTTTCAGTTGTAAGTATGGGGAACCCCAAAATTTATTGTTTTTTTTCTATTTTTATGTGAAAATCTTACTGCGGTTCACAGAATACATCTTCTTACCAAGTTTCAACAGTATAGTTCTTATAGTTTCGGAAAAAAGTGGCTGTGACATACGGACGGACGGACAGACAGACAGACAGACAGACATGACGAATCCATAAGTGTTCCGTTTTTTGCCATTTGGCTACGGAACCCTAATAAAAAATGACGAGTTCAGAGAGGTTAAAAACTACGTATTAATTCATTTTTCTATTTTTAATATACAATATTATTTACTATGTATGTGTACTTGGAATGTACTTTTTTGTCCATGTCTTTTGTACAGAGATTCTAGACCAGATACACTCTTCAACCCGTTTGTATTGATATACCCTTTCCGTAACACCCTGTATATGTAACTTAAGTAGAAGAAATCTTTTTACCGGTTGCAGCAATGGTTCCGTGGCGTAGTGGTAACGCTTTTGCTTACTGAGCGACCGGACGGTTGTTCAAGTCCCGGTTGAGTTTTTTTTTTTTTAATATACATAAATTATTTAGGTAATATAAAAATAAATAATTTGGTTTTAATGAAAATTAATTATTCGTATTTATCAATGAAACACATACCTACACACATCGATAGACTAGTGTTAGTATTTTGTACGGTAAGCAAACAAAATTAAGTAGGTGAACTTTCTAAGAACATTATGATGATTATGACGGGTAGTCAGAAGCCCGAAAGTCTGACAACCAGTCTTACCAAGGGGTATCGTATTACCCAGTAACTGGGTTGTGGATGTCAGATAGGCAGTCGCTCCATGTAAAATACAGGTATTCAGCTACATCCGGTTAGGTTGGAAGCCGACCCCAACATGGTTGGGAAAAGGCTAGGCAGATTGAGTCGATTTCTTGGTGATAAATACGTCCGAGACACCTTAAGAACCGAAAAGCTGAACAATGAACATCTTGGATCGATTTTCATCAAACATAGCTAAGAACACTTGCGACTAATTCACCTTTCAAACAAAAAAAAAAAAACAAAATCAAAATCGGTTCATCTGTTCGGGAGCTACGATGCCACAGACAGACACACACCAACACACAAACACGTCAAACTTATAACACCTCGTCGTTTTTGCGTCGGGTGTTAAAAACAAATACGTGTAATTTAGTAATTCTGTGGCTTCTAAAGTATTTTGATATTAAAAGATTGTTAATGAACGCCAACGACCACGAGTACCTAACTAGCTTTGGTAAAAAAATACGTAGGTACAGCTGCGCAGATTTCGGCGAGTCACGTGTCGATCGTAATATTATAAAGTATAAAAAGCAAGAAATAAAAGTTAAATTTAAAAAACCCCCGACTCAAACATAAACCTCTAAAAACTAAAATAATAATATATTGGCCCTTTAAGTTTAATATAAGTTGCAGGAAATATTTTGATCCAAGCGTCCTCACGTCGGGGGTTGTTTTATACTGTATTATTTTTTTGTCAAAAAACTAACTGATTAGTTTTAAGAAGTAAATTATACATAATACCTATCCAAATTAAACTTTAGTGACCAGCTCATTTTCAGGATAGTTTTGAAATCAGCATATACATAGTGTAAACCTACTCTTAAATCTACCAAGACAATATTATAGCCTACCTGAGTAACAATAAGTTAAATTTTGTTTTCGTTTTTAATCAGTTTTATACACACCTCTGTTTATCTCTTTTTGTCCAACTGAAGATTCTTCAACAGTCGCAAATCCAGCAGCTTCATCATTGGATTTGTTGTCTTCATGGGTCAGTCTACCTGAAATTACATTTGGAATTTTCACTTTTTTGTTATTGTTAATATTACATAAAGATTTACTGTTTTGGAAAGGTACTAGATTTTCATGAATAAAGTTTGTGTCACACTGTACTGAATGTTGAACACTTTTTAAATTGGTAAGTACCTTTCTTTGCTTCCATAAGCAAGTGAATCATATCGGGTCTGATGATATTCTGCATCTCGCGATCCGCCATCGTTTCCATAACTAGCTTTCTGAAGAATACCTTTGACTCCTCTGATAGAAAATCCAACTTGAAAACCTGTTGAATAATTTTTATTTTTTATTGCTGAATGGGCCGCTATTGACCTCAATCACGCCTGATGGAAAGCGATGGATGAGATCTACAAGAACAACTGTGTTCAACAAGAGATACGGTATGAATAACTTCACCTTAAACAAACAAAGGCGAAGTCGACGTTATACCTAAGAATAAAAAAATAACTACTGAGTGACGACTTACCTTAGAAACTTTCGGTGCAACAGCAATTATGAACATCATTAGTACTTGACGGAAATTGAAGGTGGATGACTTCTTGCCCATGGCGTAGAACTCGTTGTCCTCGTCGTTATGGGAATCTACCTTCAGTCCGAAGGCGCAGGAGGCTATGACGTCATTGGCGTAGCGAGTGGTTAGATCCTTGCACTCTATGTCTATGTAGCCGGCTGTTAAATAAATCTTGGAATTAATGGAGCACCGTAGACAAAATCAATTTATTTTTTCAATGTGTATCCAAATAACTTACATTTGGTTCCTTTGATCTTTTTCTGAATCGATTTCATCATCTGGTCACCGACCTCCACCATGAAAGGCACCATCAGACGCATCTTAGAACTTGTGAACGCTGGACTCAATGTGGAACGCATGTCTTTCCATTCTTGACCTGTAGGTCATTAAAATATTATTAGGTATGTTTTATTCAAAATGAACCCAAAGCAAGATTGTGTCCTTATCAATATTTTTCATGAATATAATATTTGTGTATTCTGCATAAAGCCTATAACAGCTACACTGGATTAATTATATATGTATTATTAATTTTACACACTTTGACATATAATTATATATTATGTCTTTGCATATAGCATCAAATCTCTTGAATTGATAGTTTAATTTTGATATTTATCTTGTTCCTACCTTTCAAAGAAATCAAGTTTCTGGAAAAAAAAGAGTCGCTGGTGCTGAAGATGGAGCGGTGATCGAGGAAATGTTCAAAGTCTTTGATAGCTACCTTCTTCAATAGTTCGATGTCGCGGATTATTATAATCTCATTGATGAATTCAAATCTTCCCACGAATCTGATAAACAAAATATTTTGAAAAAACTGACGGGTTGTAGCGTAGAAGAAGCTGCCAAACTACATGCTGTTGTATAAAAATATATTTTAATGAAATCACTAAACTAAGTAACCATAACTCCTTACTTTTCTTCAGGAAAACTGTTGTACAGCCTCAGGACATCTTCAGAAAAATGGTCCACACGGAACAGGATCCTGAACATGTTTCCCAACAGTGGGACCGGTCTGAAATGCTTGACGCCATAGCGACCGAACCTGGAATAGACTTGCCGAAGGTATAAGACCAGCACGGCGATTAGCACCGCCACCCAGATGAGGAGTATAATCATGATCTGAAACAACAAGAATCTTAAGTTAAATAGTCGAAGCTGTTTCAGATAAACAAAAATGTCCGATTTCTGGTTTATTAACAAAACATTTGGGAATAAAATCCAAGATTTTTCAATAATATTAATATTAGCCATTAATGACCCACTGATAGCAAAGGCCTCCCTACTCTCTCACCACCTCTCTCTGCACAGAGCTGCCAAGGACCAAACTTTCTCTTTTATTAACCGACTTTAAAAAAGGAGGTTCTGTATTCGACCCATATGTATGTATGAGTACGTATGTGTGTATTTTCAGGAACGTTTTAGTATATTATACTGTTCTTATTCGTATGTACGAAGTTATATATATGCATAGATGTACTGCATCTCCGGCATTTCTATGCGAATTTTGATGAATCTTCTAGTCGGTGTCTTCAATTCTTTAATGCTCTAGTGTTAATTTCATTTGAGTGGAGTAGGTACAACTAAAAAGTGAAAAATATTTTTTTACAAAAAAACAACCGACTTCAAAAAAAAACTACAAAGTGATAAATAACTTCAATTTCGGAAGTCGGTGTCAAAAAACGAAAATGCGGAACCAACGACACCGACTTCCGAAATTAAAGTTATTTATCACTTCGTAGTGTTTTTTTTTTTTGGAGTCGGTTGTTTTTTTTTTCTATTTTTATTTCACTGATTTTTCTTTTTTTATAATAATATATTTTACTGTAGTAGATTTTTATAGAGTTTGTGGATTTCATGAAGGCTATTTCGTATGGAACTTCGCAAGACCAAAAACTCCGTAATGTCAGTAGGAATCTTGGGATCAAAATCTAGTTCTGAAAAAGGTGGAAAGTATTTGGTGATAGTTTTATTACCAACTTTTCACACTCGAACATAACCAGTTTTATCCTCGGTCTACTTATATCTGTGTAATATCTAATTACCACATAACGGCGGCTCTTATTCATCAGCTAGTAATAAATTAACCAATTTACTGCAGTTGAGAATGGAATGTTAAGACAAGGAATTAATTCTACGACGCCGACGCAGCGAAGTCGGGGACAGGGCGATACATTTTAAGAGGAGTTGGGCACGACATCTAGTTAGACAAGGAGATGGCCGCTTGAGTAAAGCTGTCACTGAATGATGGCCAAGGTTAGGTAGAAACCAGGGCTGTCAAAAAGCGTGTTGGGTTGACGATAACGTCAAAGTCGCGGGAAACACAATGCTTGCTTTAAAAAAAAACTACACTTGGGAGCAAATAAATCGAGCCACTTGCTTTTTTTTTCACGTATAATGGTTATTATTTTTGGTATTATGGAACATATCAATTCGAAACATATATCGCCTAAGAGCTTATTTAATAACCTTTACAATGAGGTTAAATTATTGAATGATAACCTTATTTAATGATAAATTATTGGCCCTGCTAGAAAAACGGTAATTTTGATAGAAAATTGAAGGGTTAAAACAGTCCAGAAAATCTATCGAAATCAAGGCGCGGAGGGGTAATACAAGATATTAAGAATAAGTTTATACCATAATTTTGTTTTTTTCTGGACTGTTTTAACCCTACAATTTTCTATCAAAATTACCGTTTTTCTTTCAGAGCCAATAATTTATCATTAAATAAGGTTATCATTCAATAATTTACCCTCATTGTAAAGGTTATTAAATAAGCTCTTAGGCGATATATGTTTCGAATTGATAAGTTCCATAAAACAAAAAATGATAACCATTATACGTGAAAAAAGGAAGTGGCTCGATTTATTTGCTCCCAAGTGTAGTAAGTAGTTTCCTAGGCTAGGCTATCTACTTACTTATGTATTTAGCTATTTACTTATTATATAATTGAATTAGACGAAATATCATGATGAAGTTATTATGAGAGTGATGAATGGTAGGTACGAGTACCTACCTAGTAATATTTACATGACATGACAATTTACTTTTTAAGAAAGATTTTGTAGTAGGTACAGGTTTTGATTCGAATTTTTTTTTGAAGTGAAAACTTCTTTAGCGGCGTTGAACACTTTTTGTAATGGGTAAAAAATGTTAAACTCGCGTCAGGGCATCGCGTCAGGACACGTGACCGTCAGGAGAGATTTCCCCCCCCCCCCCCATCTCTTTCTACGGCGGCGCCAACCGAATTGAACCAAGTGAGACACGACAAAGATGGCCGATGAAAATGACATTTGACGTACAAATGTTTGAAAAGTCAGTTTCACAGAGTACTTTTTAGTTTCCATGACGACCATGACGTTGTCGCGTCAAAACTGTTGAAACTGTAGACAATAAATTAGTTTTTCATACGTAATAATGTCTATGGACACAAATATTCGGTTCATAGACAGATATTCTCGTATGCCGATTTAATGTGTTGGCCAATTTGTTGGATGACTTCATTATAATGGCAACATTTAGAAGTTGTAGGACATTCTAGTTATAGAACGTTTATGAAGCGTTCATGAATACAAAATTTTATCGAATGTTTTAAAGGCCTATTGAGCATTTTAACTAATGAATGGTTTAAACCTTCAATAGGCTTTTTTTATGAATAAGACCGAAAGTGTTTAAAATATGGAAATTGAACAAAGTGCATCTATTAATGAAAAAAGTGACGCAGAAATATTGAAAAAAAATGAGTAATATTAATTAAATTAATAATTGATTTATTTCAACGTGATTTAATTCAAGTTTTCACTTCTGCCGGCACTCCCGGAGTGCAACCCGTCTTTTTTTTTTTAATAAAATCATAATAGAATAGAATACTCTTTATTATGTACACCATATAAATTACAGACATTAAATATAGAAACTTTACAATTTTTAATAATTACAATCAAAAAACTATAAAGAAATTCAAGAAGGTTGGTAAAATTAAATACTGTAGGCGAGAAGCCCTATCGCGTGTTTACGTACCGCGCGGCTGTAGGTAATTATTTCAAGAACAGGGCCGAGTCACAATACTGTTAGATATCATTACCGTGTCACAGAGGTCTGCAATATTGTAAACTAAACAGTTTTGTATCTACTTGATACCCATACACAGGTCAGGTGCGTACTACTCGTAACCGACGTGCGTTTTTAAAGGCACGCATTTCTAGTCATTTTAAGGTGAATGCGTAGTGGTAGACCGCGAAATTTAAATTTCCTTACGTTTTTTGCAATTTGTAGGTCAGTGTCAGGTTGTATCTTGATCAAAATATGATTCGCGACAATAACAGGTACGTATTTACAGAATTATAATAATTAGAATCATTAATACATCTTTCTAAGTTAGATTTCTACCGTTAAGAACAAATCTCGTATGGAAAAGTGTTGGTGGTAGAAATCTAACTTAAACAGATGTATTAATGATTCTGATGATTATAATTCTGTGAATACGTACCTGTTATAGTCGCGAATCAAATTTTCATCAAGATACAACCTGACACTGACCTGAAAATTGCAAAAAACGTAAGAAAAATTGAATTTCGCGGGCTACAACTACCCATTCGCCTTAAGATCGTTCACAGTCTGATCTCAAGTCTGAATCTGTCAAAAATACCTCTTAATTTCCCTACATTTGGACAAGTTTTTGACATGTGTTTGTCACCGAAATGCGACAAGATTTTGAACGTTTTAAATTAAATTAGCCTTCAGATTACATATGAACGTAAATTAAACATAAGGAGTACGTATGGATCATAGCAAGTGGCGTCTGTAGTTTCTGCCGAACCCCATGGGAAGTAGGCGTGAGCTTATGTATGTGTGTAATTGTGTATGTAAAAAAACTTTTTACAAAAAAAAACAACCGACTTCAAAAAAAGACACTACAAAGTGAAAATAACTTTAATTTCGGAAGTCGGTGTCGTTGGTTCCGCATTTTCGTTTTTTGACACCGACTTCCGAAATTAAAGTTATTTTTCACTTTGTAGTGTTTTTTTTTGAAGTCGGTAGTTTTTTTTTTTGTAAAAAAGTTTTTATTTTTCACTTTTTAGTTGTACCTACCCCACACAAATTCAATTAACACTAGTGCATTGAAGAATTGAAGACACGACTCGAAGAATCATCAAAATTCCCATAGAAATGCCGGAGATGCAGTACATTTATGCATATAACTTCGTACATAAGAGTAATTACCTAATGTTTTATATACTAAAACCTTCCTGAAAGTATGTAGATTACACTAATGAAAGAATTATCCAAATCGGTTCAGGAGTTTTTGAGATAATCGCGGACATACAAACATACATACATACGGGTCGAATACAGAACCTCCTTTTTTAAAGTCGGTTAAAAAGTCTTTTGAAAACTGACAAAAATCAATGGCATAACTTACTATTTCGTCACAAGCACAACACTGGTTAGTATACACACGGTTAAATCGTTAACAAAATACGTACTGCGTAATTTAACAAGTTCCAAACGTCTTGCTCGGAGCACGAGTGAAGTGTCTCTGAGCGTAGACGGGATCCCGACACGTTCCGGTTAATATAATATTATGTCATTGTTATCGTTAACCTACGCATGTATTTTTGTTTTTAAATGCTTATAAATAATGATAGTACTTATCTCTTATCATTGATAATGGGAATATGGATTCTGAAATTGGTAGGTATTTTCGTGTTTATTTTTAGAAAATGTCTGAAAAAAGATAGTGAAATCTTAAAATATCTTGAGCCTAACTTGAGAATAACTCATTAAATGCAACAGTTGCATTGTGAATGAATAATCTCTTGTAATCAAGAGGTAATATTTATTTAACCTAAACAGCAATAGTGTCAAAGACCAGCAGTCGCCATAACAACTGTCACTTCTAAACTGATAACGACCTGATAAACTGATAACACACCTCTTACAACAAAGCTATTGTTAAAGAAATATAAGCTATCTATTTTGTACAAATAGGTTTCCATCATTATGTAATTTTGTAAACTTCAAAAGTGTTCAGTTATATTATTTATGACTAGTTTCTGCCCGCGACTTCGTCCGCGTAAAATTTCACCCTCTTAGGGTTGGAATTTCAAAAAACCCTTTCTTCGTGGATACCTACTCTTCACAAAGAACACACCCTCCAAATTTCATGTCTCCTGGACCAGCGGTTGAAGCTGTGCGTTGATATATCAGTCAGTCAGTCAGGACTTTGAATTTTGTATAGGTACAGGTTGAAATTGAAAACATGCGACAAATCGAAATGGGAGATTGTACTCATCATTATGAACAACTTTTACTATGAGACCAAACCTGAAATCGCGAAAAAAAAAAATCAGCTATTCCCTACATTTTGATGAGTTATACGAACATGTAAATGTAGGGAACAGCTGCTTTTTTTTTTTTCGCGATTTTAGGTTTGGTCCCATAGTAAAAGTTGTTCATAATGATGAGTTATAGAAACTCCCATTTCGATTTGTCGCATGTTTTCAATTTCACCCTGTACATAGATAAACAAATTGTATTGATATGTTTTTTTTTGTTCGATTGGGTTGTCGTCAAAGTCGCGGGAAACTCCTGGATGAGGACGCACGGAACTGAGAAGTGTGGCAGACGAAAGGGGAGGCCTATACCCAGCAGTGGGTGATCGCGGGCTGGATGATGATGATGATGATTGTTTTTCATGTATAAAACTAGCTGAGGTACCGACGCCGTGTGTGATAACTTAGGTGAAGTGAGCTGACATTCTACCTGATGCTAGTAATTATCGATTAGAGCGCCGCACAATGATTGTCGATGTTACCATTCCACATGACGGGAACCTCGTGAAAGCTGAGAAAGAGAAACAAATTCAATATCTTGACTTAGCACACGAGGTTTTTGACATGTGGAATGTGAGCTCGGCTATCATTGTGCCGATTGTCGTATCGGCCAATGGCCTTATGGTCGAAAGCCTCGATCAACATCTATCGAGGCTCTCGTTAGGCGGTTGGATCAAGGGCCTGATTCAGAAGGCAGTACTCCTCGATACGGCTCGCATTGTGATGAGGTTCCTGTCTTTGGAGCCCTAACCACTGGTAGCTTGGACCCTGCTCCCGACACCGGCGGACTACTGTCGTAATGTTTCATGACGTCACACAAAATTTTGCTTCTCGCAAGCAGAGTTTACCGGGCAACTAGCATATAATACAACGTCCCAACATGAATCATTGGGCAGTTGCCTGCCAGACAAAACACCCGTCTGGTTGGAGGATCCTCCCTTTTCAATGGAGTATGAGTGAACTTTATACCCTGTTTCTCATAGAGGTATGATACTGGGAATTGATTTATATTTTCTGTGTGAAAAACCATTGTTAGCATTGTTGCACAATTCATCGCCTACAAAATATTGAGCTGCACAATATTTTCGTTCTATATAGAACGAAATGGGGTCTTAAAGGTTTCGTAACGTTTATATATCACAATTAAAGATTGTTCTCTAATAAATGCGAAATTCTCCGTAACCAATCTTTTCCGAGGGAAGGCAAGTCTCGGCTAGGTGATGTGTTTTTACACCCATTACTTCCACGTTGTTTATTAGGACATTTAAATAAATCAATCCCTAAATAAATACATCGCAGCTGTAACATCTTTACTAATATATACGATTTTATATGCCACAAGATAAATCACAAATTAATCTCTGAACATTTTAAACCATCAGCTTCATTGTCTTTTCTACGTTCTTGGTCTAAATCTGTGCCAATGTCCACCTTCTAGCTTCACGTTAAAAGTTTTTTTACAAAGCTTGGCAGGGATGCAGGTCTTCTCATTAGGGGAGATCTCCATATGCTGCAGGATTTGGTACGCCATCACCTTCATCTCACATAGAGCAAATCTTGACCCTGAGAAAATAATTATGGTAGTTGAGGTTTATATCACAATGTATCATATAACGCACCTTTAGGATAGATAGGCCTTAAAGCAAAAACAACTATTTAATTTCATCTTATCTTGTCTTTTTCGAAAACTGCTATTTTTTGTTCTTCTTTGTCATTCGTTACCTTATCATTCACTGCCATTTCGTTCGCATCATCCCTCACCGAATTTCTTCTTCCTTTATTCTCTCATCCATCATCATTAATCACTCATTATTTTTGATTTACTTAATTATAAGTAAACATTCTTTACTCACCAATACAGTTTCTAGGTCCAACACCAAAAGGCATGTAAGCGAATGGCTGGATATTATGCTTGTTTTCTTCAGAAAAACGCTCTGGGTCGAATTTATCAGGGTTAGGGAAGAACTGCGGGTCACGGTGGATAGCAAACACTGGTATCGAGATACCTGTTCCTTTGCGAACCTGCAAAAAGGTTAAGAGTTTTTTAAACCTGCCGTTAGAAGAAGCTTGTCGTTTTGTAGTCTGAAATAAAAATTGACTTACAATAAATTCTTTTTCAGCCTTCGCATTAGGTTTTCCCAAATTATAATCCTTAGTGCAAACTCGGTCCAGAGCTAGAGCAGGCGGCCACAGTCGCAAAACCTCTGCAAAACAAAATCATTGGCTATAAAACATGGAATAGTAATAAACAGAAATTAAATCATGAAGAACTTTTTCACCACAACAGTTTTGATTTGCAAACCGTCAACATCTTACCAGATACAACCATATCCATATATGGCATATTCTGAATAGAGTTGAAGTCAAACTTGCCGCCGTTCTTAGCGTCAGTCTCCTTGATCTCTTGTGCCAGTCGCTCCTGGACGTCAGGATTCAGCGCCAGTTCGTAGAGCAGGAATGACATGCCCGATGAGACCGTTTCAAAACCAGCTAAGAAGAACAACACCGCTTGAGCGATGAGGTCGTCATCAGTCCACACTGAAAGTAAAATGAAATTATTATTAGAAACTCTTTATCAGAAAGTATATCCCGATTTTGCCCCGTATTCTGTTACAGTTACAGTTCTTCGTATTACTCTAAACCTATTATGTATATGTAACTTTTGGTTGTTCCTTATTTCTTTGACAATCAAACAGCCGAGTTTTCTTTGTTTGCTGTTTTATAAAAACACACACCTCTATTAATTTCTTTTTGCCCAACGGAAGATTCGTCAACTGTCGCGAATCCAGCAGCTTCATCATTAAACTTGATGTCTTCATGGGTCAGTTTACCTGGAATTACATTTGAATATATTTATGGAGTTTTGGAAAAGGTACTAAATTTTTATTATTCGTTTCTGATTTGTACTAAATTTTCAGCTCAGATACATATAATAAGTACCTTTCTTTGCTTCCATAAGTAAGTGAATCATATCGGGTCTGATAATTTTCCGCAACTCGCGATCTTCCATTGTTTCTAGAACTAACTTTCTAAAGAATTTATTCCACGCCTTGGGAAGGAAATCCAGCTTTAAAAACTGAAAAAGAACAGTAAAATAACATGCACATAAATTAAGTAAAATAAACATAATTGATCCACTACCTTTGTTATTCCGTTTATCCACCCCACGGAAGCGCATGTCCAAGAATCCACCCTAGGGGCAGTCGAATAAACAGAATTCATAGGCTTAAGGTGGATTCTCGGACATGAGTTTCCGAGTACCCTGTGTACCTTAGGGTAGATTTTAGAGGTGGATAAACGGAATAACTGCACTCCCTCATACAGCAGCCTAGTTGGTCTCGCCATGTTAGCCTGGGTCTGCGACTGCGTTGGTTTTTTGTTTAACATCAGACTCTTATGCTTCTAAGGTCAATGTCAATCAAAATGATTGCTATTATAATTGTAGATTTATTATTCTTATGACATTGAGTTATATTCTTTGATTACTTTAACACAAACACTGACTTAAAAAATAGAGAGAAAAAAAAATAGAACAAAAAATTAAAAAATAGAAGAAAAAACAGAAAAAAAAATTAAAGTTAAGTATAAAAAAAGAGTTAATTTTAGAAAATAGTTTTTTTACAATGTTGGTAAATCATGTGAGTACCAACTATCTATCACATAATTAATTTATCTGTCATTGCTTCATTTTTAATTCAAAAACCTTCTGTCAATAAATACTATTACTTACGACATTCAATCCTTTGATTGGAGCCATGCCGGTTTCAATCAAAGGATTGCATGTGAAAAAAAGCGTTTTTTTATTGAAAAATAAAAGAAATTTCTGTGCTATTATGCTGCAGGCTTCTACTCCGTTCTCATATTATACCAGTCAGCGGGTATAACTAAATTCATGTCGTAGAACTTGGCCACTTGGTCAAAGAATGATTAATAGTTAAAGAAGTTTGCGTATTTTGGGTTAGAACAAGACCGTTTACTTTAGAGAACGTATTACTTTCCTACCTTAGACACGGCTGATGGAATGGTCATAAGTGCGATGAACATAAGCATCTGACGGAATGTAAAGTTGAATGACATCTTGCCCATTGCGTAGAACTCGTTGTCCACGTCGTTATGAGAGTCTACCTTCAGACCGAAGGCGCAGGAAGCGATCACGTCGTTGGTGTACCGAGTCGTCAGGTCTTTGCACTCCACGTCTGTGTAGCCAGCTAAGGATTAAGAGTTTTAGAAGGTTTATAGAAAAATAGTAGAAAAAAACTGCAGTTATATTATTTAAAATGGTGATACGCATTTTTTTGTCAGTTCCTAAGTCAGTAGAAAAATAACTATTTAAAAAATTACTTACTTTTGGATTCATTGATCTTTTTCTGAAGCGAATGTATCATCTGGTCGCCGACTTCTACCATGAAAGGCACCATCAGACGTAATTTGGAACTTGTGAACGCTGGACTCAGTGTGGAACGCATGTCCTTCCATTCTTGTCCTGTGCGAGACGGAAATATGCATTTCTTTAAATGAACCTGAAGAATCTTTTTCTAGAGGAACAATATTTAAAAATAATTTAAAAGGATCTTTGCCTTTGGGGTCCCTTTTAGCTGGGGTAATTATTAGCCTTAACTGATGGTCAAATCAAATGCTATAGAAGTATTCGATTTTACTTCAAGAATTACCATCATTATCATATTTGTCTACGTACCTTCTAAAGCTATCAAGCTCCTGCTGAAATACGATCCACCGGACCTGAAGAAAGCGCGATGATCAAGAAAGTACTCGAAATCTTTGACAGCGATCTTCTTCACTAGCTCGATGTCGCGGATCATTAACACCTCCTTCATGAATATAAAGCTTCCCACAAACCTAAATAACAAATTAAACGTTTAATTAATTCTGACCAAGTGACGTAATGGATAATGACCCTCGTAGTGCGGTGACACGTTTGTTATGATTTCAATTTAATAAACTATCGAAATAAAAAATTATTAAGCATTTTCAAAGTTACTGCTTTTGAGCTGAAATTTTGTACAGAGATTCTAGACCAGATACACTCTTCAACCCGTTTGTATTATTGTTACCATCGCGAGTAGATCCAGGGTGAGGCTGGCATGGGAGTGTGGAAATTGGCATAAGCAAAGAGAAGCCTCCGCTCACTCGGTGTGTACATGAAGATGAAATGTTTGATACAGCAATTTGTTTTTTTAAGCACTGACGTATGACTGCCTTTTTTATGGATGGGAAATCATCAAATGACCCCTCCCACTCTGGGTGGAGCGAAAGGGAGTGTCAGACTCTTACTGACTAAACCCCATCCGTGTTCCTTCCTTAGCCCTTAATGTTCCGGGGTAGCGGTAACCCTTTCGGACAATCCCGCACCCCCGGCAGGCTTCGGCCCTGGCAGGCCCTTTCCTTTTTGCTGACATCTCTTTGAGGCGCACGTGGAACACGTACGCGCCGTCCGGCACGGGCCTGGTCCTGATCGGACGGTGAGCTACCCATTAGTCTCCGTCCGCAGGCCCGCGCCTACGGTGGCCAGGAGTCGTCACGCGGCTCCCGACGCCCGGAGCGTCTCCCGCGGCGGCTGGGACGTGAGGCTCTCTCCCTCCTTCGCTAGCATGACTGCTTCGCAGAAGGAGGTGACTGCCCTCTCGCCCCGGACCATGGTTTGAACCAGGGCCGGACGCGAGAGGTCGCCGCCGCTGCCGATTGCCTCTACGAGGGCACGGCGGTGCTCCGCCCAAGCACGTATGACTGCCTAACGACTAGTTGAGGGCCCTAAAGTATTTTTCATTCAAAACTGTTACCTTTCTTCAGGAAAACCGTTATACAGGCGCAGAACGTTATCAGAAACGTGATCCATACGAAACAGGATCCTGAACATGTTGCCTAACAGTGGGATGGGCTTGAAGTGCTTGACGCCATAGCGACTTAACCTGGAGTAGATCTGCTGCACGTATACCACCAGCACGGCGAGCAGCACCGCCACCCAGACTAAGAAGAGTATCATGATCTATAACAACAAATAAATATTTAATTCATGATCATCATCTGCCTAGTCATTTAACAACTATGATGGGGTCGGTTTCCTGTTACATGGGGCAACTGCCTTTCTGACCACCACAACCCGTTTCTGGGTAATACGATAGGGACCTACCCATTGGTTAGACACATTAAAATAGGTTTATTTGGTTAGACAAATTACAAAGTTTTTTTTTTCTAATAAGTTGGTACTGGCACATATTAAGTCAGTTTTTTTTACATAAGGAGAAAGTTGCAATGGAAATCACAGTTCTCTCCTTCTTTTAAATTCTGAGGATGTTCGAATTTGACTATGTGACTCAATACGCATGATAATGGACCACCTTACTATGTCATTTATCATTTATCACCTTACTATGAATGACAATATTAATAACTAGCAGCGCCCCGTGGTTTCACACGCATAAGTTTCCCGTGGCAATATCGGGGTAATAACTATCCAATGTCCTTTCCCGGGACTCAAACTATCTCTATACCAAATTTCATCTAAATCGGTTCAGCAGCGTGAAGAGGTAACAGACAGACAGACACACTTTCGCTTTTATAGTATTAGTATGGATTAAAAGAATTGACTTTCCACCTGTGACAAGCAATAAATCAATCAATCAGCATTGCCATACAAACGCGGCAATGCTGCCAGCCTTTTGGGCACTTTGCCTGTTGATAGCGATGTGGACGAAGTTTCTGATGCCCTTTGATCCCCTTTGACCCTCCTTTCTATATACTTGTTAATATAATTATTAATATTTTAAGATTGTTAACTTTTTAAATTTTGTAAATAAATATGTCTAAGTAAATTAAAATCTCCTGAGCAAATATTTCCTGAGAATATAAAATTTGAAATTTTTCATTTTACGGTGATTGTAGAACTCTATGCCAGTCATCATTCCTATCTTTCCTTATTTTACTTCGTTCTTGTATATACTTTAGTTTAGTTTTCTGTTTATCTGTATGTGAATTATTGTATACAATGTTATAGCTCGTGTGACCTAAACCGGCACTTGGTGACGTAAACTTCACGCTTTTCTGTGTGACGAGAAAATAAAAAAATACAATATGATTACTTACTTTTTCGTCACAACACTAGTTTTAGAAACACACGGTACAATCTTCAACAAAATTCTCCGTAACTTTACAATAATTTTAAACGTGATGCAACTTGCAAGTCGCGCAAGCAAGTTGTCAATGAGCGAACAAAGACAAAGCTTGTATGTCATGTTATCGTAAAACTCGCGTCCATTTTTTGTTCGATATGTTCATAAATAAACATACTTACTCGTGTAACATAGGTAGGTAATGTATAACATGTAGTTATGTATTTTTTGACCGATAGGTATAAGTAAATTTCAGCCATCAATAGCTTAATTTTTTTACGTTCTTTCAAGTAATTGGATAGTGTATAATAAGTACAGCTTAAACAATGTATTTATTTTTTATTTATTCTATAATTGCCGTTGATCCCATACAACAATAGTTTTTTTTTAATTCTTTTTATATCAGGTACTTGTTGGCAAATCACCTGATGATAAAATTGACTAGGTACCACCTCTTATACTTATACATATATATCAGTGGCATCGCACTTTGTGTTGTCATCCTAGGGACAAAGCTGAATTGTTTCATGTGCCTGTGATTTCAACGGCACCCATGCCCTTCCCTCAGGCTTACAAATTCTAGGCCGTGGATTCAAACCCTAGCAAGGCAACTTTACTTTGTGTAAATTGTTTACACAGACACAGTAGGTATTTGTCTGTCTTTCCCCTTTTTAATCCATCCAAAGGTTGTCTTTAAAAGATCGCTCTTAGCGATAAGACCGCCCATTGTGTCACCCATTGTAAAGTTTCTATATTTATGTCTGTAATTTATATGGTGTACATAATAAAGAGTATTCTGTTCTATTCTATTGTTTCATCAGCACTGCTCTAAAACGGTAACGGAAACATCGTGAGGAAAGCGGCAGCCCTCGAACGAAAAATATGAATACATGTGACGTCTGCCAACCCGCACTGGGCCCAAGTGGTGGATTACGGCCAACTCACAGAGAGAAGGCCTTAACCCAGCAGAGGATACATTATAGGCTGATTATGCTTGTGGCTTACCCTTCATATGGGGACACAACAACGCTACTGGGCAAGAGAAGTCTGTTGGCTCTCCACTAAAATGATGTTGATCACCATAACATCGACCTTTTTACTGATAACGACAAAAACCGTAGTAGATAAAACTGACACTGAAAAGCACTTCTAATGTTTGTAAACATTCAAAGTGCTGTCATAATTACTGTCTACAAAATTTTATTCACAATATTTTTATAATTAACACGCCTAACATAGGTTATCTTTATTGTTTTTAAAGGTAAATGTACTTATGTGCCCCCGCTCTGCATGTGAGTGCTGTATGCACAATTACCTAGTACCTATAAAAAATTATAAAACAAACCTTACAAACCAATCTATTATCCTTTATAGTTAAGGTTCGCGAACACATTCGCAAGAAGCTGGCAGTATCATCACAACGGTAATATTTCCTTATTGTTTGTCTTATTTCTTTTTAGTAAGTATATTTATGTATATTTATTTGTGCTTATAATTATATTTAATCAGGTATATATTCATAGTTTTAATAGGTTTATGCTTATCTTTATATTTAAAATATTTATTCCTCGATTTTCATGATTGCACCTACCACTGTTTGTCTCAGACTCTGCATCACCCAAAGCTTGACTGGTAGAAAACTCCTATGGCATTAAGTCCGCCTTTTTACATTTATGTGCTTCACGTATTCAATAAATAAACCTTTTCAAAATGTTGCTCATTTTGGTTACGTCTGTCGAACCTGTTTGTTTTTTAATTGAGTGCCCAAACAATACTCGATAATATGAAATAAAAAAAATACTAAATTCTTTAGGTGGTTGGTTCCCTAGGTTTTCTGCAATGGTTATGGTCGGAGTCCCGAACAAAAATAAAAAGACTAATTTATTTTAAAAAAATGCAAAGAATTGGGCTCGTCCGGGATTTGAACCCGGGACCTCTCGCACCCTAAGCGAAAATCATACCCCTAGACCAACGAGCCGCCTGACGTGAGCTCTGAAATTATAATATGAGTGGTGGAAGACTGTGGAGGATCATATACATATAAGTACATTAAATAATAATAATTGTATATTTAATAAAGTACGTGCAGCGAAACAAGTCAAATAACACAGCAAGTTTTTTTTCAAACACACCTATTCGATTCATCGTATTTCAGCATTTTTTCAAAGTCTTTATCCGATGAGGCTGATGCATTCGTATGCTCTTATGACAATGAGTCTAATGACTACACAATAAAGTTTAAATTAAGTTGGCATTAAATTGTGTGGAATTTTAGCGGTCACCAGCGATCAAAAGTTACCTACACACTCAAGATATCGTCATCACATCAATCGCGTCCATTCTCGTCAGATTGTTGGTAAGTTGGTTTATTGAGTAATCAGAAATAGCTCCTCTTATCTACATTAACACTAGTCACTAAATCATTAACATCGCTAGCTACATTCTACTATACTTCACCGTCATGGTCATCATCGTGGTCGTGATCGGAATGGTCAAGAGTATACGAAAGTATATTCGGGACAGGATCAATAATTCGAAGTTGCAACCTAACCTGATGGAGTATCATCAACTCATCCCAAACCTCAAGACGACCAAGTAACATTGTTGAAGACGAAGCTGGTGTGTAGCCGATTGTCGCAGTATGGATGCGCAAGAATGAGAAAAATAGATCCAATGCAGATATGAAAGATTTGAATGGTTTTTAGACAAAAGGCAGATCAATGAAAAGATACAAGGATTCAGATAAAAAGAGGTGAAACACTAAGATGGCGGCTGGTAGTTTTGGAGGAAAGAAAAACGTACTTTGTCGACTCCATAATATTATAATATTGAGAAAAAGGCGGATCATGGTGACGATAATATTAAATTAACACAAAAGAAAAATTCATTAGTAAATAAATCAATTAAATTTTTATTAAAAATAAGTCTTTCCTGTAACGAACACAATTTATGAGTAAGTATGACATATTCTGTAATTACATCATCACTAATCATATATTAAATTAAATAATCTTTAAACTAAACAAAAAAAGAGGTATGACTAAATCAAGTACAGTCTTTAAACACCCATTACTTTCACGTTGTTTTTTAGGACATTACTAAATCAGTCACGAAATAAATACTATACATAGAAGCTGTAACAACATCTTTACTACTGTTATATACTATTTTGTATGACAAAAGTTAAGTCACAAAGATCATTAGGGAACATTGTATGAAAACTATACCCACGTCGTTATTGACCTGTTAATTTTTACTCCCATAGTTAAATAAAAAAAGTACATGAAATTAAATTAAATCTAGTTTGGTTTATGTACGCAAGTTTTCACAAGCCGGGTCATATCACGCCTAATTACCTTGATATATGAACATTTTAAACCATCAAATTCATTGTCTTTTCTACTACCTTGGTCTAAATCTGTGCCAATGTCCACCTTCTAGCTTCAAGTTAAGGGTTTTTTTACAAAGCTTGGCAGGGATGCAGGTCTTCTCATTAGGGGAGATCTCCATATGCTGGAGGATTTGGTACGCCATCACCTTCATCTCGCAGAGAGCAAATCTTGACCCTGAGAAAATATGGTAGTTAAGGTTTATAATGTTTTTTTTTTTATATTGTATAATATAACATACCTCTAGGATGTTATACGTCGTAATCAAAAGTATTTATTTTCATATTCTCTTGTCTTGCTCGAATGCTCCATTTTTTTTTTCTTCTTTATCATTCGCTACCTATCATTCGCTGCCATTTCATTCATATCATCCCTCACTGAATTTATTTTTCCTTGGTCTTCCTTTCTTCTCTCGTCCATCATTATTTACCATCCATTATTTTTGATTTAGTTAAATTATAAGTATACATTTTTACTCACCAATACAATTTCTAGGTCCAACACCGAACGGCATGTAAGCGAATGACTGGATATTATGCTTGTTTTCTTCAGAGAAGCGCTCTGGGTCGAATTTATCAGGGTTAGGTTAGGTTAGAAAAACTGCGGGTCACGGTGGATACCAAACACTGGTATGGAGACACCCGTACCTTTGCGGACCTGTAAAAATGTAAAAAGTTTAATAATATCCTGCAATTAGCAGCTTGTCATTTTTTTGGTTCGAAATAAAAAAGTCTTACAATAAATTCCTTTTCAGCCTTCTCATAAGGTTTTCCCAAATTGTAATCCTTAGTGCAAACTCTGTCGAGACCTAAAACAGGCGGCCACATTCGCAAAACCTCTGCAAAACAAAATCATTGGTTTTAAAACTCAGAATAGTAATAAACAGACGTAGTAGTCTTTCAACAAAAATTAAATCATGAAGAACTAATTCAGCACAATAGTTTTGATTTACAAACCGACAACATCTTACCAGATATAACCATATCTAAATATGGCATATTCTGAATGGAGTTGAAGTCAAACTTGCCGCCGTTCTTAGCGTCAGTCTCCTTGATCTCTTGTGCCAGTCGCTCCTGGACGTCAGGGTTCAGCGCCAGTTCGTAGAGCAGGAACGACATGCCGGATGAGACCGTTTCAAAACCAGCAATGAAGAATAGCACCGCTTGAGCGATGAGGTCGTCGTCAGTCCACACTGAAATTAAAATGAAAATATCATTAGATTTGTTCTTTATCAGAAAGTATATACCAAGGCCTGATTTTGTCACGCAGCCTGAATTTGTTACAGGTATTCATCGTATTACTCTACTCCTAAAGTGTATGTAGTTCTCG
This sequence comes from Amphipoea lucens, assembly GCA_947508005.1. Classification (NCBI taxonomy): domain Eukaryota; kingdom Metazoa; phylum Arthropoda; class Insecta; order Lepidoptera; family Noctuidae; genus Amphipoea; species Amphipoea lucens. The sequence continues at coordinate 24,034,744 of OX382358.1, forward strand.
GTTGTTACATATTTCTTGGATAATCAAACAGCCGTAAACTTTTTTAGCAGTTTTATGAAAATACACACCTCTATTAGTTTGTTTCTGTCCAACTGAAGACTCCTCAACTGTCGCGAATCCAGCAGCTTCATCATCGGATTTAATGTTTTCATGAGTAAGTTTACCTGGAATTATATTAGAATTTATTAATGGAATTTTGGAAAAGGTATTAGATTTTTATTATTCGTTTGAAATTAGTACTAAATGTTTAGCATTTGCTCAAATACATATAATAAGTAGGTACCTTTCTTTGCTTCCATAAGTAAGTGAATCATATCGGGTCTTATGATTTTTCGTAACTCGCGATCTTCCATTGTTTCTAGAACTAACTTTCTAAAGAATGCATTCGCCGTCTTGGAAAAGAAATCCAACTTAAAAAACTGAAAAAGAACAATAAATAAAGTAAACTAAACATATCTATTATTTTCTCACCACAACATTTTTATATACAAATGTCACTTCTTATAAAAAAATATTAGAAGTGACGTTTATATTTATATAGCTACTCAAATGAACCAACCTTAGACACGGCTGATGGAATGGTCATAAGTACGAAGAACAGTAGTACTTGACGGAAATTAAAGGTGGCTGACATCTTGCCCATTGCGTAGAACTCGTTGTCCACGTCGTTATGAGAGTCTACCTTCAGACCGAAAGCGCAGGAGGCGATCACGTCGTTGGTGTACCGAGTTGTCAGGTCTTTGCACTCCACGTCAATGTAGCCAGCTAAAGAATAACAGTTTTAGATGGGTGAGGCAACGAGGCCAAAAAATAGTAGTTTAAATTTGATCAAAATGGTGATAAGCATTTTTAATTGTCGAAAAAATTGTGATTCCAATGTCAGGGTTACTATAACGTTTGGTGTTTAAAAGTTCCGAAGTAATAAAATTATCGAGCAGCAAAACATACATTTAACAAATCACTTACTTTTGGATTCTTTGATCTTTTTCTGAAGCGAGCGTATCATCTGATCGCCGACCTCCACCATGAAAGGCACCATCAGACGTATCTTGGAACTTGTGAACGCTGGACTCAGTGTGGAACGCATATCTTTCCATTCTTGTCCTGTGCAGACGGAAATATGTATTTCTTTAAAAATCAATCTTAAGAATAGCTAGAGCAACAATATTTAAAAACTAGCTTCTGCCCGCGACTTCGTCCGCGCGAAATTCGTACTTTCCTCTAAAAGTTTCGAAAATGTATGTTGGTATGATCTTTATAATTAATTTAGATAAATAAGTACCTATTCGGGCCAATTTTTAAGTTTATAGAACAAAGGAATCAGATTTTTCAAATAAACTCTATCCCTGCTTTTCACCCCGACAGGGGTGGAATTTTGAAAAATCGTTTATGACATTGGCTCGAGAAGTTGAGGCTCTAACTCTTATGAGTTTAACCGATTTGCTCTTTCCTCTGCCGATTCTTGAGATCGCGTAATTCTCATTCTCTTAGCTTTACTCGAAGTTCGAGATAAAGATAATGGTTTTTTAGGTGGCATTGTGTAATAATCTACGGTAACGAAAAGGCTGTCAGTTACCTAACAAAATAACCTACGTTAAAGGTCCTAACTTTAGCTACCTTACACTTAAAATCTTAATGACTATTTACACTAAAATATTGTAATAGAATCATACCCAGAAATATATACAACTCACAACAAAAAAGAAATAAAATAAAGCTGAAACGCCTGTGCAATAGGTACTATCTACCTATACCTACTTCACTTAAAAATAAATAGGTACCTATAACTACTTTAATTAATAAAAGTACCTACGCTTAATAATTTGTAATTTGAACGAATATTTAAACACTACCAAAACAACTCATACCTATTTTACAAAATAACAACAAAAGAAATTCAAATAAACTATTTAAAGACTAAAAGTCGCGCTGATAAGCACGGTTTCTCAATATCAATTATTGTCTGTCAATAAGGTCGAACGCTCTGAACACATCAACAGCCAAATATTGAATGACGGACCTCCCGCCTTTTTATACCCTACCGCCCGCGCCGCCGCGACCCGTGTCGAGCGCGGCAACCGTTACACAAAAATAATCCTTATAGCATGATTATTCACGTGCGACGGCGCGATGGCTTATTTCATGTATAAGTTTGGTGTTTCTATACCGATTTCTATGATTCTTTTTTTATTGAATAGATATTAATGTTAACTTTTTAAATTAGGGATGAGTGAGAGTATTATAAACGTAAGAGTAAACAAATATAATCAGAATGCTCCGAACTGCTAAGCTATCAGGAGTTACACGTGTTATTGTGAGTCAACCATAAAAGATAGACATATGCTGTTGCGGGATATTTTTTAGACAATTTTATGTAGAATATTTCGGTCATACATGATTTCTATGTAACTTTAACCATTAAGGCTGCACACGCGACGGAAGCTTAAAAAATGGAGTAACTTCTCCCGTTTTCTCAACATTTCCCTTCACTACTCTGCTCCTATTGATTGTAGCGTGATGAAAAGTATACTATAACCTGCCCAGGAGTATGAAGAATAATTGTACCAAGTTTCGTTAAAATCCGTCGAGTAGTTTTTGTTTCTATAAGGAACATACAGACCGACAGACAGACAGACAGACAGACAGACAGACAAAAATTTTACTGATTGCATTTTTGGCATCAGTATCGATCACTAATCACCCCCTGATAGTTATTTTGAAAATATATGACGGCGCACTCACAATATTTCGTTGTTCACTTGATGTTTTGATTGTTTTTTTTCTTTTATCACGCAAACAAATCACTTTTATTTATGTAGGAAGTTCAATGTTTTCAAATATGTTTGCCAATTCTTTTCTTATCGATTTATTTGATTTGTAAAAAAAAAGACGGTTGATTGATATTTTGAATACGGACAGTCAATTTATTGTCGGAAGGAGCCGACGCCTAACTTCGGTTGGGTTGTCGAGTGGGGTTGCGAGTGGCGCCATCGCGATGGTAGGGAGCGACGGGGAGTCGTTGGCTTGGTGAGCTCAGTGCTAGTTTGGTCGTGGCGTTGTGCGCACACTCGCAAACCTGCGTGGCTCAGTGTTTAGACTTTGTCGATTTTATTCTTATAAATAATTATTTTGTTAGTTAAATTGAATAAACATTTAATCAAATAAACAGTGTGTGAATATTATAATCGTTTTATCCACTATGGCGTCACCACAAGACTCCAATGTGCTCGGCGATCCGACATCAGAAGTCGGGACTGACCCAAATGCACACAACCGAAGTCAAAGTCCAATCCTTCAAACTAAACACGACAATTGGGGAAGATTATTTGAACTGCAGCACCGTAACATGTTGGAATTGGTAAAATACATGAGGGAATCCAAGGATGACTCGACAAAAATTACACTTCCTGAATTTAACCCGGACAAAACTGATGCTGATGCAGAAGCTTGGTGCAACACTGTCGATTTATGCCTCACCGAAGAAACCGTTACAGGTAGTAAATTGATCATTTTACTCAGCAAGGCCTTGAAAGGTGCAGCAGCAACATGGCTGGCGCAAAATTCCTTCGCCAATGCAACTTGGCCTGAATTGAAAAACCTGTTTTTGACTCGATTTGGGACTGTTGAAACACCAGCTGCTACTGTTTTCAAAATTTTGAACAGCAACCCAAATGATGGAGAAAATATTTCGTCGTACGTGTCTCGGATTTCAAGTACCCTTGTGAACCGTTGGAGAAACTTGTCTACAGAACAAATTGCGACCACGGTAGCACTAGCTCATGTTGCGCGAACTGATCCACAGATCCAAAGACTTGCATTTACTACAGAAATAAATACACGAAGAAAGTTGCAACAAGAACTAATGCCTTTTGTGTACAAAAAGAGATCTTTGCCGTCATCTGAAAAAAATGATACAGGAAGTGAAGCCAAGAGGACGAGATATCCACGTACTTGCTACAACTGCGGGAAAACAGGACATCTAGCGTATGAATGCAGACGCGCCGCCGCTTCTAAAGAAAACCCTACTACTGTTCGTCAGGATTCAAGCTCATCAAGTACTTCGATTCAGCGCAGGGAACCATCGCAGAGGACTATTATATGCTACCGCTGTGGACAACCTGGGCACGTGGCACCGCGGTGTCCTGCTAAGGATGCGAAACCTGCTGAGCATAAAGAACCGATCGAGCGAAGGGTAGAAACCTGCACCGTCAGTCCGGCTGCGGGGGACCTTTACAATCTGGGTGAGAAATTTCCTTTTTATTTTGATTCTGGTGCTGAATGCTCTCTTATCAAAGAGAGTGTGGCTCAAAAGTTTTCTGGTAAACGGTTTCATGATACCATCGTTTTAAAAGGTATAGGTAAAGATAGTTTAGTGTGTCATTTACAAATTCTGTCAACTGTCATAATTCAAACCCACACCATTGAATTATTGTTTCATGTTGTTCCTGACCAGTCGCTTTCGAATGATATTTTGATAGGACAAGATCTAGTCGCTTTAGGGTTCACAATTGAAATATCTCCCGACAGACTAGTAATTAATAAAACTAAAATTGTACAATACTGTGAAGTAGGTAGAAAGGCCAATAATTTCCAAGATATAGATACAGACATCCCGGTAGAATACAAACCCAAATTACTAAATCTACTTGAATCCTATTCGGATAATTTCGTTGAAGGTGTCCCAACAAGCAGAGTAACCACAGGTCAACTCGAAATTAAATTAATTGATGCAAGTCGCACAGTACAGCGGCGTCCCTATAGATTGAGTACGGATGAACGAACTGTAGTAAGAGATAAGATCCGCGACCTCATGAATGCGGGAGTTGTACGTGAAAGTTGTTCTCCTTTTTCTAGCCCCGTGTTACTGGTCAAGAAGAAGGATGGCACTGACCGACTATGCATTGACTATCGTGAACTCAATAGCAATACAGTCCCTGATAGATACCCGTTGCCTTTAATCGGAGATCAGATACAGCGTCTTGTTGGTGCTAATTACTTTTCTTCTCTCGATATGGCTAGTGGGTATCATCAGATACCTATACATCCCGATTCTATTGAGCGAACTGCATTCGTAACGCCTGACGGGCAATTCGAATACGTTACCATGCCGTTTGGTCTTCGGAATGCACCTTCTGTTTACCAACGCGCTATCAATAAAGCTCTGGGTGAACTTGCTGAATCTTTTGCAGTCTGTTACATTGATGACATCATAATACCGTCAGTTACAACTGAACAAGGTATTGAGAGACTCAGGTTAGTCATAGAAGCTTTGACAAAGGCAGGCTTTTCATTCAATCTCAAGAAATGCGCATTTCTTAAAATTGAAGTTGACTACCTTGGTTACCATGTTTCTTCTGGTCAAATAAGACCAAATCATCGTAAGATTCAGGCTCTTACTCAATTGCCCCCCCCAAAAACTGCGACACAACTTCGCCAATTTATTGGATTGGCCTCTTATTTCCGGCAATTCATCCCAGGATTCTCCCAAATATCTGCACCTCTCTATAGGCTTACGTCCAAAAAGGGAAGCATTGACTGGAATTTCCAACTAGAAGATATCCGCAAGAAAATCGTCGCCATCTTAACAAATAAGCCAGTGTTAACTATATTTGACCCTAACTTTCCAATAGAATTACATACAGACGCTAGCGCTGAGGGTTATGGTGCTATGTTAATACAAAAAGTTGACAATAAACCACATGTCATTGAGTATTACAGTAAAAGAACTTCCCCTTGTGAATGTAAATACCATTCCTACGAACTAGAGACATTAGCAGTTGTAAACGCTATTAAACATTTCAAACATTACTTACAAAATAGAAAATTTCTGGTAGTCACAGATTGTAATGCTATCAAGGCCTCTAAGACAAAAATGGATCTTACACCACGTGTTCATAGGTGGTGGTGTTTCCTTCAAACCTTTGACTTTGACATAGAGTATCGACCGGGAAAAAGAATGGAGCATGTAGATTTTCTGTCACGCAATCCCGTCCCTAACAAACCCATAGCTAAAGTTATCCAAAAACAAATAAATTTCACTGAAATTACTGATAACTGGCTACAAGCGGAACAACAAAAAGATTCAGAGATACTAGACCTGATTTCACAACTTAAAAATAATTCACTTGATAAAGATATTTCTAAAACCTATGAGATTAGGCGCGGAGTTTTACATAGAAAGGTTGAAAGAAACAATCGCAGTGTTTGGCTCCCTATTGTACCTCGTGCTTTTCAGTGGGCTATAATAAATAACGTGCATGAAAGTCTTATGCACTTAGGCTGGGAGAAAACTTTAGAAAAGGTATTTTCTCATTACTGGTTTCCCCATATGAACAAATACGTCAGGAAATTTGTTGAAAATTGTATTACATGTAGGCTATCTAAATGTCATTCTGGTCGAACTCAAGCCGAATTGCATTCCATTCCAAAGGTTACGGTTCCCTGGCATACTATTCACATAGATGCTACAGGAAAATTATCAGGCAAAAATGATACAAAAGAGTATGTATTCGTATTAATTGATGCTTTCACCAAATATACCATCCTCTATCATACAAAAAATATTGACTCGTCTAATGCCATACAGGCATTGAAATATAGTGTCTCTTTATTTGGAGCCCCTAGTCGTGTTATAGCGGACCAGGGAAGATGTTTTGCTAGCAAAGATTTCAAACAATTTTGTGAATCACACTGTATCAACCTTCACCTAATAGCTACGGGCACGAGTCGTGCCAACGGTCAGGTAGAAAGAGTGATGAGTACCCTTAAGAATATGCTTACTTCAATTGAAACTGAAAACAATAGGTCCTGGCAGGATGCCCTTCCTGAAGTCCAAATAGCGTTAAATAGTACATTTTGTCGAGTGACCAAATCCAGCCCTTTAGAATTGTTAATAGGTAAATCTGCCCGACCACTAAATTTAATGATTCCTGCAACTGATGAACACGACTCTGTAGATTTAGCTTTGTTAAGAGAGCGGGCGGCCCAATCAATTCTGACTAATGCGAATGCCGATAAAGTTAGATTTGACAAATCAAAAGCTAAAATTAAACATTTTAAAGTCGGTGATTACGTGCTTCTAGAAAATCATGAGCGTAATCAAACTAAATTAGAACCCAAATTTAAAGGTCCTTACTTGGTAGCTCAGGTATTAGACGGTGACAGGTATCTCCTGAAAGCTTTAAATTCTAAACGAACGTATAAGTATGCTCATGATCGTTTACGCCCTTTGCCTGAATGCTATGTGCCAATAGAGTTAGATCCAAATCTCAGTGGATGCGCCGCTGACGGCATTGGTGAGTGAAAAATGTTTTAAGGTATTGTCAATAAACCTGTGTGGTGAAAGTTCCAATAAAATATCCTGAAAAGGATCTTTGTGGGTAAAATCTTGTAAAAGATCTAAGTGGTTAAAATCTTTATGATAAAGATCTGTGTGGGACTTGTAAAGAATCTATATGGTGGGTAACATCTTTATGATAAAGATCTGTGTGGGACTTGTAAAGAATCTATATGGTGGGTAACATCTTTATGATAAAGATCTGTGTGGTACTTTGCAAAGGTCTATGTGGTTAAAATCTTTCATGATAAAGATCTGTGTGGTACTTGGTAAGGGTCTGTGTGGGTAAAGTCTTTATGATAAAGATCTGTGTGATAACAATCTTAGTAAATACCTAAAAAAAAAAAAAAAAAAAAATCTCTGTGACGATTGTTGTTTGAAAAGTCGTATCTGGAAAATATTTCATTTATGGTGTCATTGAAAAATGAGAGTGTTGTGAAATTTTATGCTATGTACTAAAATAAAAGTATCAGTCAGTATAGCCGAGCGTGGTTAAAGGGGTGAATTATTTTATTTGCTTTCAGATTCTGAGGAGACACACGAGGGCGTGTGATATTGCAGGACGGCCGTGACGGCGCACTCACAATATTTCGTTGTTCACTTGATGTTTTGATTGTTTTTTTTCTTTTATCACGCAAACAAATCACTTTTATTTATGTAGGAAGTTCAATGTTTTCAAATATGTTTGCCAATTCTTTTCTTATCGATTTATTTGATTTGTAAAAAAAAAGACGGTTGATTGATATTTTGAATACGGACAGTCAATTTATTGTCGGAAGGAGCCGACGCCTAACTTCGGTTGGGTTGTCGAGTGGGGTTGCGAGTGGCGCCATCGCGATGGTAGGGAGCGACGGGGAGTCGTTGGCTTGGTGAGCTCAGTGCTAGTTTGGTCGTGGCGTTGTGCGCACACTCGCAAACCTGCGTGGCTCAGTGTTTAGACTTTGTCGATTTTATTCTTATAAATAATTATTTTGTTAGTTAAATTGAATAAACATTTAATCAAATAAACAGTGTGTGAATATTATAATCGTTTTATCCACTATGGCGTCACCACAAGACTCCAATGTGCTCGGCGATCCGACATATATTTCATGTACAGAATTGACCTCTCTACAGATTTATTATAAGTATAGATAGATAATGTCAAAAGTATCTTTGCTTTTTCGTCTTTGGGGTTCCTTTTGCTGGGTTGATTATTAGTCGTAACTGATGGTCAAATCAAATGCTATAGAAGTATTAAATTTTATACTACGTACCTTCTAAAGATAACAAGGTCCTGGCGAAGTATGATTCACCGGATCTGAATAAAGCGCGGTGATCAAGAAAGTGCTCGAAGTCTTTGACTGCGACCTTCTTCGTAGCTCGATGTCGCGGATCATTACCAACTGTTTCGTGAACTCAAAGTTTCCCACGAACCTAATGTAAGAAATTAAACGTTTAATAAAATGTGAGCGAGTGTTGTCCAAGAACTGGAAGGAAAAGGGCCTGTCGTCAGGCGGCCAACTGTTAGAACGACATTGTTGTTATCGTGGTAGGTTGTTGACACAAGCATAGAGAAGCCTCCGCTCACTCGGTTTGTACATGATGATAAAATGTCTAATACAGCAATTTGTTTTTTTTAAGCTCTGACGTATGACTGTCTTACAACTCGTTGAGGGCCCTAAATTATTTTTCATTCAAAACTTTAAATCGAATTACCTTTCTTCAGGAAAACCGTTATATAGCCTTAGAATATCATCAGCAAAGTGATCCACACGAAACAGGATCCTGAACATGTTGCCCAACAGTGGGACGGGCTTGAAGTGCTTGACGCCATAGCGACTAAACCCGGAGTAGATCTGCTGGAGGTATACCACCAGCACGGCGAGCAGCACCGCCACCCAGACTAAGACAGGTATCATGATCTGTAACAACAAATAATATGTATAGGTAACTAGCTGCGCCCCGCGGTTTCACCCGCGTAAATGTCGATCCCGTGGGAATATCGGGATAAAAACTATCCTATGTCCTTTCCCGGGACTCAAACTATCTCTATACCAAATTTCATCGAAATCGGTCCAGCCGTTTTCATGTTATGTCGTGACAACGGAAAACGGGTTTAATTTTTATATATATAGATTCATCATCATCTGCCTAGCCATTTACCAACTATGCTGGGGTCAGTTTCCTGTTACATGGGGCGACTGCCATTTTTCTTCTGTTTCTGACGTTGCGGAGTTGGCAGGCAGATTGATATGATGTGTTAAATAACATTCCGGGCAACGACTCACGCGCCGCTGGCCTTTAATAATCTGTGCGCGCAGCTACAAAGCTACAGATTTGTCGTTTTGAATTCATCTTAAAATGGCACAGTCAAATTGCCGAAATGCAGGTTTTTTGAAGTGAAAACTTCTTTAGCGGCGTTGTACACTTTTTTTGTAATGGGTAAAAAATGTTAAACTCGCGTCAGGACACGTGACCGTCAGGACACGTGACCTGATCGAAAATTCGTAAGACGAATGGAGAGTAGACAGCCGGCGCGGCGTAGGAGAGGAAGTATCCCCCTCTCTTTCTACGGTGTGGCGGAAATGTATGCCTGCTGTTTCGTTTAGGCGGCGCAGGGCGCTTGCGCGAATGTTCGTGTGTGTTTATGTTACAGCGTGGCACGCGCATCCATGGATGGTGACAGCTGATGGCTCGACCGTCTGTGCAGTGGCCACACTGCTGTGTATTCGTAAAATTCGTGCACATAAAGTGTTTAAAATATGGAAATTGAACAAAGTGCATCTATTAATGAAAAAAGTGACGAAGAAATATCGAAAGAAAATGAGTTATATTAATTCAATTAATAAGTTGATTTATTTCAGCGTTAATATTCAAGTTTTCACTTCGGCCGGCACTCCCGGAGTGCAACTCGTCTTTTTTTTCATTTAAGTTGGATTTGTTTTTTTTTACTAACCCTCGTTTTAACAATAAACAAACCTAGACTACAAGACGTGTTAATATTAGTTTACCACTATTTATGTTTATTTAAAAATACAAAGTAGTAGAAAGTATTTGTGTGTATATGTGTAGTGTGTGTGTTTGTGTGTGTAGTGTAGTATTTTTATTTATGTTTATTGATTTTTGTTTGATAGTTTGTTTTTTTTTTAATTTGAGTTTATACTTTATTTTTTTCGCGAATGTAGGATATTTCGACACATATTATATAAAACAAAAAGGAAACAAAAAAAAATTCATTACTCACTTTTTCGTCACAAGACTAGTTTTACGCGGTACAATCGTGAAAAAAATCCTCCGTAACTTTACAATAATTTCAAACGTGTTGCAAGTCGCACGAATTATTTGTCAATGAACGATCTATTTTTTGTTTTATGTGTTTAAAAACCAACGTATTATCTCTTATCATTATTATTGATAATGACTAATACAGATACCTACACAAAAAGAAATCGAATTTTAAACATTTGTACATAGGTAGGTATTCTGTTACGTATTTGTTGACCGATATAAGTAAATTGTAAAGTCATCGTGATTTAAACGTATTTCGATAAGTCCTGTAATTTAGTGCGGTAATTATCACACTGGAACAGCGTAGATAAAGGGGCAGGCTCATTTTCGTAAAAAATATTTACGGAACACCACAAAGTACCTAGCGGTCAAGACATTTACACTCTGAATGCCAACCAACATTTGCGTGGGCGTTCCCTTAAGTTATGAGAAAATTCATCAAAGAAAAGCCTTTGAAAAAAATCTTGTCTTACCGAGTTGTAACAGCATGAAATAGGTTCCGGAAAATGACACACAGGCATCAGCTAATGGGGTTATATAAAATGATCACCAAAAAAATATATTGAACACCAAAAAACGAAGTCTAAAATTACAATAGTTCTAGCTGGGTACCCCGAGGTTAGGTTTGGTTAGGTTACTTTAAACCCTTCACACAGAAATAGGAGCCCCGCGATGCGGGGCTCCGTCGACATAGGATGCAAGAGTGAGCAAATTAAAATACAAATACCTTTACCTAGGTATTTTACAATAAAATGGAGTTTTAATTTTGGTGATCATTTACTATTTTTGGCAGTAAAAAGTGTTTTTTGATGTTATATTTTACTTTATCTGGTGATAAGTTAAACATTTAATAAGCCTCAGCTAATTAGCTGCTAATGTGTGTAACCAAAAAAGTAATATTAATAATAACCCCTCCGCCACCGCCGTATCTTTCTCTACCTTGACGTGGTTTTGAGGCTTGCGCGCTCTGAACTCTAGGTACTGTGTGCCAGTAGAGATTTTACTTTGCCGAAACAGGTCTAGGGTGAAGAGCCAGACCAAGAGAGATACAGAAACCCGCAGGGCAACATTTGGCGAGCTGTTGGGCAGTAGTGACCCCACCTGTAATTTCAATAGCACCCACAACCTTCCCTCAGGCTCACGAATTATGTCGAACAGCAACTATCAACATAATTCAAATTCAATTATTAATAAATTATAACAAAAAAAATATTATTATTATGTTGTGTAAAAAAAAATAGGATAATAATAATAGGTGCCACATTTCACAAAAAATTCCTAAGAGGCCTCTGCGAGTTGGCTTCGGCCCCTCGTACGCCTTCCAAAGGACCGGAACCCCATGGTCCCGAGATTGAAATCTAACAAAAATAATAACAGTCCACTTAACAAAGGAGTTGTAGATTGCGTGAGCTGGGCCCAAAGCGATTTCTTCAGAAAGTTGTTCAGGGTGCTTAGGGAGTAAACATACTAAAAGTTCCCGCGTGTACGAGATGAGCCGGAGTGGGGGGGGGGGGATAAAAGTTCCCACTTTTGAGTTTTTCGCTAATATCTTTAAAACGGTGCGTCGTCGTAGAGAAAAAATATCTTCTACGTAATGAAAGCTAATAAAATTTCTACAACTTTTATTTTATACACTTTTTCGAATTCCACTCATTTTCGAACTACACGTTCCGGAAAAGTGAAAATTTTCGAAAAAAACGACTTTTATCAAACGATAAAAGTCGTTTTTTCGAAAATTTTCACTACGCGAACGAAGTAGCAGGCAACATCTAGTGTTTATTAGATCTCGCCTGCTACTTCGTTCGCGTTATTTCGGGATAAAAAGTAGCCTATGTTTTAATCCAGGTCTTAATCTATCTATCATAGACCTCATCTATCGCTTTCCATCAGGCGTGATCGGGGTCAAGAGCGCGCCCATTTAGCAATAAAAAAAAACCCTACCAAATTTCATCCAAATCCGTTCAGCCGTTGAGTTATCGAAACTTTTATCTATGTACTAACAGCACTCCGCGGTTTCACCCGACATGTCCTTTCCCGGGACTCAAACTGTCTGTATCTGTATACCAAATTTCATATAAATCGGTTCAGCGGCTTAAGCGTGAAGAGGTAACAGACAGACAGACACCAGCGGAGCTTTTCAGAGCGTGATGCTCGAAAACTGATTAGAATTTAGAAAAAGTGTGACAAAAGTTGTAGAAAATTTTATTAGCTTTTAGCTTCCTCCCACCAAATGAGAACGCAGCTAAACAGCATTGTCTTATACACTTTTTCATCATAATATATCATAATTAAGAAGTATACAGTTTTCTTGTTATATTTTAATGTTTTTATTGCTAGGTTTAGGCGTGGCTCTGCGTCTGAGGGATGCACAAAAACTTATAAAAACACCGACTTAGTGCGTGTCGGGTCAAGTGCAGTGTAGGGTTCCGTCATTGCCCGTCACAATATACAATATGATACTTAAAAGGTGGCTTTTAAGCCTCGAACAGACAGACAGACGGACGAATGTGGCGAAACTATAAGTGTTCCTAGTTAACTACGAAACCCGAAAGAGCTAAATACCATGTTTTAAATGCGTTCATTGTGATTAATCCCCTTACTAATAAACGTATTATATCAGATGAATAGTTACACACCGATTTCTCTCTTTCAGTCGTCAGTAATTTGACTTTCTAAAGAAGAAGACAAAGCTTTATGTAACTATACAGACGCTATACAACGTTTATGAGTAAGGGGGTTAGTATGTTTTATTGTCTGTCAAACAATTTCTTTTTTATTTGAACGCTAAAACAATACTCGATAATTGACATGAAAAAATCTAAATTCTTTGAGTGGTTTGTTCCCCAGGTTTTCTGTGACGGGCAAACTATGACCGGAGTCCCATACAAAAAGCAAAAGTCTTCTCTAATAAAAAAAAAAACAAAAAACGCAAAATAATTGGGCTCGTCCGGGATTTGAACCCGGGACCTCTCGCACCCTAAGCGAAAATCATACCCCTAGACCAACGAGCCGCCTGACAAGAGTACTGAAATTATAATATGTGTGGTAACAGATTGTGGGTCTAGATTGTTTGTTCGTTTGTTCAATAAAGTACTGTCAGCGACAAAAGTCGATTAAAAATGTAACAATGCTAGGTACTTTTTTTACACATCATCTAAATTCACTCAAAATTATTGGATGCATCGTAGTAAAGCGTTTTATTTATAAACTGCGCCGGAAAAAAATTGGATTTTATGGGTTTTTTTTTCTAAAATAGCTTAAGTTACTCCTTATAACATCAGCTATCTGCCAGTGAAAGTCCCGTCAAAATCAGTCCAGACGTTTCAGAGATTAGCCGGATCAAAAAGACAGACAAAAACTGTAAAAAGAAATATGTTGGTATTAACCGTGTATACATCCATATGCATTTAGTAAAAAGCGGTTATTTTAATATTACAAACAAACAAGCACTTCAATTTTATTTATTTTTATGTATATGTATGTATAGATATCAGTTTGTTTCCAAGTGCCTGATTATATTGTTCTATCGAATAATTTTCTGACAAGAATAAAATGATAGGTAGGTTAGATACAAATAAATTGCGTCAGCCTAAAATTGCGTCAGCCTAAAACTAATATAGCCAGCAGATAACAGAGGGACAATTCTCGTAATGTTAAGAACGTTCACAGTCTGATCTCAGTCTCAATCTGCCAAAAACACCTCTAATTTCCCTACATTTTATGTCAAGATTTTGACATTGATGTCGCTGGAATGAAAATACGACTAGAATTTAAACATTTTTAATTAAGTATGGGAATTGGCTTTGAGCTCTAAGGCCCAGAACTAAAGAGAAGCCACGTTGTGGAAGTCACACACAAATAACAAGAGACATTTTTCCCCTGTTCCATATTATATCCCTACTGATATATCTCCACTGGTAGGGATACTTGGAGATTTTTTCCAATTATCGCTACCGGTAGGGATATGTGGAAGCTTGTGCTCCATATATCCCTACTGATCCGCACTGGTTGAAATCAAAAATTCATTATTTTTGATTTACAATATTCTTTCTCTAAAGACATTTTTCTATTTATTCCGATCTGATCCCCCTCCACCCCCCTCCCCGATCCCCTGCCAGTTCGTCTTCTGTTTTAAACTCGTGCTACTCTCATTCTTCATCTTTTTCACGTAATGTAGTCTCCTCCAGTCCTCTCTCGTCGGGTTTGCTAATAGCTAAGTTCTAATGTCCAGAAGGCCAAGTGACTAACCCATGTGTCATATTACATAATATGTTAGAATTTCCTTTCACTTATTTAGGGGATTTTCTTTGTAAACCGCCCACCAAGTGACCCCAGGGAAGACGGTGGCACAGTGGTCACGGGCTGACGTGCATAGCGAGGCTCAGGGGGGGTCCCTTTACAGTCTCCCCAGGGATGTGCCTTACAGGCGTTGCACGGGGGGGTTCCGGAATTGGTCTTTCAATAGGAACCGGGACCACCCCTATGTGCTGATGGTGATTACCGGGGTGGTTTTAGTGGGGTAAAAGTCCCCGACCTCCTTCCCCGGAGGTCGGATGCCCTTTGAAGGTTTCCCCCCGAAAACAAAAAAAGGGGATGAATTTTCAAAAATCCTTCGTCAGTGCTCACTTTCGTTGCACCTATAGTAAACTCTTCTGCAAAATTGTATGTTTCTAGACACAGCGGTTTACGCTGTGTGTTGTCTATCAGTGAATTCATGATTTTGAACAAGTAGACAATATCTATACAAAAGAATGTGTCACTGGCATTTGAGGATTTAAAGACATCGTTATTGTTGACGCACAAGATAATTAGGTATATAATCTAGTTGCATATCTTTAAATCTCTTTATTTTCAAGTATGTATATACATACTACAGCTGGCATGTAGATATCTACAGCTGGCCACTATCTACATAGAAACATCAAACCCGAAATTGTCATCTTCATCATAATTATACGTCATCATTGACGTCCCGTTGACGTGCCGGTGCACAAACGGCCTTTGCACATTTCATCATCATTATATTATGATGAAATGAAATTACGTTTGTCCAAACTTTGAAATCTGCCACTGATTGATATGCTTACTTTTAGACTTCTAAGAGTTTATTTAGAAACGTTCATTACATTTAAGAGACGTTTAAACGTTAAAAATGTATGGTTAAACAGTCGCTTATCATTACTTATAACTTTAAGCATACTGCAGGATACTAGAAATAAACCAAAGAAATGAAAGTTCTTATGTTTAATCTGATTCAATAACCAAAAAAAAAAAAAAACACTACAAAATGATAAATAACTTTAATTTCGGAAGTCGGTGTCAAAAAACATTCCAACACACCAACGACACTGACTTCCGAAAATGTATTTTTTTGAAGTCGGTTGTTTTATTTAAAAAAATATATATTTTTCACTTTTTAGTTGTACCTAACTACCTAACCCACACAAATTCAATTAACACTAGTGCATTGAAGAATTCAAAACACCGACTAGAAGAATCATCAAAATTCGCATAGAAATGCCGAAGAGGCAATACATTTATGCACATAACTTCGTACATAACCTGAAAGTATGTAGATCACACTAACGAAAGAATCATCAAAATTGGTTCAGTAGTTTTTAAGATTATCGCGGACATACATACATACGGGTCGAATACAGAACCTCCTTTTTTAAAGTCGGCTAAAATTAAGAAGCAGACCAATCGACTGCATGTCATTATAACTAAAGTAGAATATAACACTACACAATATGTGTGACAGTCCCGCATCGCGATACAGATCCATTACCCACTATCTCGAGTACTTACATTTATAGCAGAAATAACAGGACAAACAGTGCATGATTGCCTTTCGTGTTTATTTGTATTACAATTATTGTATTATTGATATAGACTATTAAGGTGAATGGGTAGTTGTAGCCCGCGAAATTCAATTTTTCTTACGTTTTTTGCAATTTTCAGGTCAGTGTCAGGTTGTATCTTGATGAAAATTTGATTCGCGACTATAACAGGTACGTATTCACAGAATTATAATCATCAGAATCATTAATACATCTGTTTAAGTTAGATTTCTACCACCAACACTTTTCCATACGAGATTTGTTCTTAACGGTAGAAATCTAACTTAGAAAGATGTATTAATGATTCTAATTATTATAATTCTGTAAATACGTACCTGTTATTGTCGCGAATCATATTTTGATCAAGATACAACCTGACACTGACCTGAAAATTGCAAAAAACGTAAGAAAAATTGAATTTCGCGGGCTACAACTACCCATTCGCCTTAAACGATGATTTAGGAAACGAACATTCAACAGATTCTCGAAGGCGACGCTGTCGTTATTACGCCTTGGGCGTGCCATAGAAATCCGAAGTACTTCCCCCAATGACTATTCTCTTTGGCCCTAGGTTTTCGCCTGAAAACCGGGACAAAACCATACCTTTTACTTAGGTATATATGCCTTTCGGGGTGGGGCCTAGGAACAGTATTGGTGAGTTCGAGTCTTTACTTTACAAACATTATTTGACTTTTGATGTGACTTTTTTAATGCAGTACACACGGCAGCACATCAAGGTATACATTTCCAGTTTTATCTGACCTTGCATTGTATAGGTTTTTCGTACAATCAGAAGTCAGTTTATACTGGTTATGTAATAGCTTGTTGTGTAGCCGTGTGTACGTATGTATTACTTTCTTTCATAACACAGTGTTTTAAAAAGACAATTTTTCGAACACCGCACTTTTAGATTATAATCATATGCAAGATTTCGTATCCTCATTTAGCTAGCAGGTTTAGTTTTTGTGTTTTTTTTTAATTCTTCCTTTGGTCATCCCGAGATTTCGAAGGTGAAGCTTTGTAAATAACTACCTACAATATTGCTAGTTCATTTTCCAGTTGGTACTTACTTAACAACTAATTTCCCAGGGAAATGAATGGTTAAGCAAATTAACACACTACGGAACAAATTAACGTCAAGGTCGTTTTATAGCCATTTCGTACAGCTGTTAAAGAATGACTGTTGTGATTTCATTAAACGAACAATTTAAGTTGGTGGTAAATTTTCATAACAACATAATTTCAGTAGATACTAACATTTTGTTACATTCAATAGATGGCGTTAAACGCGTGTCTAACTGTTGTTTCAGGTTCCCGCTTCGCGTTGTGCGAGATGAAAGTAATGGTTTACCTGTTCATCCGAGAGATGGAGCTGTACCCATGCGAGCAGACATGTTTCCCTCCCGAGTTATCGAAAGATGGTATAGCGTTACGGGGAGGCGCCTGGGTTAGAATCAGAGTCCGACTTCAATAATTAAATAGATCATGAAATACTGTTATTTTCTATACATACCATACTAATTAACTATTATCCACAAGATCCGTTACAAGGTCGATATGGCATCATGGCGATGACGCCATCTATGACAATAATTATGAACTACAATAGAACTGCTAGTGAACATTTTTTATCGAAAAGTAACATCAAACTTGTCCATCACGTGAAATAGTTTTGCTATTCGCCAGTAGATGGCGTGAAGTATAGCAAAATTAACTATCCGATGACATAATGCAAGGTAATTTTTGATTATTTTTAAAATATTGTAATATACCTGAGTCTAGTATTAGAAACTTTATTGCAAACTTATTTGCTTGTGTAGTAGCCTCTAAGATTACCTTCTCTACGTTTTGGGAAAAGACTTCGTTCAGATATAGGCAATTTTCCTAAAAAGGGGTTGATGGAAGGTACTAATAAGGGAATCGAGCAGGCCAATCACGGGCGAAAGGTATAAAGGGATTGGCGTTTGACACAGAAATAGAAACAGATGCATGACCTGACCAGTGGGGGTAGGTATATTAGGTACGTACCTGCTATAGATATGGAATCAATCCACGTTCCTTCTTTATGGACGAGCAATGTGAACCTTCATATTATTATTAGTACAAATACTCTTACCTATTTAATACTGCACATAAAATCCATACTTAATATTATAAATGCGAAAGTATGTATGTCTGTCTGTCTGTTACCTATTCACGCTTAAACCGCTGAAAAAATGAAATGCTGATGAAATTTGGTATAGAAATAGTTTGAGTCCCGGGAAAGGACATAAGACAGTTTTTATCCCGATTTTCCTACGGGATCGAAACTTATACGGGTGAAACCGCAGGGCGCTTCTAGTGGCTAATATATTCCTCAGTCCAGAGGGGCAAACGTTTTCAGTCTGATCTCAGTCTCAATCTGTCAAAAATATTTCTAATTTCCCCTACATTTTGACATTTTCTTTGTCGCCGAGATGAGACTGCGACTAGATTTTGAAAGTTTTAAATTACGGAAATTGGCTTCTGATCTGTGCTCGATTGTTGGCAATAGGCTTGCCTGACGTTTCATGGGACTTAACCATAACTGGCGACATGTGGGTACACCTCTGCCTAACCTTTTCGGGGAATACAGGCGTGATTTTATTTAAATAAAATGGCTTATAATAATTATAAACTATTAATTCGCTGTTTAAAGCCTGCTCCCTATACATACAAGGAAGACATGAACAAAGTCGTACCTACACAATGTAATGACGTCTATACACTGCGGTTAGAAATTCCCGAAAACATTATTATATACTATATCATTTATTCGTATTAATTAAACACCTACGGGTTTTTAGTTTCAGCAATAATTAATCCAATTAAAATATATGTGGTGTATATGTCGGATAATGAGTACACCACAATAATATTCCTTATGCAAAACTACTTATAAGGAAGTTTTGTTATTTTAAGGTAAGCTTAAATATTTTTTTTTATCAGCTGGTTAATTAAATTTTTAGGATTAGGTACCAGCAGTTTTGAGGTTTTTTAACCCCCGGCGCTGAAAGAGGGTTGTTATTATTCTCAGGGGTTCACGAACAATGAAGGGCTCACGAAATTGGAAAAATTACGTTTTGTATGCGTGTGAAAATACTGATTTTCGGCATCTAATGAAACTAGTAGGACTACCTTATAGAGCCATGTAATCGTTTGATAGCTAGATCGTACTAAGATAGACTTAACTAAAGGCTTTAGCCAAATGGCACTGATTTTTCAGTAACACGATTTTTCAGGATTTCTTCCATGTAGGTGTAATACAGGAATTTTATTAAAACCATGGATTAATTCACATTCATAAATCGTATATTTCTCTTCTTATTTTCACATAATTATTACGAAATAATACATAAAAATCTGTCTTTTCGTCAATTGTACGATAATCATACAACTACTGCATTCTTAAAATTAAAGAAAAAATATCTTAAAATAAATGAACATAATACGAAACAAAATGTTTAACACCTATAAATACTTAATAACTGGAATTATGCACCCTTTGTAGCTCACTAACTATTAACTATGGATCAACTTTGAGAAATTAAAACAATACCTATAGGCTGATATAGTAGTAGTTAATAACAAACTGTGTTATTAAATTCGTTCTAATGTAATGATTTATTAACTCAGTGAACAAATTAACATCGTGCATATTTTTTTATTTAGAAATATATAAAACTTTACAATGTAGGTAGGTATCTACGCAACAATTGTTGTCACATAACTAAATCAGCCAATATTGTTGATCTAGACGTCCACAATCTACGTACAACTATAGAAAAGAAATGCGGTTAAAAATTAAAAGAAAATAAAATAAGTACCGATGTGAACTAGTTCCCAAAGTGAATCCATATTAATGTTATACGTAAAATATCAAGTTTTACTACAATAGACTAGCCATAACTTAGATCTTAATAAATTCAAATGAGCCGACTATTATATGGTAAAGAATTAAAATCGTTGTTCCATTAAGACACAGGCTTTGTACTGTCACTTTATATAACGATACATAAATAAAATATCATAAAATCAATCTTATCATTAATATTATCTGTAATTCAATAAATATATTAGTTTTTGTGGAAGAATGAAGTTAATAATAATATATTATTTCAAATTCTGTATATATATTAA
The DNA here is from genome assembly GCA_947508005.1 of Amphipoea lucens. Classification (NCBI taxonomy): domain Eukaryota; kingdom Metazoa; phylum Arthropoda; class Insecta; order Lepidoptera; family Noctuidae; genus Amphipoea; species Amphipoea lucens. The sequence continues at coordinate 24,055,348 of OX382358.1, forward strand.
AAATATATGGCTATCTACATAACAGTTTACTGGAGCGTTGTTAGTGATGATTACTGAAAGGAACTATTTACAGAAAAAACAATGTTTAATTTTATCTTACATCACAGCGTGTGCCTGAGAGTCGCAAACTTAAATACTAGAAAATATTAAAATTAAATTGTCAAAAACATGTATTTTACTCTTTAAATCTTAAATTAAAAAAAAACTCTTTTTCATCAAAACTAATCTTTGGCCTGCAGATCTTTTTGTCATTTTATTTTTATTTGCACGAACGCACATTTTTATCTTAAGATTTTTTTATTTTAAACTAACACTGAGACGGGAATTTTAAATAACAGTATAAAATTTATTTAAATTACAATTAGAGATGAATCCTATCATAAAATATTAGAGCTCGAGAAATGACATGAATTTAAAGAAACTATGAAATTAAGTACATTATCGTTTTACGTATACAATACATATGGCAACTCGAAATATGCTTAACATTATTATAAAATAATTGGACACTAAACAACTTAAAACTATGTTTTATAAATTAATTGGAATGTTTGCATTATCATAACACTCTACGTATTACACACACGTTTCATACGGTAACAACAATTAAAAATACTTTATCAAAAATTCGTAATGTTTCTACGTAAACAACCATCAAAATTTTTGTTCGACTGTACAACTGTACATCGAGGATAAAATACTAATAAAATTACTTAAAAAAATAATATGGACATACCAACGAGTCGGTACGAGTTAATTGACGGGACAATCCAACCGATCGGTCTCCAACAGATCGGCTTCCAACCAATTATATTATCCAACAAGTAATTGATCCAACATCCACGAGTACAACCATTGAAACTATTTCGATCCGAACATTGAGCCTATTACGCTAATTACATTCATATAACTTTTCAAAAACACTTAACTTTGAGACCACCTCCAATTAGCAAATTACGGTCAAATTCACTATTAAATATTCGGACTGTAAGTCTAGAACAATAATTTATAATAAAATTTGTATCATAAGAAGAAAAGAATATATTATTAAGTACAAAGAAGGGTTTAATAGTTGACTAATTATTACAGCCCTTAACAACTTCCATACTCATAGATCTAGTAACATCAAAAATGTTAGTAGTTATCTTTTTAAAATGCCAAAGCATTTCTCAAAGATGCTAAAATGATGGTCCTGGCACAATTGTCCAACAAGACCATATTATGACCATCTAAGCTTGGAGGTGATCCCATTTCTTTTCACATAACCTGATTATAACTATTCATTTCATTCAATAAAGTCCTTGGATGTAACGATGATTTTTTGGAAAAATCAATTGACATTTTCTACTGAATAGATCATTATTTATCTCCTTTTAAAACATTAACAATCATTTCCTCCAAATCATTCTACTGTTATTCAAATAATGATCAAATATCAAGAAGCTCTCTGCTCCTAACTTACTTACTATTACTGTATTTTCGAATTCCTCCTCAAATCAAACTCTCCAAGGACAAGATTCTACTTTACTCGTACGTAACCATCGACATATCACTGTTTATCTTACTCTGAGCATCGACTTTCAACAAATTTTAACCTAATTTTTACTTAATTTAAACTAAGAGTAGGACATATCGCTTAGGTTTTCTGATTTGACTTTGACGAAGTTGGGGTTGTCGGTTTTGAAGTCGGGTCCTTTGTGGCCGAACTGGTACACGAGGCGTGCCGTGGGTACGGACACCAGCACCGCCTGCCGGTAGTGGTACCTCATGGCTCGGCTAAACTTCTCGAAGGTCATGTTTTCGTTCTGCTTCATGTGGCCCCAAAGTTTCGCCACCTCGTCTGGCTTCACGAACCTGCAATGAAAAATGCTTTGTTAGTCTAATTCTATTTATGTTAACAAAATGCGCTGTGAATTATGCATTTGCAAGCAACGTTGTCACAAGACACGTGCTCTGTGTTATTGTGTGGGATCTATATATTTGAATACACAACCGACTGGAAAACGATAAAGCACAAGTACTTTTATGTTTTAAATCTTGTTCTGAAGGTTTATTGTGCCTTTATGGTTTGTGCATCGATTCATTTTCATCTTGTATAAGGTCGCTCAATCGTAGACCACGTCAGTTGTATTCCTTGGAAATGCAATTACTAAACACAATATTATCTTCAGTGTCGGTTGCTGTGATTCATTGCTGAACTTGGAAAGAGTGAAATATTTTTAATTGTCAGCCGGAGCACGACACCCTCTTTGTGTGACTACTCTCCTCGGAAGTGTGTCGGCGTGGCTCGGAGACGAGCAACCTTTGTCTGTACGTGACCCCCATTCAAGAAACCAAAGGATAATAAATCTTTGACATTCAGCATCAAGGTTCAAACTGCAACCTTAGCATCTCTGAGCTCTACCGCTTCATACATCATGAACAGTTTTTGTTGTTTTATCGAAAACTAAAACATTTTTATTAGTCTATCAACTAATACTTATATAGCATCGATGAATAAACAATTATAATCAAGTCAAGTTCAACTGGAAACGATAATAACACAGCTCGTCATATAATTTAATGCTCATTAAATGAATTCTCAGCCTTTATTGGTTAGACTTATAAAGTAGTTGTAGCATAAAAGTATGTGTATAAGCAACCGTGTCAAGTTCTGATGCAAAGTGTCCAGATAATTGTGTGCAGAGTCAAGGATATCTTGTTGCAGTCATTATCGGCATAGTTAGCAAACGTGACGAGGAGACCGACAAGCGAGCGGACAATACAGACGCCGAGTGAGATCTAATATAAATATACTCATAATACTCGCAGAATGATCTATTGAGGCGTAGCATCGCGCTGCTGCGATGCGCCCACCGAACAATGCGTCGTGACAAATGATTAACTATCTGATGTGGCCTACTATTTATTTTAATGATTATATTAATTTACTTGAACCATTATAGCATTAACTTTTGCTCCTGTTAAAGTGCTCCTGCGTGAACTTTATATTTGTGGTTGTGTTGCATTTTTGGTCATTTATACCCTTCGACTATTTAGCCTCTTGGTAACTCATTATTCATTGGATTGTTAGGAGCTGTTAATTTTTTTAATGAGACTCAAACACAACTAAATTGGTAAGTATCACCAGTTCATCGACTCCAATCATGAGTACTTGATCAGCAAAAAAGTTCTATTTATAACTTTCCTTTTGCGCTAAACAGCGTTTAACATTGAGAGTCTAGGTCGAATGCAAATTATTGAACGATTCGATATCGCAAAGGGAATTACGTGTTAGCGTCTATTTTATAGCTATCCATAAAACTGTTGGAAGACAGCCGTGGCATTGGCGTGGCGTGTCCGACGCCGTTTTTTCTTCGACTCATCTGTTATAATTGCGTTTTTTCTCTTCAACAGTGGTCTGTCATTGGGTCACAATGCCACATCCTGATCGATTGCCACACCGAACCTTAGCTGATAATAACTGATCATTTGTTTCGCTTCCGACATCGTTGTTTGAAGTTTATTGGCTCATTTACTTTGCTTTTTTTTGTAATCTAATCGTAGAACCGCCTCTTTATTACTAATTGTTTATCTAAAAATAGACAGATTGACAGATTGCCTATCGCACTGTTACCCACCACCAAATTTTCAATGAATGAATTGTTATCATTTGTGTAGCCGATAATTAGCATTGATATTATTCCCGAAGATTTTCGGAATTCTGATCTTTAACATTTTGTAAGTTTAAACATTGTACTTTGGCTTCTAGCTTCCTATTATCAGTAACAGGAAATGCAGGTGCATAATTATGAACACTTGTCTTAATCGTATCAATTTGTCAGACATGTTGCCGTGTTGCATAACAATAATTATATTTTAGAAGTTGTTGCTACTTGGAATGTATCATCATCATTAGCAAGGACTTGAATTCGTTTGCCATGAGCCCCAATGTAGAAAGATGAGGTACTTGTCGAATATTGTGAGACATTTTCTTCTTTTATTTTAAACAATAGGATGTCATTTCGAAAAACCAACAAGTGTATTATATCATTAACCTTGTATAAGCGTGGTATGAACTATAAAAAATGTGATTCATACGAATTTGGATGCTCGTTGCGTACGAACGAGGCCGGCTGCCGGCCTTGTGTTGTATCGCTGCATCAGTTGGGCCAAGGATCGACTGTGACCCTACGTGACACGCATGGATACCAAATGTACGGTGAAAATACTGCGAGGATGATTGGAATGAAGCTACTGACAAAGATATTGAGTCAAGAGGCAGTATATACCTATAGAACAGGCTGCTGATTTGAAATATGATGGAGTATGGACTGACGAAGTTATAAAAATATTTATCGAGAACCTGCATCCGAATAAAACAAATTAAAATGCCGATTTTAAGTGTCCATAATGCATTTCGAAGTATCGACCACAGCAAAATTACTTCGCAGAATTCATTTAATGCCAAAACTGGAACCCAAAATTTGGTCAATTTAAGAGTCGTTTGGACTTGAATGACGCACAATAACACATACTTACATAGCATGTATATGTACATGTAAACAGTAACCTGTTTGACCCCCCTCTCAGATATATCCCCCGCGTACAAGTAAACTTGCAAAACGTGACTCTGACTTTCGTAAACAAGTTTCAGAGACCTCCTTTGGTTTTTTTTATATTTTTTACCAAAACTTATCTGATGGTGCTCGTCCTTTGTTGCTGTGTATGCAAATCAGGGGTTTGTACTTGATGCGTTGATATCTGTGTATACTTGTGTACTACTTAGTATTGCGTTACAGCTGTTTTTTTTTTTTAATTTCAAATATACATTTTGGAATAAACATTACTGGGTGAAGTTACATAAAGGGTATAATCGTCTAGTACTAACACTACCGCAATGAGTAAAAAAATTGAACTCACCACAAAAATATCTAAATATGCAAAACATTGGGTAGACACGTAATGTAACAAGGAATATCAAATGTTTTATCAGTTCAGCGGGGCACTGAAGCCGTTCCTTCGTCTGCAATCATTTTAAAGCATCTCATCTTTGACAACATGCATCACAAGGCATGCCTTCACTGCAAGCTTTCTCTTCATTCTCCTTGACCTTATAAACCAACGACACTTTTGCAGAGACAACAAATTTCTTTCGTAGTTCCAAAAGGTCCTTACGCCAAAGATGGGAAACAAGCCTAGTTAAAAGTTACGCAGCTTACGTCATTCTTCTATACCTTTTATCATATCATATCGGTGCATTGACAGATTAGCCTTGGCAGAATCAGCCTTGGCAAACGGTGCGTTTAAAACGCAAATATATGCGTACACATAGAGTGAATTACCTGTGAATTTGTCGTTTTGTTTCACATCTGTAACCCAGTAGAAGGGACATACCCGCGGGGACGTACCGATCTCAATGATGTTGCGATTAATTTGCACACTGTACACGATTCTTTGTATTCATTTTTTTTATAGTGTGAATAGGCGTAATTTGCACATTTCTGTGTGTGGTTTTTGTAAAAGATACGACTTACGTGTCTTTTTAAAGTACCATTAAAACGCATTGTGTTTGGCAATTATTTTATTATAAAATTTATTAAATTCGTCTTTATAGCGGTCAGTCGCTAGTCGCCTGATGCTACTACATGCAGATGCAGACTGAAACTCGTTATGATAGACCATTAGCATGCTGGTTAGTGTAGTTAGCAACATTGTGTTCATTATTTTTTTCCAAAATCATAAAGTCAACCTGTTTTATCAACCGGTTTTCATTTTGGTATATAAACTTGTAAATAAATATTAGTATATACAACGTGGTAACGCAGCCAGTCTCTTGGGTACATTACCAGTCGACAGCGATGCGGATGAATTTTTCGACGCTATATTTTAGTTTCCGTATAGTTTTAGTTAAGTTAGGATTTAATTTTATAATTTTTATTAATTAATTAGGTATTACTTATAATTTGCTTATAGTACATTGAATTGAGGTGCTTTGATTCCTAATTTTTTATTAATGTTTATGGTTTTTTTAATTCATTTAATATTTATTGCGGTTCAAATTATTAGAAAAAAATATCACCTGATTAATTTTTATGCAAATATATTTAATCCTAATAATCTTTTTCCTTTGACGTTTCTGATATATACCAAACTCTAAAGCTAGAAAAGGTTTATGATGATAATTATGATACTCAAGCTGTCGTCAATGCTACTGAGGGGAACGTACCCTTCTGATATGTACGTGTTACAAGCAATCTATAATTATTAATCCGCAATAAAATAGTCATTATTGTAGTGATCATGAAACCCAACACGTCAATGCTCTTTGTGGCTTTGAGTAATGCTGACGCATTCAGATACACATAAGTCAAGAGAAAATTGCACCAAGTTTTATAATGGACTGAAGTTTTTAAATTATTTTATTTGACAGTTAATTCTAATTACCAAGTTTTTCTGACGTTAGAATAATATTTTGGTAACAATTCAACTCCTCATATGTTTCAGCTACTATCGGTTCCCCAAAATCTCCGACTGCAATCTCTGCAACGATTGGCAGAATTTACAAACAGGCTGGTTCGTTAATAGTATGAACCTGTATCATAGGGTCGGCAACTTGAAGATATCTGATAGCAGCAGCCTTATCAGCGTGTTAACGACTTGAATCATTAGGGTTATCAAAAATATCTTAACCTTGGTGGACATTTAAATTAAATTCAACTCTATACAACATGATCAATATTTAAAATCCGACTTGGTTATACATTCGATTGTTCTAGTTGCACGATAGAAACGGACATTTTCAACATTATAATTAGTTTCGAACTTTCGAGTAAGTACCTTTTCTATATTTTTGTTATGTCAATATAAGATGCTAATAGTTTGTTTTATTGCTGCAGTTTGTTCTACTGTTACTGTTATCATTGATAGAACTATTACATATTCTTAGAACCGTTATTTCATCGACAATTTTCAGGGGATTCTTGGTGCAAGCCCTTGCAGTAGTGGATTATAAGAACTAGTAGGTGTATAACCCCTTTTTGATATGACATAATCGCTTGCATTGTGATATCTTAACACTTCATAGAAGCAATACAGCAATCTACTTCTTTTGCATCTATATTATTACTCACTGCACCAACCACTTCCATGCGAATGGAAGAATTAAGTTTATTCATATTAGTAGCTACAACGTCTCTTGTTAAATTTTTATACATTTTGGTTATAAGCAATTAATTATGTCGACATTTCAATAGGTTTCTGTTAGTTTTCAAGATTAATTATAAATCCTTTTTAGAAGTTTTGATTGAGAAATACTTCGATGTTTTTAGGAGTATTTGCGAAACTTGGTAGGTTTATTTAGGGCGACCATATTTGGTCCTTGATTCTAATTTGGTTATTGTATTTAGTGAATCATCTTGCACGTGTTTTAAAATAATGTTTAAAACCCACATTAACACATATGGTACATTTTCAGTGGTATTTGGTAATTTAAATGCTTACTTCTGAACAGTCTTTAAAGATTTTGCAGGAGTTTGTATCCATCTTATGATCTACCTGATCTTTTGGCAAAAAGTCTTTGAATTCAACTTATTTCACAGGTAGAGCATCCAGAATGTCGTTATTTGTAAACCAAAGTGTAGTAAAAGCTGTTTCATTGCAACATTCTGAAGACATTAGTTAAAAGTTGTGGTGGAAATTTTTGGCAAGGAGCTCCGCACTCCTACGCTTGTTGCGTTCGATCAACTTTTGCCTCTGTTGCGATCGTTTTAAAGTTTAGTTTCCCCTGCATTAATGTACCGTACGATTGTTTTATATTCTGAACATGTCTGAATTAATGCGTTCCAGGTATTGTGTGTAGTTGCGTACGTAAACAAGAGATGTTCGCGAACTGTTTGATTTCTTTTTTGATGTTATTTTGTTTTAAATAGCTTCTGTTGACCGCAAGGTTAACCTTGCACTCGTTGATTAGACGGAATACGACTAATATGTCCTAAGACTGAATTAATATTGGTAACTTGCATTATATGCAATTATATTTTTTCTTGAGTTGGAAAATAAACTTCTTCTTCAAAAACTTATATAAAGGAAAGAAAGTTGTGAAAGGAGTGCCAATCATGTTTATAATAGTATCTACCTAGATTGTGTGCTTCTTCCAATCGAATTATTACCTCATGGTAACTGAAATCCTGACGTGATATGTCTGTTTGTTCAACTACAGTCACCGACAGATGATAGTATTTGGAGAGAAAATTATTTGTTAAAAGTTAAAGATTTTTTATTACTTAAAAGATTTATTATGAAATCAGTAATTTAAATTGAATAATGCAAAGTTTTTCGATTTAGTGCATTTCTGCTAAAATCCGACTTCTAAACCAGTTCACGTCACACCATCATCAAAATCCAAAAAACTGAACCAACCAGTTCTCAGAAACACAGAAAAAAGATCAAGTCACATTCAAAATTCAAAACTTTAGGTTAGTGTCTAATAAATCGTGCCATGAATTTTTAATATTAGCATATTAATTTGCATAATTAAATACAATAGGTGAACGCTACGGATGCTTCAAACTGGTCATTTAGATGACTTCCGAGAAAATGCAAATCACTTAGTCAACAGCTGTATGTATAACCAACTTATACACACATAGAAACAGACTAATACATACATAATTATATTATGTATTGAAACTATTATTTTTTACATATGTACGTGTTCATAATAATTATTCGTCGTACAAATTGGTGCTTACTATCACTGTCGCAGTCAAAATACATTTCAGTCATATCAACAGTTTTCGTGTTTCCATTTTCAACTGTTTAAAATTCGAACTGCGCACTTCACGTGCTGCCATTTTTACAAACACCTTGAATCCGCTTTGCGTCATCGCTCTGTTCTACTCCATGAAAACTCAGCTAAAGTAACTAAGTTAACTAATTACCTGCTGATACTAATGATGACCCGGCTTAACCTTAAGGTCGGATTACATCTGTTACGTTTACTGATAAGATTAATGGAAAATCGGGGTCACAAAAAACTCGTCACTGTGAAAACAGGTCGAAATTGAAGTGACGTCGCCGCATAATCTCTGATCGTTCGATTCCAAAGCGTTCTGATAGCGATGATACGATATCGTTGTGTTTACTATTTTATTTCACGTTTTCCTCAAGCTGTCTCGCTCTGGCGCGTCGGCGGGCAGATACTGCCACTTTAATTGCTATAGTGAACGGTATTTATATCGTGACCCGTATTTTTGCAATAAAGTCGCGTCATAAGGTGTTAAGCTCGAATTTTTTCAGAGTTTACAAACAGCTGGGTTTATGTATTGAGGTTGTTGATTTGCGGTTGATTTAAACAGAAAGCTTGCAATTAGTGTTGTCAATATTGCACTCACGTACTTGACACAAAGTGCAACGCTTCAATGGACAGGTATGGCAGAGTACATACGTTGGTACCTACCCACCTACAAGCGTGTTTAACACCAATTTACGAGTGTGACTTTTAAAACCCGTTTATTGATAAAACCTTGCTATACTTATTAATCTTGTTAGTTTAACAAAAGCTTGTCAACTTTGCAAAGAGATAGAAGTGCTAATCATTTAGTTGCGCATGATTCATATTATTGACAGAGATAAGCCAACTATCAGCTTTGTTTGTGAGAAAAGACTATTGAATGATGTAATCGGTGGAGAAACACGCGTAGTTCATTACATAGAGGTCGGAAAACTGGACAGCGGTCACTTTGACCTGCGAAAAAATACAAATAAATACTCAAATGTGAACGTAACTTTGTATTCGTTCAATCCGGCGCACGCGCCGCGCCGCCGCGGTTGCGTCCTACGTAGCGGAAAGAACATGAAACTTGACTTTCAGGAAAGATAGAATGTTTCCCACCGTCTTGCCGTTACAAAATCGCATCGTAAAAAGCAATGAACCACGACTCAACATGCCGGGAAGACGGTTACGTTACGCTTCACTCCACAACGAAAATCATAAGAATTTTATGTAACAAAAATAACTGGACAAGTCATGCCATGATAAATTGATAAAGTTCGATATCTTTATCACACATCTGTGTGATGCCTTTATCATAGTTATTAATGAGCATATTATCAACATAAAACCGTGCCCTTGTTTTTTATACATTGTTATGATATTTCTCAGCTGCTTTATTATGCGACGGCAAACAATCATAATAAATAAACTACATAAGATGAATATTATGCACATTTTTTATAGACACATAGAAGGTATTCGCACACAGGAATTTAATTGCATCGATTCCTCGTCCGTTCTGCTAGTTCTGCGTTCAATCGAAATGACTCACATAACATTTTTTGCACAAGTAAAAAAAATCTTAAACCATTTTCCTCATTACAGGATAATTTTTAAATAATCATATCACATATTTGGTGTTACGTAATTTATGATACCGTTATAAAAAACTAGACATTATTAATGAAGTTGATTTGCATAACTGACGGTGGCACACGTCAGCGCGCGCGTGTAATTCGCGGTAGGTGTAGGTGTGTGTGCGTTTGATTCGAATGTGTGTAGAATCAACCGCGGGGGAATCCCAACGTGCAAAATACTTATATATCTACGCTTATGTTTTAAGAAAACGTGGGTGAGAGTGTATCTGTTTTTTAAATAAATGTCACAGGGTTATCGCGTACCTAATGATAATGACGCGTCAATATCATTTATAAGCAATAATGTTTTATCAAGATATTGTATTTTGTAAAAACCAGTTGCGTTATCTATCTATCAAACATATTTTTTTTTTGCAAAGGTGCTTTAATTACGAAAGATAAAGATAATATGCTACGAAAATCGTTGTGCAATACTATAAACGAATATTCTTTTAAACTACTCTTGTCTACAACTGTACCTATTTATTTTTTGCTACTTATGTTTTGTCTTTCACTCAGAACTAAAGTCAACATGTTAAGCTTTCCTGTAAACTTTCACTTATTATAGCACTTTGTTACCTAATAATAATAATAATAATAATAATAAAATCTTTATTTCAGACTAGGTCCATAGATGTTATAATACAAGCGAGAGTTATAAAATTTGCACACGAATAAATTCTTTCAGGATATTTGAGTCCTGTTTATGAGCAATTACCTGTAGGATGCTGTTAGTGCTACTCCGGACTCTGCTCAATAACGACGCGAGCCGCTTGCGCACAATGGCATGGAAGCCATCTACCCTAGCCTCCGCAAACATACCAGAGGCACTACAAAAGCGGGGCAACCCTAACAACATCCTAAATCCATTATTGTATTGGACACGTAGGGCATTGATCGTCCTCTGCGTATACCTGAACCACAGGCTGCACGTGTAGAAAGTCTGACAGTAGGCTCTAAATAGTGTCACCTTGACTTGTTCACTACAACGCGCAAACCTGCGGGCCAGCATATTGCTCCTGACCGCCAATGCCCTACGTTCCCTTTCTACATCAGCTTGGTCATCAAGGCCCTCAGTAACGTAGTGTCCTAGGTATTTGAATTGATGTACCCGCTTCAGTTCACTACCATTCAGCTTTATCGCAGGTATATATGACGGACACTTACCGGCGGCCTTGAAAACCATGTACTCACTTTTCTTACAGTTATACACTAATCCATGCTTATTGCTGTATGTTTCACAGATGGCTAGCAACTGTCTCATTGCGCTTACAGTTGGGGTCAGCAGCACCATGTCATCAGCATAACTAAAGTTGTTCATGCATACATTGTCAACCCTGCATCCTACTCGAGTACTGCTGAGCCCAACTATAAGCTCATTCTATAAGCTGTCTCCGCCTAAAAAAGGCTGCGGATGCTGTTCAGCCAACAGCCACAATTGTTCGATAGGTACTACCGACTTTTTATAGCAAAAACAGAAGCCTAATTTTAAAGGTTCCTATCTAGTATTAAAAATTAAGCAACGGGCCGCCCCACCTTTATTTTACCGCTTTGACTGTCGAACTAAACCTTTTCCGTTATTTCTAAACATTACCTAGTCTAGACTCCAAACTGTTCCTAAAGTAACACTCTTTATTTCAGAAAAACTTTCAGATTACTTTCACTGTTACATTACGGTGATTTTATTGAAAATACATTTACGTCGGTGAAGTTTACTTCAGAGAGTTCTTGGTTGATTGGACTTAAGACTTTCACTCCTAAGAATTTCCTAATTTCCCAGCGTTTTTCCATTCTTTAAGGCTAAGTAGTTTTCCATGAAGCTTTCTACTAATTACGTTAAAAGGAACAACGCAACCCTTTCTACTTGAGCTCAAGTAAATACTCATTTACTCCCAAAACAGTAGCGTAAAAACAAAGACGTAGCTGAAGAAAAAAAATCTTGCAAAAGACAGTGGCCTCTCCGGAAGAAGGGAGACTTACTAATCAATATAATAGAGCCACTATGAGAAAAAATACATATATACGCACCAAGACGCCTACTACATGCGAAATGACGCCCTCTGTATATACAGTTAAGGTACATAATGCTGAAAGTAGGTAGCACGAGGCTGCCCTAGTTATAAATAGATTTTCACGAAAAAGAAATGTTACAGGGAATTTGGTGCAAACCGAGCACAGAGTAATGAATGAGCCAGAAGGTGCGCTGCAACATTGTTTGTACTATTTTTTGTTTTAGATTTCTTTTGTTTATTTTTCCTATTTTATATTGTTACCATGGCAACATTTTTTTAAATATTTCAAATTAAATAGGCTTGAAGTATTATCCATTGTTTTGAATACAATAAATAAAAATCCAGTTTTTATCCTTGAATGTACCATTTAATTGGGCATTTAGTTAGGGACACAATAGCGCATGCCTCATTTATTTAGATATCAAACAGTGGGTTTTATTTAAAGGAAAATTACAAAGTTATAAATATTTATTTAAAAAATACATTTTCCAGATTATATTATATTTAGCGTTGATACCACTTTTATCCTATTATGTCATTGTTATTTAAACGGTTTATCAGTATTTATAATGATTTTGGTTTTCAACTATATTTGTATATTTAGTTGTTAATTGCTCACATCATTTAAAATAGACTTTTATCATATAAATTCTTGTTTATATGAGAATATATATTTATATATTTTAATATTACGTCGGTGCAGATACCTATACAATATTAATTAGTGGTGTAAACACAATAATATTGTACACTAATTGGCTTGTAACTCCGACGTGTAAACAGTGCTTAGTTTAGTAACAAGGTCAAAAGATTAGAGCTTATCTTACTCATATGGGTCGCAGGCGCAGCCTTTATGACCTCTCGTTATATTTTTTATTGTTAAAAAACTAATGTAATTGTGCTCCTTGATAAAGTATACAATTTTACTTTTAAGTGATAAAGTTTGTAATTAAAAGGGTTTATCAGTAAACGCCAAATTTGGTGTTGATGATTTAATTATAAAAAGAACTTTTTACTGATATGGAATTTAACTAGCTGCCATATTTTTTCTTTTGTTCATTAACTCATAACTGGCCCGATAACCAGTTTTATCCGTTGTAAAATTGGCATTATTTGTAAACTTATTTTTTACATAATAGGTACCTACCTACGGAGAACTCGACGTTAAAATATAAGTGGTTTAAGGAAATACTGAAAACTATGGTCATATTTTAAAATAATAATATGACATAATGATGTCATTACATTAGAATGGAATGCTACGAGTGGAACCAGTCCATTTTTCCTGAAACTTCTCACTTCAAAACATAATACCTAAAATCAAGTCAAAAAAGAAACCTATTTCAGTTCACATCCCTTACCGCTACATTAATTACTCCACCGAACGCCCTCACGAGAAAAATAAAATAAAAGAAAAATATTTATTTCCAAAAAAGGAATTCTCTGGAACATCGCTACTCGCGCTCTAATTTTTCTGGACCACACTCACAGACGCAATTAAGTCGCGTACACGAGCTGTCGGGGGGAGGGTGGCGCACGAGTACCCCTCCCCCGGGAGAGGGGCGGGAGAAAAAATGCGCGTGGAACGAGAGAAAAAGAAAAACGCGAAAAGCGGAAACAAGTTCCCGCGACACGTGACTGTAGGCTTCCCGGGAACGTTGCCATGGCGACGGGCAGGGCTGCTGCGTAAATACACCACTCTTTGTCGAATAGCACTGCAATTGCTTCGTTTTTCTTGCGTAATCTGTGTTATACTTTGTTTCTTTTAACTTTACTGTTGTTGCCTAAGGTTTTTGTGTTTTTCTCTACAATGTGTAACAATGCAGTAGTTAATTAAAATATTAAAAGTCATGACGGATGACTGCTGAAGCTAGTCTTTTTCATTCAATATGTGGTTTAATTCGTCACAAATAAGGTTTAAAGTAGCATTGTGCAATTTGATAAGTATATTAGTTAATGTATGACCTCTGAAGGGACACGCAGAGCAATTTTTAATCTTATGTCATTACTGGGTTAACTTCATGTAGGTACGAAGTTTGAAGTTAGAATCAAAATGATCTATTACAAAACAACTTTTTTACGAAGTAACTTTTGCTAAATACTAATTTGTAATATTTAAAAGTTTTGGCTATTGTTTTCTGACTAGTAAGATAATACATAAAAGTGTCAAATGCCTCAAAAAAGTTCTAAAGACAGCTTATTACGTACAAAAATAACACAAAATTCTCCTATCCAATTACAACATCCCTCAGACCTCAAAATTAATAACTACCCTCATAAAAGTAAGCAAAACATTTTTCTTCGTGTATTTCTCCGATAAAAATAGACGAAGCGTCCACGTGTATCCCGGCAAAGTAACCGGAAGCTCGCACCGGCCTTGGCGGTGCGTAGCAACCCCGGAAGAAAAAGAAAAAATCTATAATAGTACTACGGTGCAGGGGGGGCGCCCTAGTTGCGGCCCGGCTACCCTTCGCAGGCAACTGTATGTACCAGCCGCCAGGCCCTCGGAGTACATGCTCAAGTTTTAGCTAATAAGATAGACCAAAGTTTTGATCAAACAATTTGAGTATTGAAGCTCTTTGAGAAGTTGGGAGTTTGGTGCGCAGTGCACTTTTGTTTGATTGAGTTTTGACTAGATTTAAGCTCAAACAACGTATTTGTTATGCTTTAGGGTTAACTGTCAACGCTCATGCACCCCTAGGCCGTACACTCTGAGCTAAACAACTTCCAAAACATTTTCCGCTAATAAACTATCTTTTGTATTTTTAATTAGATAAATCGTTACACGTTCCGCAGTAATCTGCCAACATAAAGGGTCAACGAATGTCCTGTACTTTCGGAGTATTTGGATTGGAGACAAATTCTGGGAAACGCCGAGAAAAACGCGTGGGAAAGCTCTGTTCCCGGAAATTATTCTATTATAAGTGGTTACATTTTTGTGATACTTATCAAAGCGGCACGAGTAAGAATTTGATGTAATATTGAAAGGGCGTAAGTGATGGTGTTGTGAGAAAGAAAAACTAGATGAAATAGAGCCTGATACATATACATTGATATTTCTTTTGTTTACCTTATAATTTGCATGAAGTAGTGGATCATATAGATTTTAATGAAAATCATAATCTTGAATGCAAGCAGACATAAGTTTAACATTAAATCGCTTCCTAACGTTTAACCAGTTTGAACTCATAAAAACCGAGGTCGAGACGAGACAGGCAAAAACGTACAATCGTACAACAACACAATAACACAGACAAAAAAAAAACGAAGCTTTGAGAACCAATAAAAAAATTATAATATCTACTTGGGCGCGTATTGACAATTACTTGAATTTGCCATTTAGTGACCTTTTATGGATAGTTTATTATTTTCTTGTGTTTGTTTAGGACTTGATCAAGTTATTTCGTCGAAATAACTAGATCCCACGACACAGGCTATCCTAATGTGGGTTCTAGCGCTACTTTATCTTTAATTATTTTTATTTTAATATCTTTGATTTGTTGCGCTCGTGTCATCAAAATGTGTCCAAATATATTTTTTTTCGGCCAGTCAGTCAGTTTTCATACATTATGAATTCACGTTTGAATGTAACATCGTGAGCTGTTTTAATTAACGACGTAGTTAGTTCAGTAAATTAATGATAAAACAAATTGGACTCTACTACGCTTTCGATAATTTCATTGCGGTTATAAATCTAAACTTAATGGAAGGTGCATTACTTGATAAACATGAAATACTAGTGGAGTCTCATCTAGATAGACATGATCTATGAATATCCTTAAGATAGTATTTTTTTTTGTTTTGGAGCTACATACAGTCACTATTAATCAACAAGACATGTACGTTGACACCATCTAGATAATTATGTCCTAATGAGTCAGGCAGTCAATATAAACACAGAGTACAAAGACGTTGTTAATTTGGAAGCACTTTGCGTTTCATTCGAAATTAATGGTCATCTCGTTAGCATACTGAGGCTAGGAATTCCCCAGCACATGTAATGTGTTATCTGTATGCTATGCAGACGTGTCTTGATCTTTGACATAGTTTATCAACAGTTGCACTGACTTCTGTGTCGTTAAACCGCGGTAACGGATGCTAGATTATAGTGATGTTAGGCAAGGACCAACAAAAGAGGTGTTATATATACAATCGTTTTGGAATGTGTCTTATTAGTTCAATGATTTGTACCCTTCAGTTTCTTTGTTGCTACTATAAATTCTTTTAGTTCATCATCAACAATTTTCTCAATAATTATCAAAAAATTTTTTTTCATAATTTTATCTTTACTAATAATTTTATGGTTATCAAAGTTGTGCACATAATATATTTGATTAGTAAACATGAAGTCAGCATTAATTATCGTAAAGTAAACTCGCAGTAAATTCTAAGGCTGGGAATGCACTGACTGCGGCGACAGCGGTGCTGATGTTATAGATACGTTGTTATGCTATATTACGCTACATTACGTGTCCTATTAAGAATAAATTGTTTCCGCTTACTGCTGTCGATTAATATACTACAACATTCTTGAATATAACTTATCATGTTCGCAACATTTGCAATGCCAATCAATTCTGTGTTTTGTTTTGTTCTTTAGCTACTAAATCGCCTCCGCCTGACTACTGTAGCCTCATCCTAAATCTAGTTAAAACTAACATAGAAACCGGTTGTAAGATCTTCAGGCCACCTCGGACGAGTAATAAAAACTGCATACAGTCATACTTAATGATAATACGAGTGTATATTACTGTGATGACCTTTGAGAATATAATAAAGAAAACATTAAGCTGAAAACTATGAATCTCTAAGTAGTTGCCACGCTGATGTGTGAGCGAGATGAAAGTAGAGCTATTTCAGTTGAACCGAAGTTTACTAAGTGAATGCTTCATACGATTTTATATTCTAGTTCAGTTAGTAATTTGGGGTCATCTAGAATTAATTGTATCGAAATCATTTGTGTGCAAAGTTATAACGATTTATGCAAAAATTGATGATACTATAGTTCATAATGTTATATATATCTAACCAGTAAAGCGAATCGTTCCCACTGAAACGCGAATCGCACTCGAACTCTCGTACAAAGAAAAACAATTCTAACGCTAGTTATAATAAGCACCATAATGAAACAAAACAAGATCCATACATTGATAAATGAAGTTGTAAAATGTTTGACAAGACGCGATAAGATATTTTAGACTTAAATGCGGTACAAATAAGATCGAATTTTAATGATTGAAGTAGTATCATCAACATGTGAACCATTGAGCGAGGCCAGCGTCGAACCGGCACGGCAAGGTTGAGGCGACAGATAAAAACAACAAACAAAACCACAGAATAAGTTATTGTGAGGGCTCGAGAATATTTGCTAAACTGATGATTAATTTGGATGATCCTTTAAAAGGCGATGGGTTAGTGCATATGAAAGCCAACGAACTTGGAACTCAAGCGGACTGAACCGGTTTAAAAGAATTTAGGATGACTGAGATGAATACTAAAGATGGAGAATTAATTGCTGAGTTTAAAAGAAACCCATAAATCATATTATATGTAAAAAATTCACGTGTCGATAAATATCGCACTAATCTAGTTCTAAATGATGATCGAGTTTTATCGTCGAATCATACTCGTACTGAGTTACATACTGCTACTGCGAGCGGTGGAGGTGAGTGTGCCTATAAAAGAGTCGTTAAATGCCTATTAAAGCTACTGATCTTGACATTAGGATCTTGCTAACTTTCCTGACTTATGCAATACGAATAACAAAGTAAAAGTACTTCTAAAAGTATGCAAAACTTTGCAATTTTCATACATAATTATATATCTCAAGAAAAATTCTTGTGGTATCGTTTATAGACCAATTGGATGTACCTAATGATTTAATTACTGATTAATTGGTAGCGATCGCGTGTCAAATGATCCTTAATAATGACCTCTGTGGAGATAAGCAAGGCCACTTGCTCGTTGTCTTTATAAGTGTTATAGAAAAGGGTAAAATGATAGAATCATGGCCTTACAACGATCGCCATTGTTTTAGTTTATTTTTCAAAGTTTTAAGTACATACAAATTCTAGGAAGAGTCGAATGCTTTTAATATTTTGGACATTTTGACTACGTCGTATTAAGTACAAAATTATGAATATTATTATTAAGTATCATAATATATTAGGTATATCAAAACAGGTTATATCATGTATCAAGGTATCATAAATGCTACGTAATAAATCTAGTCATTCAACATTCTAATTCCTATACTGTAACATAATAATTAAAAATCGATTCGCTTAAACCAAATATTGTTAACAGAGTACCAGGAGATTATGAACTCACAACAACTAATTTTAGAATCTTCCAAACATTTCACAGCTCCGCTCGGACGCTGTAGGCGAAAATTATTCATCTTCGAAATTTTCGTCCAAGAATAGTTTTCCTTTTCAATGCATCTCGCTTGCACAGAAACACATGATTATAAATACTAAATCCATCTAATTGCTTATATATTAATTGAGTTAATGATTGATGTAAGGTCGAAGGGGATAAAGAAATGATTTTATGCGTTATGCAGGTTGATGATCATCTGCATATAGAACAGGACGACCCTGCATGTGAAATTACGTCGTACCTTGATCACTCGCCACAAATAAAGACTGATCGACCGTTATGCTCATGAATAATTGCATGTTAGCTATACATCTTTTCAATCAAGGAGTTCTGGTGGTCACTTTAGTGACCATTATGGTAATTTAAAGGATGATAACATTACATGGTAAACTTGTAGTTTCGTCGTCTAATGGATTCCAATAAGAATTAAAGCAGTTAGCTATTAGAGTTTGAACACAATATTCTTGACACCGTTGCAAACATTAAGTTGTAAAGACAATTCAACGGCACACATACAAGTCGTGTAAGACTAAAACTAATGATCAATAAGCATCCACTGAGCACATCGCGACTTCAATAGTTTAGCTGTAAAATAGTTTATTGTTGCCCAGTGCGCCACCACGTGCCTCAGACGTGATAAATAATGTATGAGCGAACTAGCGAGATGCGACCACAGTAAACAAATCTCCAAGTCACGACCACATACTTTTTTTAAACTCCCTCGTAACATATCATGCGCAAAAAA
This sequence comes from Amphipoea lucens, assembly GCA_947508005.1. Classification (NCBI taxonomy): domain Eukaryota; kingdom Metazoa; phylum Arthropoda; class Insecta; order Lepidoptera; family Noctuidae; genus Amphipoea; species Amphipoea lucens. The sequence continues at coordinate 24,074,878 of OX382358.1, forward strand.
ACTATAAATGTTTGCAAAACTCACCTAAACTTTCCCTGAGAGTGATCCTCCCACTTGATGATAGATGGGCAGTACTTGGAGTCCAGCAGGAGATTCCTCAAGAACTCGGGCACAGAGACGCTCCTCGGGCGCTTGAATGTCTTCCTGCCGCTGCCTTTCGGCCTTCCAGGCGGTCTTTTGAATATTTTTCTCTTGTCATCTTCGTCTCCAGACTTGCTTCCATCGCTGCCGTACGAGCACTCGGGGGAAGCGGTCTCTGATGAGCGGAACACGTCTTCAGCGTCGTCGCTCGAATCAGTTTGGTGCAGGAGAGTGCTGTCGTTAGGAGTGTAGTCGGAGTTGTACAGTCTGTTTTTGTGGTCCAGAGAGTCCAAGTCGAGCATTGTGTTGGCAGACTCGTGGCTGTGGTAGGGATCTACATCTGCGTACCTGATGATTGAGGACTGACGGAGTATCTCCTCGTTGAGGCGGTTGTGCAACTTCTCAAACACACTGTCTGCAATCCGTCTCGAGATGGCCTGGTCGGTGCTCGGGTGAACCATCCTGTGAAGCACATCCTCTCTCTTCATGGCTCTTAGCTCATATCCTTTAACTCTGAAGTTGTAGAACGGTATTTCAGTTTCACAAAATCCCATGCATTGTACCGTGTCTATCATCCAGGACACGGTGTCATCCTCGTTCCAGGCGTCCACGACTTTGTACTTCCAGTCATCCCTGTTGTCCCGAGGGTACTCGCGACAGCTGACCAAGTTGTGGTACACGTTCATGGCGCTGTCAATGTCTGGTTCTGCGTAAGCGTCGTAAGAAGCGTTGGAGTAGTAGTTCCCGTAAATGTGAGAAGCAGTTCCCTTCTTGAAAACTTGGAAGTCGTCAAGTCGCGCGGGCGCGGGCGAAGTGGAAGGGAAGTACAGATCGCAAGGCATGTTTTGATCGTATAGGGGGCGCGCGTAATCGATCATTATGGCGACGTACGTGCGGCGTTGCCGGTGGTTCGCGGCGGAATGGGCGGTAGGCGGTGAGCGCGCCTTATGACTATCCACGCTACTGGCGTACTGGTTTTTGTTGTTTACAAGATGCGTTTGTTGTATTCACGCCGAGCGGCGCGGGACGTGGGCAGAGCGCCACTAATCAAGATCACTGCGCGATAGTCAAGTGCAATTTTTTCGCGATTTATTAGGCCATGTCGCTTTGCATATGTAATGTTTATGTTTGTCAATGCAAACAGTGGTTGTCGCCGAGGGCAAGGCAAACTGCGGCAGAGATGACTAAATAGGTTAATGTTAATCTTATAATCTTATGACTTTAAACTTTGTATGTGGATGGTCAACGAGATGTCGAGTCGAGGTACATAATTGTATTTTATATATTATTCTCCATGGAGAAATAAAATTTATAGTATACTTTACCATTTGTAACATTCGCCTACGCAAATTTTATTCTGCTATCAGCAAAAATATAGTAACACTTATTATTTTAATAGCGTCACTACAAGATATAAATACCGAATGAGATAAGCTACAATATCTTGGAAAATTTTAGAAATCATTAACAAATTCATATAGAATTAGGGGAAAATATATTATTATTATTATATTTAACTAACCACAACTGAAACTAATAATATAATCATTATTACAACACGCAGATAATCACGTAGATACAAAGTAGGTAGTCGTTTATTTACTTAATTTATTTAATATGATTCAGTGTAGTGTAACAGTCGGGTTTCTCGGCCTATTTTGTAAAACCCAAAATATAGTATGAACAGGTTTTATGACACCTGATTTTTAGAATAAATACGTTGATAAACATTTATAATAATTATAAATATTTATCAACGTATCCATTAGCATTTGTAAACTAATTAACACGTAATTAGTTTACTTTTAAATAGTTACCCGAAAATTTGTGACATTACTTCGTAGACATGCTACGAAAAAGGGTTCGTAGCACGTAGCAAGTCATGTCATGTCGAGCTACGAAAGTACGAAACACGTTAACCGAAATTGTTCATAATTATTATGACTCTTTATTACTATAAAAGCATAGTTAGTGGTATAGAATTATTACTAACTTTTTAATATAAATGTTTGCTACGGAAATCCGTAGCAACCTGCTACGAATGTGAATCAATTGGTGATGTAAGTATTATCATTAAAGCAATTAATATTACAATAAATTCTATTCACACCCTTTAATCTCTGCAGTATGTTTCTTGTAAGTACTTATCTGAATGTTTTCTTAGAATAAAATAACATGTGTACACATTTATATGATGTACATAATAAAGAGTATTCTATTCTATTCATGTGTAGGAGGTGTGCTCCACAGTAATAAGTTACACATACATTTATGTATCTATTGATAGTAAGTAAAAGTTTTTCAGAACTATTCACCTACTAGCTGCGCCCCGTGGTTTCCCTCGCATAAGTCTCGATCCCGTGGGAATATCGGGATAAAAAGTATCCTATGTCCTTTCCCGGTACTCAAACTATCTCTATACCAACTTTCATCTAAATCGGTTCAGCGGTTTAGGCGTGAAAAGCTAACATACAGACAGACAGACACACAGACAGAGTTACTTTCGAATTTATAATATTAGTATGGAAGTATGGATTATAGTACAAGTTTGTCACAAGCCCATCAGCAAAAATGACAAACATCCATATAAACTTTCATCCCACGTTTAATCCCTAATGATTTTTCATAAATCCATCCTTAGTGTTCACTTTCGTTATATAAGGAACTCTTGTGCGTTTCAGGGTTCTAAACCCAGTTAAGGCTGTGCGTTGTCTGTCAGTAATTGAATTAATTAATTTAAGAGTTTTATTAATTCGGATATTGTCTACTTTAAATAATTTAAGAATTGAGTCTTACTGGTAAAGTCGAGAAAGAAAGAACCTTGGTTACAAAATCAGAGGAGTTTTCTTTAAAAAAAAACTTTGTAAGAAAAACGATATCAGTATGTATGTACCCATGGCTAGGCTTTTCAGGGAGAACGCAAAAGCTTTTTCTCCTACACAGACGATACGAAATTGATCACTTTGCTTGTTCACTTGGCATGACTACGCTTCCAGAACATTCCAAGTCGACGTTTCTTCGCGATTTTTCCCTTCAACGAAAGTCGGTCGTCTCTAAGATTAACTCAAAAAGTACATCATTATGAAGTTTAAAAAGTCACGTGTAACTACACTTGGCAGGTTTCAAAACCTCGTGTTTGAAAAGTCCCGAAAGTTAGTCATACTTCACACTTTTTATTGTGCTACTGTAAACCGTCTTATTAAATCAATACAAAGTTAAATATTAGGAAATAAGAAAAACCAATTTATCATTCGAAAAGTACCCAGGTAATTTCGTCAGTAGGTCACAAGTGTATCTGAAGGTTACTCCCTGAACACGAAATCCGTAGCTTTGGCATACATTACGGGCGGATCCTACTCCTTAAGTCCTTATATTCTTCCGTAGGTCATACGGAGTAGAAGATTAGTTTGGAGCATGTGACACCACGATTTGACAGCTGTCACTACTCCAGATGGGTACCCGTCCGAAAAAGGTAATTATTCGGATGTAGGGTGCACTCCGAAGTTACCAACTACATACTCTCGGGCGAGCCCGTATCTTCGTTCAATCCAAGAGTTGATGTGATCGTGCATGCTGCAGCTGCGATAGCGGATTCAATTCCCAGTTCAAAGAAAGTATTATCGGATTTTACTATCAGGAAAGTCATTTAAGTCGCAGCTGGTTTTAGGAATTGTGCTCGGTAAATGGTAATAGAACTGTCTCATGTTATACGGGATCTACTAAAGCTAGCAAAACATAAATGTTTATCACCTCTGCCAATCCCTGTGGACGAAAAGGCGTGATGCTAACTTACTTTCATACAAAATCCTTACTATACCCTGCCTTTATTCTGTCCTTACATAATCCAAAATATTGTAAACAAAGTCACTAAATGTTCATTGTAACTAAACTCTTGCATAACCTACAGGAAAACGATACTGAATGGATTGATGAATGAAAAGGTGCGTCGTCTTTGACGTCACGTTAACTTACTATGCACAAAGGTGTGGTCGGATTAGGTAGTAAGCAATAGTTGGTCAATTTCTAAGTGAATGGGTTCACTTGGGGAATTACCGCAGTAGCATAATATTACCTAATTTGACAACCAACAAGTGTAGCAGTGTCATTTTGGTTTTTGAATGAGTTTGATGCATGAAGTGTTCAAATTAGGCAACGAATAGGCAATCACATGGCTGTATTTGCCCCAGGGAGTAAGCGATCGGCTACTGCACTAGTTGTCCCAGGTACAATGTCAGCATAGATATTTAAATGCCGTTGGTCTAGTGGTTGCAAGCGCTACTCCTGAGCAGCATGAGGTCCTGGGTTTGATCCCCAGTGCGGGCAATGTGTTATTGGATTTTCTATCCGGAATTGAATCTAGATTTGTGCCCGTTTGATGGGACTTAAATATAACTGGCGACATGTGGGTGTACTATAGGTACACGTCTGCCTAACCCTTTAAAGAAACAAGGCGTGATGTTATTTGACGATAAAACAAAATTAAGCTAGCCACCGGGTGCTTGTCACTTTAGTGAAAGTATCACAGAGTAGGTACTAAAAATTTAATCATCTGCCTAGCCTTTTCCCAACTATGTTAGGGTTGGCTTCCAGTCTAACCAGATGCAGCTGAATACCAGTATTTTACATGGAGCGACTGCCTATCTGACCTCCACAACTCAGTTACTTGGTAATACGATACCCCTTAGTAAGACTGGTTGTCAGATATTCGTGGTTCTGACGACCCGTAACGACTGTCAAAGATCCACGAATGACAACCGGAACCAACGGCTTAACGTGCTTTCCGAGGCACGGAGCGGTCTTGATATGTGAAGATGGTCACCCATCCATAAACCAACCGCGGCAAGCGGAGCTTAACCTGATCGATCGACCCGCGCGGCTGTTATTAGGTACTTTGCCACAAGCCCCTCCAACTAGTACTAAAAACATAATAATAATATTAAATGATCTAGTCTTCTTCTGGGTCAGGAGAAATGTAATTTCTATTCACCTAGTTATGGTTTTGATAACTACTTCCTTAATTACCCTCATAATCAATCAGTACTAGAGTTCCAAAACCGAACGTATAATTGATTGCAGTAATTTATTATTTACTAGCGACCCGCCCCTGCTTCGCACGTTTTTTACAACTTAAAAAACATCGAGATTTGTTTATTATATGAAAGTTTAATATTAATAAACCTTCCGGAATAAATTTTGTAAATGATGGTGAAAACCGCATCAAAATCCGTTGCGTACTTTATTTACAAGAACGACGCAGTCACACGAACAGACACAAAAACCGGCCAAGTGCGAGTCGGACACGGCGAGTTCCGTACCACAAAGCAAAAAACGCTGAAGCAAACACGACGCAACATTTTTTTTCAGCGTTTTTTAGGTATTAATTTTTACCTTTATTTTATTTTTATTATTTGTTGTTATAGCGGCAATAAAAATACACACTCTATGAATAAGTATTTTAACTGTCTACCTATTAAGGTTCATAAGGACCGACAGACGGACGGCGTCTGTCAGTCAGCGGGCTGTATCTCATACGGACAGACGGACAGCGGTCGTTTAGTGATAGGATCCCGTCGGCACCCGTTGGATACGGAACCCTAAAAAGCGACTTTATTTATTCCTATGTATAGATTTTTCCATCATTCTCTGTATTTAACCACATGAACGCAAAGACATGCATGACCCATTTACAAAAATATAAACATAATTTTAAGTTATATTATACGAGTATATTATGATTTTTTTAATAAAATATTTTTTTATATATTTACATAATTTAAAAAGCTAACAATCTTAAAATAATAATATGTAGTTACAAGTATATAAAAAGGGAGGGAAAATAATCAAAGGGCATCAAAAAATTCGTCCGCATCACTGTCAACAGGAAACGTGCCCAAAAGGCTGGCAGCATTGCCACGTTGTATGGCAATGCTGATTCTTTGGCCAAAAAATAGGCCAGCCCTCTGGTCACGTGAAGAGTCGACCAACCGCTTAGCGATGTCTCGAAATAATTTTAAGTCTAAGTAGGTAGGTACATTATTAAACAACCCATAAAGCAATATAAACAAACAGTAAAAGCACCTACTTACCAGTGGTTGCGGTTTAGTGATTGGCCACAGACGTAATAGAATATTTTGAGTGATTCAGTGCGTTCCCAGTATGTACCTAACTGCTAGACTTGGTGGCTGCATGCTGGGAAACATTGTCATCAGTGCAGAGGCTGACAAACTGTTTACTCCAGCCGGTTTAATCACACTATCACACTAATATTATAAAGGCGAAAGTTTGTGTGTGTGTGTGTGTTTATATGTTTGTTACTTCTTTACGCTCAAACGGCTGAACCAATTTTGATAAAATTTTGTCTAGAGGTAGCTGACACCCTGGATTAACATATAGGCTACTTCTTGTCCCAATATTCCCACGGGATCGACAGTTACGCGGGTGAAACCGCGGGGCGCAGCTAGTATGTACAATATAATAACATTTATTTAGTAATAACTTTTTTAATTTATTTGTAATTACAAAAAAACAACCGACTTCAAAAAAAACACTACAAAGTGATTAATAACTTTAATTTCGGAAGTCGCTGTCGTTATTTCCGCATTTTCGTGTTTAGACACCGACTTCCAAAATCACTTTTTAGTTGTACCTACCCCACACAAATTCAATTAACACTAGTGCATTGAAGAATTGAAGACACCGACTAGAAGAATCATCAAAATTCGCGTAGAAATGCCGGACATGCAGTACAAATATGCATATAACTTCGTACATAAAAACAATTACCTAACGTATTATATACAAAAACCTTCCTGAAAGTATGTATATCACATTAGTGAAATAATTATCAAAATTGGTTCATTAGTTTTGGAGAAAATCGCGGACATACAAACATACATACATACATACAGGTCGAATACAAAACCTCCTTTTTTGAAGTCGGTTAAAAATAGCAATCTTTTTCTCATTTCTCAGTACCTCGGGTAGTTTGTTATACATTTTTATCGACATAACCAGTGGACTAGATGAGTTCATTTTTAATCGGGATGTCGGTAGGTTTAATCGTGTTTTGTGTCGGAGTTAGCTGTTACTCCACCTGATGCTAGCGATTCACACGACAGTATAAGTCATCACAGTGAAATGTTTACAGAATAGGTCGGCAGCTATAGCTATGGGTGGACCCCGTGTCCTAATAGAAAGCAGTCATCGTACGAATAATCTTCGCGTTCATTTGTCAGTCAAAACGTTCCAAAAATTCAAGCTCGCCCTTTGTAGGCACGACGACGCGTTCGAGTTTACCGCACAAAAATAAACCAAACGCTATGATCGCTCACTAAGGACACGGCCTAACATCAAAGCGATAAATCGAAATCAGCAAGATCATGCACCTGTAGTGTATCACCAGCCATATTCCAACGGTGTAGGAAAACATCGTGAGGAAACCGGCATATCCTAGAACCAAAAATTCGAAGACGTGTGACATCTACCAACCCACACTGGGCCCGCGTGGTGGATTCCAGCCCACTCTCTCTCACAGAGAACATTATACATAGGCTGATTATGCTACGATCGCAAACAGCTGTACTTTGCTTTCATGACGATGTTAAAATTAAATTAGATTAGAGAATAATACAAGTATGACAACAAGCTATTCCGACATTATGAGGAGATGAACTACGAAGCTCAAAAGACAAAACAAACCCAATTTATAGGTACAGGGTGGGCTGCTTACAGTGCTCTAAAATTACATTTGCCTCTTACTGAATCGGGAATCGAACCCGCACTAATGATTATATTAGCTTTAAAGCGTAAGGCGTAGCGTAAGCGGAAGGATGAAATAATGATTCGAGTACAGATGAACAAAATGAAGGATATTATTAAGCAAATTAGAAAATTATATTTAAATTAAATTATACGGACAATAAAATTACAAGAGTATACTATAGCTAGCTGAATCCTTGGCCCGGCTTCTAAAAAATCGTTTTGAACCACTGTAAACGGGCCTCCATGTACCATCGCGGACACTGGCAGTGGACCACTTTTCGACATTATTACCAAGGGCATAAGGGGTGACAAGTGGTCGACCGCCATTGTCCGCATCTGTACACATGTGCTAACCGTGTACACATGTGTAACGGCCAAAGCACACACGCTACTTTTAGCATCGGCGATCGGCGATTTTGCTGCAGCTGTATCGATGCTGCATCGCGTTTTGGCGTTTCTCTGCGTTCAGACGCTGTATCGGAATCGCGCGTTTAAGCGACTGCTCCCATGCTGGCGCAAATGCCAAATCGATGCGACCGGCATCCAAATGTGTGCGGAGTGTAGCGTTCAGCCGCTGTGTCGAGCTTCCGAAAAGCGACTGAATCGCCGCGTTTGGCGTTTTAAGTGTGCGGTGTGGAATGCTTGGTCGCTGCATTTAGCTTCTAGCAGCTAAATCGCCGATCGCCGATGCTAAAAGTAGCGTGTGTGCTTTAGCCCTAAGATTACCACTAACAGTATCCAAATTATGACACCTGTGAACTAAATATAGCTCTTGTTGGTCACTGCTAGCACACAAAGCTACTTTATTTGTGTTTCTGTCGGCAAATTAAACATGTTGAGTAACACTGGTCTGTGGTAATGACAGTAATAACTGAAGTTATTATGTTCACAGGGTGATGCGAGCTGTAATTGCTCGCTGGAGACAATACTACCTTTGTTATTCTATTGTAACTTCCTTATAGGAAAGTGCAGTAAGATCGTTATTGATCCGTTTTTAACAAGACGTCACGCCTTATGTATAGCTACACATTATGTACAGACGCCAACACATCAAGCTACCCGAAACTGTCAAATTTTCCCAATCAACTTTGAACCTTATTCTTTAGTGATAAGGATGAAAATCTATCAAAGAAATTTGACAGATTGTAGTAGCTTGATGTGCTGGCGTCTGTACATATCTACCGCACTTTTTAGGGGTCTTTTGAGCATTCGCTGTCCGTCCATCCATCTGTCTGTCAGCGGGCTGTATCTCATAAATGTGGGTATGTGTGTGGGTATTTCTATTGCCCCTATAACAACAAAATAAATAATAAAAAATCAGTGGCACTCCAGGAGTGCCGACAGAAGTGAAAACAGAACACAAACAGAATAATTTGCCATCACTCACTGACATATCGGATATACATTAAAACGGAGTACATCCCGAAGACAACCGAACACATCCGAAGCGGTGTCGGTTACGGTAACAGTGGCGCGAATTCAAAGGTTTTTTCCGATTTCAAAAAATGCCCCCAATGCGCCTAAAGAAGCTTTCACTTCAAATATAAAATAAAGTTTAAAAGTTTAAAGGGTCTCCGTATAAGAAACGTGTTTTTTTTCAGCGTTTTTTGCCTTGTGGTACGGAAGCCTTCGCGTGCAAGTCCGACTCGCACTTGACCAGTTTTTAATAAGAGTCAAACCTTTTTTCCATTAGCTAGGAAGCATCCAGACTGCAAGCTGCTATTAAGAATTTCCTAAACCAAATAAGACTAACCGACCCGGGAATCAAACTCAAGACTCACGTCTAGCTGTCGCACTTGCCCAAAGAAACATATCTCTGACACTCGTTAACATGATATAAAGTCATAAGGTAAACTATGACCACATTCTAAGCTCTAAGCATAGTCCAAGTAACACAATATATAAGTGTAGTTATAGTCTGTTCAAAAAGTATCAGATGAAAATGTTAACAAACCCTGTTCAGGTTAGTCTTACCTACATATTCACTCACTGAAGGGAATTAGTAACATATTCGTATATTTAGGAGGTTTCAATTTTATGTATCACCGCGTTGTCCAACAATTAATATTTGAATAATGCTTGGCTAAATATCAATTGCCGTGCCCCTAGCGCACGGCTACAAATCGATAAAATCAAGACAAAATAATACCTACAATAAACATGGAGGAGAAATCGTGGTATCGATTAAAAAATAGTCAAAAAGTTTTTATCTCTATTTAATAATGGTTTTAGTTGTACCACGCAGTTAATAGGATGAAAATGGAACGAAAAAATCATGCATGTTCTCTGTCGCAGAAATACGACTCGAGCGGTAGGGGCACGGAAATATGTGTCGCATAAATGCGACACACGCGGTCAAAAGGTTAAATTGAAATTTAAAAATCATCGACGAAATTGAGGTTATAAAATTAACCTCAATTGCCAAATCAAAAACATCTTTTAGGTGATTCAAAATCAGAATTTCGGATTTAATTATTCAAATCCCAACCCTCATGGCACTATAAATTGACATCCACATGCAAGGTTGAGTTGAGACGCTTGTTTTCCGATCCATTTGTTGACATTTTCTCCAGATACTTTTGGAACAGACCATAGGTAATCTATAATCAGTCATTTAAGATCACGTTAGCGATACAAAGTATTTTCCTCATGCTTCTTGCGTCTATTGAGAACCCAGCGGACTGACCCACGCGCGGAGCTTTAGGCACCTCACGTAAACAAACGTTTTCCTTTATTATTACTAACATGTTAGTTAATATTCACATGCAACAGTAATTGCATTTAATGTTCTGTAAGTCTGTCTGTGTAATAATTGTGATTGATTGTAAATGTAACATAGGTACTTACATGTGGTGGTGTAATTTGATGACTATTTTTTATTTACGTCTCTTTTGCAGTATATATCCAACAGAATAGACGTTATTATATAATTGACTGTTTCGTGTCCATATATTTATAAGGTCCCATTAAAATAGATGGGCAAACTTTTAGAAATCTTTCAGACTATCAAAATAAGGACGATGTTAAAAAAATATATAAGAAAAACGCATTAGATACTTTACAAGAAAAATAATCAGCTAACGGAAATACTCTAATGTGCCGGAAATTTACTATTTTAGGTCAAATTAAAATCACTTTAATCAGTGTTTTTTTTTGGTTAGATATCTTTGGTTAGACGTACTGAGCGCTGTGTTAAAATTTGTCCATCTATTTTAATAGAATCCTATATAATTAAGTCTATATACATATATATAACCTCTATTAAAAATCATTTACTACAATTAGGCCTTTGAATCAGGCCTCCGCTAAAACAAGTAGTATGATTATAATAATATCTTTTATATCTATATCTTTGCATATTATAAATTAATGTCGCTTTTCATGTATGTCTGTATGAGCGCGTTGTTCTTCTAAATTACGTAACGGATCTTGATTTGGTCTTCACCGTCATTTTAGAGAATTTATTTCGAAAGGTTTAAGGATGCGCATTAATATTATACTCAAATATTATACCTATTAAGAAATCTCGACGTTTTATCAAGTCATAACAACCGTGCAAAGCAGGGGAGGCGCGGAAGTTACTAAGCAGTCAAGAATATGCTGCTGCCCTTCAACTGGAAGGGAACGCTTGATTTCAAAATAATAGAAACTACGAAAAGGGAATACAGCTACCGTAACGTGTTAAAATGTAAGTTAGACTCAAGTAGGGAAAGGCGCGTACAAAGACTAATGAATGGAGACCTTAGAGACAAAGTTTAAAAGTCTACAGTCTTTTCCCTCCAAACTGCAACTAGCAACGTTGAAATTGCCAACTGGTGAGGCCGTTGTACTTTTCAGGACAAAAACGACCGCAAGGAACTGTGGGGCAATTGCGTAACACATTATCAATCGGAATCGGTTTCATTTTGACAGTTCAACAACATTCATTGCGTTATTTACGTGTTGAGCAGAATTTTTCTTCGAACTTATGCAGCAATGGATTAGCAGTTTGCTTGAAAATGATTCAGATTCCGATTGATAGTGTGTTACGCAATTAGGGTGCCGTAATTATAATATCTAGTTAATCAACATAGCATAACATCACGCCTTGGCTCCCCGAAGGGTTGGGCAGAGGTGTGTCTATGGTACACCTACATTTCGTCAGTTATTTTAAAGTCCCATGTAATAGAGGGCGAGCCTATTGCCACCAACTGGGTAGAAATCCAGACTCCGGGTTGCTACCGAAAAATCCCTGACGAAATACCCAATATGTTATTTTGCCCGACCTGTGAATCAAATCTAAAACCTTATGGTAAGCAGATCCACTAGACCAACAAGGCAAAAACAAATCAAATAAAATGCTAAAGAAAACGCATATATACCAAGTTATAAAAATGCAAAGCAAAAACCCGAACTCCAAATACCCAAATACATATTATATTCAACAATTCAAATTCAAAAACTTGATTTCACGATTTGATTTAATCACTACACCGCCATCTTTTATGATTTACATCATTTTATAATCCCGTTTATTGATTGTATCTATATTTTATTCTGATTTTTATCGAGACATTATGCAGTTCGTGTGACGTCAGAAAGTTGGCACACCTACGTAGCAGCCCTCAGCATAAAATTAAGGTAACTACGTCATTTAGGCTGTGGCATGCTGGTGTTTGACGTAGCTATACCTTCAATAATTTATGTCGAGACGTCACAGATGTAAGAACGGATACACAAAGTAAAAAATGTGGAATCAAACCAGTCCTTCAAACGCAAGACTTGGTCCGCGGAATACGTCAGGCAGTGGTTTATTTTAGCGCTTTTGCGTAAGAGGATAAAATAAAAATAGATGATAAAAACGACGAAATAAACATGAGTCAAATAGGCTCAGTTTACATAGATCGTTTCTATTAATAAAATATTTTCCATAGATCTGCTTTTGAGAATTTCCTAACACACTGACACATTTCCGATGGAAACCCAAGACCTTTATGTGCAGCTGGAGCTTCTCGTACCAATTCCTGAGTAATTACTACCTATGGTGGTAAATATTATGGCGGGCAATAATGGCGATTAGCCTCATGTGATAATTCACACCATGGTGCCAATACTTCATAGGGATTAATAAGTTATTTTATAGATAAACATTTTGTTGATAATTAACTTGATCCTTGGAACATGCACTTTATAATGCAGAAAACCAGTTTGATGAGGAAGCTATAGTCACACCAGAAATATCTTAAAATAAAACTAATTCATGAGAAGCCCGATGGAATTCCCCATCGGCCAAAATTACGAACATACAAACTTTCATTACATCATCACACTATATATCTAATATTATAAAGGCGAAAGTATGTGAGTGTGTGTGTGTGTGTATTTATATGTTTGTTACTTCTTCACACTCAAACGGCTGGACTATCTTTGATAAAATTTTCTATGGAGGTAGCTGACACACTGGATTAACATATAGGCTACTTTTTATCCCGATATTCCCACGGGATCGACATTTATGCGGGTGAAACCGCAGGGCGTAGTTAGTATTTTTATAAACGCTTTGGAGGATAAATTTTCAAAAATCCTTCCTTAGTGCTCACATTCCTTGTATAAAGAACTCTTGCGTAAAACTTGATGCTTCTAGCTAGACCCAGCGGTTTAGGCTGTGCGTTGTCTGTCAGTAAGTGAATTTAAAAGTTTTCTTATATACAGGGTGAAATTGAATTCATAGGCATCCTTTTAAGGGGTCATTGTAATCATCATTATGAACAACTTTTAGTATGGGACTAAACCTGAATTTAAAAATTTAATTTCACCCTGTAGAAGAAGATGCATCAAAAGGGTCTGCAGTACACGTGACGAAGTCTTTCTATATGTACCTACAGTATACCCTAAGCAGTCAGCTAGCTTCCAACAGCTGAAAAGTGAGTCTTTCATAGAGCTGTGAGTGTTGTTCATACCAGTCGGTGAAAGTTTACAATGGAAATGCCGAAATACCAGTTAACCATTATATGAACAGTTAACAAAGGAATCCATGCCCCTGTTGCAGCCTCTACTCATCCACACTCATAGAATGTCAGAATTGATGAGGTATATAATACAGGGTGGGTGGGACATCGATTCGCAACCTGTCACCATGGATTCAGTACTGATTCTGAACCCCCCTTTTTTTACGGATGGGAAATCATCAAATGACCCCTCCCGCTCTGGGTGGAGCGGAAGGGAGAGTCAGACTCTTACTGACTAAAACCCATCCGTGTTCCTTCCTTAGCCCTTTGTGTTCCGGGGTAGCGGTAACTCTTTCGGACAATCCCGCTACCCCGGCAGGCTTCGGCCCTAACAGGCCCCTTCCTTTATGCTGACATCTCTTTGAGGCGCGCGTGGAACACATATGCGCCGTCCGGCACGGACCTGGTCGTAGTCGGAAGGTGAGCTACCCATTACTCTCCGTCCACAGGCCCGCACCTACGGTGGCCGGGAGTCGTCGTCGTCTCCCGCGGCGACTAGGATGTGAGGCTCTCTCCCTCAGCTATCCCGCCACCTCCTTCGCTAGCACGACTGCTTCGCAGAAGGAGGTGACTGCCTCCCACTCCCTCTCGCTCCGGGCCATGGCTTGAACCAAGGCCGGACGTGAGAGGTCGATTCTGAACCCTCCTGCGTTAAAAAATTTAGTCGGTTATTAAAAAAAAACTTGCTGCTGCATACATTTTGACCGCATAGATAGGTACTGCACTTTTCACGTGGTTTATGCTAGCACTTACTGCTAAATCATAGTTGCATCATGTTAAAGAAACTACTCAGTGTACATTGGATATCTACATACTAAACACATTAATAGATAAGTTGGAACTTCGCCCAGCCAGTATTTAGCGCTGAAAGTTTACGAGAGAAACCGAAGTAAAAGTTAATTTAGCGAGCGACGCCGGGGGAATCGTAAGTGACGTTTTCACCTGGCAGGGTGGACACGGACAGATGGCTACACGTGTGTGTATAGATATGTAAGTAGTCATTAATGTAGGAGACACTGGGGAAAAATTAAATTAATCACGTTTGATGATAATTATATTGAAGTCCTTTCGAATTGGAAAAAAAACATGGCTATCAATTAGTGAATGCCAAGATAAGGCGACAAGTTCAGAATTATAACCATTCCAAAGTAGGTATATGCACTGAAGCCATCAAAATTCGATGACCAATCCCTTAAGGACGATTGAATACGTTCCTACTGCGTTGCTTCTATTATTTTACTTTACTTGAGGAAATCGCTTTTCCGGTAATTTCCAGGTACAGGTCATATTTTCTGTACCTGAAAATTGCCGGAAAAACGACATCACTGTTAACTTGGATTTAATTGGTGAAGATGATAAAATAAATGACATTTTGTATGTTCCACGATTAAGCAAGAACTGTAAATAAAGTAAAGTAAATACTTTAGTTTCATTACATTAGGCGTAACGTGCTTTAAATTTCCAGTAGGTATTACGTGTCTTGCAAGGTTTCCCTGCAAGAAAATCGCTGCCCAATGTCATCAAAATAGTTTGTATCAAACAAACAAACTCAAACAAGAGTAAAACAAACCGAGTGTGCTTATGACCACACGACTGAAGTGAAACTTCAAACGTATTTGGCTATGAGAGGAAGAGAGAAAGAAAATGTGCGCGCGCACTGCTTTCTCTTGCTTATATCCCCCACTCAACTCCCGTTCGCCTCGCCCGATCACACTTTTCGTAACGCTTACGTCACGCGTTCGCCAGCTTACTCCCCAAGTCAAGCGTGCGTAAAGAAGTTTCACTTCAATAAAAAAAAAAAACACTTACTCAACCATGAAATGCATTAGTATGACTCCTCACTTATTTCTCAGGGATTTTACTTGAACCTAATAGCTATGTCTAGCTCTGTATATGTCGACAAAACATTAGTAGGTGTGTCTCCACACAATCGTCTAAGGAAAATCGGTCTGTTGTGACGAATATTTTCCGTTCAAGTGTTTTCCCGGCTCATGCTGAAAGATGTCGTGTTCTACGTAAGACTAACCGCTATTGTTCTCCGCCAGCTGGTGGTCACGTAACATTTTTACTTTGACAGGGTTTTTATTTCGTAGTGAACGGTTTTCGTCGTTTGAATGATAATTAGAAACTGTGCGGTAGACCAATTTTTTATGAATCTAAGATTGTAGGTAAGTTTTGTAGATTATACAAGGTGAAATTGAATTCATGGGCATCCTTTTAAGGGGTCATTGTAATCATCATTATGAACAACTTTTACTATGGGACCAAATCTGAAATCGCAAAAAAAAATCAGCTCTTCCCTACATTTTGACGAGTTATGTGAACACAAATGCAAGGAACAGCTGATTTTTTTACGCGATTTTAGATTTAGTCCCATAGTAATAGTTGTTCATAATGATGAGTACAATGACCCCTTAAAAGAATGCCCATTAATTTAATTTCACCCTGTCATCATCAGCCTATAATGTTCCCGCTGCTGGGACACAGGCCTCCTCTCTGTGAGAGGGAGTGGGCCGTAATCCACCACGCGGGCCCAGTGCGGGTTGGTAGATGTCACATGTCTTTGAATTTTTGGTTCTGGGACATGCCGGTTTCCTCACGATGTTTTCCTTCACCGTTTTGACCCTGTAATCTTCTTGAATAGGATAATCTCTGTACTTTTGTAGGTACCTACCTTCTTCACAAATATCCCTCAGTCAATAATTTACTATAAACCGAGATACTATGCAATACTTTCTGTATAGACTAGTATCATAGGCACTTCAGCGTACTTACACAATTTAATATACATCCTGGCTGTAAGTAAACAATGTGAACCCGCTTAAAACAATCCTAGGCTAAAGTACTTCATGCCACACATACGTAGTGATAATAGCAAGTACTTGGCTCGACTGCAAGTGATATCAGTGCATATCTGGGGTCAACGGCCGCTTGCATCATGTCGCGTCGCTCGCGTCGCGGGCACAGTAGACAGATACGAACAGTACGGAAACTACGTACAAACGGTCGCAACGGCACACTCACACAGACGCGCGCATCTACGGTACTCCTAAGCGATGGTCGGGGTACTCTCAGTCACGGGTGCCGTGTTGGAACGAATAATCGTGTATTTAATTTATTCCTTGCGCCACCGATCGTCCATCTTTTTAATAATAAAAACTGTTTGAACTCGACTTCTTCAAAACCGGAGCTTTCCTTTTTTAAACTCCCAGCTGATCTTGAAAGGTAAGAATGATTTATTGTTATAATCGATATCGAATAATGGCTCGTGCGATCATGCACCGACGTGAATTTATTTGTAAATCAAAGATGGCGGCTGCTAAAATTTTTTTCGTCATGGGTGTCGTAGGTAGTTAAAGAAGTTGCCAAAATCGTTAGTGAGGTCAAAATCTAAATCCAAGATGGCGGCTGTGTTTTCTATTTATTTGTCATGGGTGTCGTTTTCATACTTTTCGTGGGTGCTAAAGCCGATAGTGAGGTCAAAATCTAAATCCAAGATGGCGGCTGTGAAATTTTTCCATTTATTTGTCATGGGTGTCGTTTTCATAGTTTTCGAGGGTGCTAAAGCCGATAGTGAGGTCAAAATCTAAATCCAAGATGGCGGCTGTGAAATTTTTCCATTTATTTGTCATGGGTGTCGTTTTCATAGTTTTCGAGGGTGCTAAAGCCGATAGTGAGGTCAAAATCTAAATCCAAGATGGCGGCTGTGAAATTTTTCCATTTATTTGTCATGGGTGTCGTTTTCATAGTTTTCGAGGGTGCTAAAGCCGATAGTGAGGTCAAAATCTAAATCTAAGATGGCGGCTGTGAAATTTTTCTATTTATTTGTCATGGGTGTCGTTTTCATAGTTTTCGAGGGTGCTAAAGGCGATAGTGAAGTCAAAATGCGCGTCGCTCGACCGATGCCTAGTTTAACCCTGCACCTTACCGTTTCAATTCGAGAATGGGTGTAATAGTAATTAAAGAAAACAATATTTAAAAAAATATATCTCTATTATTCGAAAGATAATAAGTCAACTTCTAACCGCACACCACGTTAAAAACTTCGTTACAATAAAACACATCAATTTTACAGACATTAAGAGTGACAACCCTAACGCTCCAATGAGTCGTAGGTATTTATTTCAACAAATAGGCCTAGTTTCCATACTGTTCATATTTATACTGTGTCGCGGGTGTGGTGCGCACGCGCACCGCGGAGGAAAACCCACGGTGCACGGGATTACCACGGGTGAGGAGCGGTAGTATGCCGCTGTGAGAAACGTAGAAATGTGTGCGCAAAGTATCAAGAGTGGCGATAGATTGTTTTTTACTAAACTTGTATAGGTACATTGTTAATTTGTTATGTTCAAGACAAACGTAGAGTTTGCAGGTCGTTGAAGAATTATCAAAATACCTATTAATGTAAGTGAGTACTTTTGCGATTTTTACCGACTTCACAAAAAGGAGGAGGTACTATGTTCGGCTGTTTGTATTTTTTTTTTTTTTTGTATGTTTGTTCATCGAATACTCCGCCAATTGTCGACGGATTTTCAAAATTCTTTTTTTGTTCCAAAGTAGATAGTTCTGAGGTGGTCTCACTGTCACCAAGTTAGGATCTGATGATGGGATCTTAGAGAAATCGAAGGAACTCTTCAAATATTATAGGCACACCTATAGCGATTTGGGTATTTTTTATAGTAACTCGTGCATTTGCTCTCGGAAAGTACCATTTGGTGAAGTGGAACTGATGATGAAGACCACAGATGGCCACCGGAACTACTCAATAATATCCTTAGCCTTTTACAAACAAAATATTGCTTTTCCCGATGCAGTGAAGTTAATTGTTGAGGAGTTCTCCAGGTCCACCATCAGCTCCATATCACCATTCACATTGTGATGAGCATAAATTGCTTAGCAACCATATTAAAGTAATCGAATCGCAACCCGTGAAATACTTAGATATTATTGAGTGGTTCCGGTGGCCATCTGTGGTCTTCATCATCAGTTCCACTTCACCAAATAGTGCTTTCCAAGAGCAAATGCACGAGTTACTATAAAAATACCCAAATCGCTATAGGTGTGCCTATAATATTTGAAGAGTTCCTTCGATTTCTCCAGGATCTCATCATCAAATCCTGACCTGATGTTTTTAGACGAGATGCTGATAATCCTGGCTGCAGCATCAGGTCAGACTTATGTCAACATTGCATTGAACTTAAAATTTAGTCCTGTTTAAAATGAGCCCAAACACAACTACGGTGCTGTAATTTCAAGGTTGGTACTTTTTCTGATGCTCCTGGCTTCAGCATCAGGTCTTTATGTATTTCGGTGTTCCTCATTAACAGTACGTTTATCCACACATCGAGCCCTTTTCAATGAGCCTAAACACGATATATCTGCTGTTAGTTGTCGAGGAGTTAGGTACTCTGCAGACTATCCTGACTGCAGCATCAGGTCATGACTTGATGATCATGAGACCAAATGTGGCAAATGCCCTATCAAACATCAAAACAATTTACTAAAACAGTCCTTGCCTGTTCGAGTAACTTCTTACTGTTAAGGAGTTGTACCTTCCATCATCAGCCCAGCTACCTGAGATGGTGACAACCATACGCAAATACACAAGATACTTCATAAAATATGCGAAAAACAATAAGTGAGCCTATAAAATTTGAGGGTTGCCCTCGATTTCTCTAAGATCCCATCATCAGATATTAAAATGTTGACAATGGGACCACACGGAAAGCACCAGCTTTCAAATAAAAAAAGAATCATGAAAATCGGTTCACCCAGTCGCAAGTTATGAGGTAACAAACATAAAAAAAAAAAAAAAAAAAAAAAAAAAAAATACAGTCGAATTGATAACCTCCTCCTTTTTTTGAAGTCGGTTAAAAATTATATAATAACACGTAATAATACCAAATTAATACGATACAAAAAGTAAATCGTATCAGAAACCAGATTGAGTACACATCACGAAACTCGATATTAATTATTCAAAAAAAGATATAAAATAATAAGCGTAAACATAAAAGGTTTTTATTTATCACCCATTTTGTACGAGTACGAGCCCACTGATAATAACTAGACAAAAAAAAATGTAAAAAGTAACTGATTACTCACAACAATGGTAACTAAGAATGAAATCAAAACAATTACAGCATGTTTTGCAAGCGTCATTTTAGCGGCTCAGCGTTAGCGCACCTTACATTCGCGCACGCGACTATTCACGTTTGGCAGACCCACTTACAAATGGACTTATTAAAACTTAGTAAACGAATAACATTACCAATGCAGATTTTATGGTTTATTACCTTCAATTATTATGATACGAATTATTTATTACAATAGTAATATTATTTTATTAATATAGCTTTCGTCGAAGCGGTCGTGACCTTCAAAATTAAGTAATAATACAGGGTGTAAAAAGACCCATTACGAAGCTGAAGGTGTCCAAGTATGGTCCAGTACAAAAAACGAATCATAATAACTGGGAGAACGATTTATTCCGGTCTGAGACTGCTTCGTCAAGGGTAGTTTACACCCGTTAAGTATAAGCTTTTTCGATCAATACTGTGCGTGTGTGAGCAAAACGCACACACACTACACTACATAATTATTATAAGAAAGTCCCCCCCCCCCCCTATGTCTGCCTGTCCGTCAGAACGCGATAAACTCAACCGGATTTTCATAAAATTTTCGGTCTATTCCCGTTGTCCCCATAATGGGGACACCATTATGGGGACAACGGGAAGTCATAAAATATCCTTCCCGTTGTCCCCATTGATGCTTTCTCGTTATGGGGACAACGGGAGCAGACGCAATTTTCACCAATGAACGGAGTGATTCATGAGGAATGAGACGTCCTCGTATCATAGGGTCCAGTTGAAAACCAGCGTGAGGAATTAATTGTCTGACATTTGTGCTGAACTGGGCCTATTTGGCGCAGCCGTGAGACACACAATACTAGGTATCTGTTTTTTTTTTGTTTTGTGTGAATATTGCGTGCCTTACAACCTGGGTCAAATAAACTTATTTTCTTTCTTTAAGAAGGTCTAGGTGTATAATTCTTTAAAGGTTTTGTGTAAATTGGCTGAAATGTGACGATGATTGTTGAAGATGTCGGAAAAACTCATGCCGACTGGGAGCTTTAGGCCCTTTGTACACAAACGTTTTTCTTGCAGTAAAAAACTACTGTCTATTCGCCATGAGTAGGCACGATCGTCAGTATTGTATGGATCACTATGGAAGCTTGTTAACGGACACGTTTTCTCTACGGCGCTGTTTATACGCCGTATCGTAAAGAAACCGTGATGTGTACGGACGGCAGCACATCAAGCAACTACAATCTGTCAAATTTCTTTAATAGATTTTCAACTTAATCGCTAAAACATAAGGTTCAAAGTTGATTGGGAAAATTTGACAGTTTCGGGTAGCTTGATGCGCTGGCGTCTGTACAAAGGGCTTCACTGGCGTGCGCCGCGTAAATTAATAGATTTATATGAAAACAATGTATTACGAATTGTAAGTTTTAATCCCGGTAATACGTTCTCGTGGGTTTTTGAAGTGTAAACTTCTTTAGCGGCGTTGCACATTTTTTTGTAATGGGTAAAAAATGTTAAACTCGCGTCAGGACATCGCGTCAGGACACGTGACCGTCAGGAGAGACTACACAGGGGAGAACTACTACTCCTAACTACTAAGTATCCCCCTCTCATTCTACGGCGGCGCCAACCGAAGTGAACCAAGTGACACACGACAATGGATGGATGGATGGAAGTGGACGTGGACGTGGACGTGGACGTGGACGTAGACGTGGACGTGGACGTGGACGTGGACGTGGACGTGGACGTAGACGTGGACGTGGACGTGGACGTGCATGTGGACAGCTGATGGCTCGGCCGTCTGTGTAGTAGCCACACTGCTGTGTATTCGTAAAATTCCTGTATATAAAGTATTTAAAATATGGAAATTGAACAAAGTGCATCTACTATTGAAAAAAGTGACGCAGAAATAGTGAAAAAAAATTAGTTATATTAATTCAATTAATAATTGATTTATTTCAACGTTAATATTCAAGTTTTCACTTCTGCCGGCACTCCCGGAGTGCAACCCATCTTTTTTTTTTTGGCGCGGTTTACGTCGCGAGCAGTAGCTAGTACTGTATAATATGGTTAATATAGGCTATAAAAATTGCAATGGGTAAAGTCCCATTATAAAAACTTGTTGAATAGCACGCGCACACGCACACACGCGCACTGAATGATAAGTACTAGTAATTAAATAAAACGATGCAGTTTTATTAACAACTTGAGTTCAATCTTGAAGGAGTGTTGGATGTCTGCCACAAGTTTCTGAGGCTTATCTAAGGACAGATCGATCACCTAGCCATAACAGACTGCAGAAAATCCCGAAAGTACTTTATATTTAAAAAATTGTTTGCTAAATGAGCTACACCGCCTCACCACAATTATTTATTAAGAAAAAATAGGAGACTTTGAACTCAGAACTTATTTTAAGTGGCTGCTACAAAACACTTACTTACCTCATCTAGCTTCAGAAAAATATTTGACTTGTAACTGAGGGCAATTTTCGTAATTTTAAGAACGTTCACAGTCTGACATCAGTCTCAATTTGTCAAAAAAAAACAACCGATTTCAAAAAAAAACTTCAAAGTTTTTATTTTTTACTTTTTAGTTGTACCTACCCCACACAAATTCAATTAACATTAGTGCATTGAAGAATTGAAGACACGACCAGAAGAATCATCAAAATTCGCATAGAAATGCCGGAGATGCAGTACATTTATGCATATAAGTTCGTACGTAAGAATAATTACCTAATGTATTATATACTTAAACATTCCTGAAAGTATGTAGATTACTTTAGTGAATTATCAAAATCGGTTCATTAGTTTTTGAGAAAATCGCGGACATACAAACATACATACATACATACGGGTCGAATACAGAACCTCTTTTTTTGAAGTCGGTTAAAAATAACATACCTACCTACAGTCGAGATAGCATTTTCGCTATCGTAAGGTTTGTTACAAGCATATCTATGGACACAACAAACTTTTGTAGAACTTTATTAAGTTGGTCCTTAGATGAAATTGCGACTAGATTTTGAACGTTTTTCATTTCGGGAATTGGCCTTCTGGTGTCATCAGCAACTTCCTGAATAAATAAATGTAAAAAACACTATCGCATTAGGGCAACCTGTAAATATAGATTTAAGGTTTTATAATAAATCACTTATAGGAAGACAGGAGAGAAGAATTGTTTATGCTTAATTTAGCAAATATCCGATTGCAACCCGTGAGGTAAAATGTAAAGAAACTATATGGAAAATCATATTATCTGTACACATAAATTATATCGAATTTTATGTATATTCTACGCAGCTATGCAGAAGTTGTCATCAAAAAAATGTTTTGACGTAGAATGGTCTTATGACAACAACGGGAAGAGTACATCACTTCCTTCTTTGTTTTCTTCTACGCAACTGATATCCACGTGAATAAGATTAACTTTATTTCGACTTACGCATGGCGGTGACCTATATTTGTTCTAAAGGTCTCATTTCAGCTTAGACACAAAAGAAATTGTAATCGCTTCTCTCCATTTCACTTTGATGTCAATAAGTCAGAATATAACAAAGTAGAGCCTACTTTACGAGTGACGGTGGGTCACAATGTGTCGTCATTTAACCAATTGATAGAAGTATCTTTTCAAATGGAATATAGATAAAAAACGAGACACGTGTATCTTTTGTATAGTCACCTATTCAGGCTAACCGCGCACTAGGCAGACTGGCAGCCAATCCGACCTCAATGATGATTTGATTTAACAATGTTCACGGAGTTTTTTTGCCCCTTTTCTCCCTAAGAACCTACTACGCTTTGCAATGGGCAACTAGCTTCATCTTCATCGACTGACCGATTCCTTAAAAATTCAAAAGTGCCCATAAATGGTTAAATTAAAATAAATTCATTTTCTCATTGAAGCTCGTGCACTGAGTAGCCACGAATGTTCTCAATATGTTGGCTACGAGTCTGTCCAGACCGCGGTTAGCCTTAGAGTAAATAATAGATTTCGTCGGCATTTGAAATTAAATGATAAAATAAATATAATTTTAAATATTACCCATCCCAAAATTGTTGTTTAACCTTGTATGGCTAGACAGATAAAAACCTTGTACAGTGTCGTTTTAAAAAAACTCCGTTAACCGAACCAAGCATATATATCTAGTATTATCGTCACTATCCTGTGACGTCAGACGGAATATACTAAATCGACCAAATCGTCGTATACTTAGGTCTCTACGGTAGCAGCAAAAACTGGAATACTGGGTACCTGCAAAAGAAAAACTTCTGCAAGGTCAACCAAGACTTTGGACTTAACCAAATCTTTATACCAGGGAGTCGCCTTACTTATCTCGTATAGGCACGAACTTAATGAGAAAAGCCAATCAGCTATCTGGTTACAACTCCGACTGCCCAGTGTGGGTGTATCGGAAGCACATTTTGGTATTGCCATTCATGGAAATGCATTCTCTCAAACCGGTGTTGGAAAACATCGTGAGGAAACCGGCTTGTCCTAGAACCAAAAATTCTATGACATGTGACATCTCTACCAACCCTCATTGGGTCCGCGTGGTAGATTGCTGCCTACTCCCCCTCGAAGAGAGGAGGCCTTTGTCCCAGCAGTGGGAACATCATAGACGGATTCATGGAAGTTATATTAACGCACTCCAAAACGCCATCTCAACTCAGCAGTTTGGGCTGCAAGAGTCTTTGGTCAACTACCAAAAACAAAACACGCATAGTAGGTGCAACATCTCCTTTGACCGATCTTCCCAGCGGACTTGTAGAGGTCCAAGTTGATCAGTAGACCCGCACTAGCTCACAATGAAACCATGTTTTTGAACCTCTCTGGGGAAAAACCAGTCGTGAAGGTCAGGTTACGTAACATACGTTCTTCGTTAGGTCTACAGACAAACAAACATGCTCCTTGAAGCTCATTATTGTAAAAAACTAGATAATCAAGTCATACCGGTTGAGTCTAGTTCAAGATGAATACAGGTATCGATCAGTCATTCGATTCCACTGTTTCCATGTGAGATTGATACCTATGTTTAATCGATTTTCAATAGGTATAACGAACCTACACAAAGAAAATGCAGATTGTTTTATTCTAATAGCTGTAATTTGCGGGCAAAACGCCACGATTTCAAATGTTGCATCAATGTAGATTTCTTCTGGTTTTTGGGTAAATGGCGACACAAATCTCTCATTATTTGTAAATGTTCGTTTTGCGTGGGTACCTATGGAACCATCCAAAAGCTGCTGCGTAAAGCCACTTGAACTGGTGCTAAAAGAAAAGGTGTTAAGGATAAATGTACAATTACCATTTTATGTTTTGTGCTAAATCTAACGCAGCCTCCCACACTTTTCCTCATCTCTGCAACATAAAGATGGTGCACAAATTCCCAGTGCAAATGCTGATGACGTCAGGATACTTTCTGATGACGCCAGTCTAATGAAATACGCAATCTCAAGAATGTGGTCCACCTGTTTGACGTGAATGGTGGTGATCACAGCGTCACCAAAAGTGCGTAAGGTGAAAAAATAATACAAAAAGGAAAATAGAAATAAAGTTGTACCTGCCTAAGGCTTTAAAACAAAAATAAAAGCTAAAATTCTAGAATCTTCGAAAACTGCTGATCGCAAATTGAAATAGGATATTGAAGAGAATGTTATGGGGGTAGACTAAGATTAGGTAAACCAAAAAAATTGAAAGGACGTCACTGACCTTGCTTTGTACAGACGCCAGCACATCAAGCTACCTGAAACTGTCAAATTTACCCAGGCAACTTTGAATCTTATGCTTCAGTCATAAAGTTGAAAATCTATTAAAGAAATTTGACAGACTGTAGTAGCTTGATGTGCTGGCGTCTGTACGTACACAGACTTAGCGATTTGTTATACCATCCTCGCATGCAAATTGGTAGGTATACAACTGCAACTGACACATTTTCCTTTTCCTTCAAAAGTTCACATATTATCACGGTAGTAAAACTTGGCCGAGTAAAAGCTTTGATAGGATTGTTTTAGTTGCCATAAAATTAACAGATAAGAAGCCAATAAAACGAAGCAGTCGATAAATAACGAGCTTAATAACGATTATGATATCGCGAAATAAACACGAACCTCTTTTTTTAAGCCAAAAAAAGTTAAGTAGCTGTTGAGCTACTTTAGTAACCTATTTTTAACCGACTTCAAAAAAGAGGTTCTGTATTCGACCCGTATGTATGTATGTATGTTTGTATGTCCGCGATTTTCTCAAAAACGAATGAACCAATTTTGATAATTTTTTCACTTATGTGATCTACATACTTTCAGGAAGGTTTTAGTACATAATACATTAGGTAATTATTCTTATGTACGAAGTAATGTACATAAATGTACTGCATCTCCATCATTTCTATGCGAATTTTGATGATTCTTCTAGTCGGTGTCTTCAATTCTTCAATGCACTAGTATTAATTGAATTTTTGTGGGGTAGGTACAACTAAAAAGTGAAAAATAAAAACTTTTTTTACAAAAAAAACAACCGAATTCAAAAAAACACTACAAAGTGGTAAATAACTAACTACGGAAGTCGGTGTCAGAAAACGAAAATGCGGAACCAACGACACCGACTTCCGAAGTTTAATATTTATCACTTTGTAGTGTTTTTTGAAGTCGGTTGTTTTTTTTTCTAAGTTTTTTAAGCCATAACACTGACTCGCTGGCCAACAGCTACATTAGTAACCAAGTTTATGATATAGCAGCCATACTAATATTTTTGAAAGCCACGTCAAGTCGGCCTCCAAAATTTCTCTAAAAAAGATTATACGATATTCAAATCGCCGCCTATCATTAAGATCTGCATAATATGTGATATTTCCTTGTATATTTACATGAATTTCCAAGAAACATAATTACCTACTCAACACTTTTTATACATAATGTGTTTGAGTCACTCTCGGACGTAATATAACGGTACATGGACCTTGAGAACATGTTCACTGCCAAGGTTGAGGAAAAGGCATCGTCGATGAAGTTTCCTGTGGTTTTGCCTTATTAGTATACCTAATCAGATAGTCCGTGAGAGATGAACGGTACTTTAAACCATAATTTAAGAGTCGTCGACTAATTTGAGGAGATACAGTGGGATTCAAGTTCAGTGAAAGTCAAAGTGACAATGAAAGTGACCAGATCAGAAGTAGATGATGAGTCAAATATTATGAAGCTCGCTGTACATTATCTCCTGCACTTTTTATAGGTAAGGCGTGCAGGCGACCGATGGTGATAAAGAAGTGGGTAATTTGTCTGAAAATTTTGAAACTCGTGAAATTTTCTAACTTATTAGTTAGTTTTTTTTTATTTTTTTTTTCTATTATTAGGTATTTAAGTTGTTAGCATAGTTGTTCATTTTATTGTGCATGCTGTGGTCTCCTGTAATTGAAAGAGTACACCTACCAAATACTTTGTCATCCATTAACCATACAATGTTTAGTGTATATCTTTTGTTGGAGATCCTAAAATAAATAAATAATAACTAAAATTAAACAAAGAAAAAAAAATGTATTCCGTTTCTTTACTATTATTACATTTTAAATATTGCAAATGCGGTTCTCTTACATACTGTACTCCTCACCAAACAAGAAAAAAAAAACGTTGCTGCTTCTTTTTTACACTTACGAGTACATAGGCATAGGCGAAAGCATTACGTCGGAAGCTCCGCTGAAGCACCTCGTTTGATGGTTTTCCTCGCTGTTAAAACTATAGTAAACATGGCTATAAAAAGCAATCATATTACCATTTTTTATAAAAATTTGCATGATTAAATTTTACTAACGGAAAATATAGGAATTCCCACAGCGGTAAATACATTATATACTAGTTTTTTTGGACATTAATAATGCTAAGGACGTGGCGTTAGAATTGATACAGCTCACTGACCCATAAGGCGATTTTGACTCGTGTATGGTTTTTCTTCGGGGAAGGCCGAGATGAAAAAATACGAGTTAATTGTATAGGTATTACAAAGTCGATACTATGATTGATACTTACTGCTGATTTTTTATCCAACATTCGTTTTTCTGCGCAAAAAGGCAATGTGCCAATTAATGAGGATCTGTAGTTTTTGCCACCTAAGCCTTAGGTACTTGGAAAGGCTAAGCTCCCTTACTAGTTATGGTTACCTAGACAAATGGTAAAAACGGAAACTTTTTTAATTGCGTCATTTCCGTCTGTCCTGATGTCACACACAGCTATTTTAATCTGTCGAGCTCCGCTAATGAGACACAATTGATTTTCTATTGTTTCGTCGCCAATAGGCGACGCGCGATGCTTGCCCGGTTAATATAACTCAGGTCCAGTTGAAAACCAGCGTCAGCCACTAGTTGTCTGGCATTATTGCTGAACTGGGCCTTTTTGGCGCAGCCGTGAGGCACACTTTCCTGCTAATTACTTACATCGGACTTTACGCTTTTATTTGATCTTTGTTTTGTTGTTTTTTTATCTGATGTATCTGGTGTATTGTGTGTCTTTTAGTCTGTGCTAAATAAATGTATTTTCTTTCTTTATTTTCTTTATAACACACCTGTAATCCCCGATGGGTTAGGCAGACGTGTACCTAGAGTACACAAACATTCCGCCAGTTACTTTTAACGCGTATGTAACGGAGTACGAGCCTATAAAATGCCATCAATCGGGCTTGAATCCAGACTCCGGACTGTTATTCAGAAATTCCTGATAGATGGGAAAATATATAATACAACACTTTACCGACCTGGTGATCGAACCCTGGACTACTCATACACGGACAGACAGTCATTTTACCCGGAGACCATTATCATTATATCGATAATAATATGGAAAGATTGTTGAATTAGAAAAAAATATTAATCACTCTACAAGCAACCGAAGGACAAAAAAAAATTTAATACACATTTTTGCACCACATAAAATTAATTCTGCGCATGAGTAAATCTTCATCCCAACTACGGAACCCTTCCCGTCACCCGTCCTAAAGCCAAATGGCAAAAATTAAAAACGAAACCGATAACTTTCCATACTACCTATTTACACTGAAACCGCTAGGAGCAAAAGTGTTAATCACTTGTAAAATGTCCTAAATACTGCGAATTGGTATTATGACTGAATAGCAACACAGTTTTTGGTATTAGTACATCAGGAAAATCCCCTAAAAGCCAAAATATATTGGAATTCACACGGAGTAACTTTACCGCAATAAATGCACAGGTTTCAGTAATTTCAGTTTTCAGTATCTAATAATTCGTCTCAGTGTAACCCAAACAAAGGGATAGATTATCTAACTTAAAGAATTTCCCCCATTGGCTCGCCGCCCCACCAAGCCCCCAGAAGTCCGTAATTATACATAATAGCCACACCTGCTGAACACATCATACAGATACTTGGTTCTTCCGGAGCGTATTATAAAAACCCGCGCGAGTAGACACGTGCGCAACACATGTATATCTTACATAACAAGATATTAGTACATTAATTAGGTTTTCCTAGTAAACTGTTTTACATTTAATGTTGTCGACTTCTATGTTATGTTTTTCCTCGTTCTTGAGCTCAGGTTTGTTGCACGTGAGGTAAGATACTGTAAAGTTTCATCATAATGGCTTGTGGTTTTCAGAGCTTTGAGTGCTTCGTTGGTGTAGTGGTAGCAAGCGCCAATGTCGATCGTGGGGTCCTGGGTTCGAACACCGGGTCGGGCATAGTTATGGTACTAGAAAAACCTTATAATTAGCGCTACTATTCTAGATTTGGCAATAGACGTGCCCTCTTTTACATGGAATTTTTTGGGCATACGGTGCAACCTCCGCCTTTACTTTGGGGAATACATGTATGATACATAACTGCATGATTTCGTTGAACGTCAACCATCAACTGGCCAATTTCATGATTCATGAAAGGCCATTTCATCACTATTATGACGCCTAGTACTGTTAAATGCTTCTACTTTTGTCTGAAATAATGTCTGTGACTAACACCTGACACGTCTGTAGGAATTGTATTATTGGGTAATTTGGTATCATTCGATGAAGACAACACTACGTCACGGAGTTAAATTAGAAAGCTATAGGTGCCAGCGTAGTACAGGTACTTACATGAGTATGTCTATGTTGGGGTCGGCTTCCAATCTAACTGGATGCAGCTGAATACTAGTATTTTACATGGAGCGACTGCCTATCTGACCTTCACAATCCAGTTACGGGGTAACACTACACTCCTTGGTAAGACTGGTTGTCAGACTTTTGGGCTTTTGACGACCCGTAACGACTGTCAAAGATCTACGAATGACAGCCAGGACCAACGGCATAAAGTGCTTCCTGAGGCACGAAGTTGTTTATGTAATAGATGCTCACCCGTCCACGTACCGACCGCGGCAAGTGTAGCTTAACCTTCGATGGACCGGGTTCATCATTTAGCCACGGGCTCCTTTTAGCGTCCTATTAGCGTCAGAACGCCATAAAAAAACCACTAAAAAAACGTCCTAACTGGCTGGTGAGGTCGCCATCACTGCATCACACAGTCAGTAAGCTTGGGGACCGATACTTGTTCCCTGTTTGTTTAGGAAGAGGTTTTTACTTTGTCTAACTCGTTGCGGTATAATAACACAAGAAACTATCAACATCCCGCAATTATGTATATCTTGGGAAACGATCAATTACTAGGACAACCTTACAATTCAATTTAAATAAACAACAAATCAATATTTCTACCCACATACCAGAGCTACACCTAAGTATTTAATAGTTTTATTAAACTATAATATTCCTTAATAACCGGTCGAAGTGGAGGTGCTTGGGGGAGGCCTATGTCCAGCAGTGGACGTCTTTCGGCTGAAATGATCGGCTTAATGATGCATGTGTGATGTGCGTGTGTGTGACACGTGTATGCCAATGTCACAGCAACTAATATATTGTCGTGACTAGTAGTTTATTTAACACTCGATACAAAAAGTAAGGGCTTTCATAGGCAGGCCTAAAATTGTGTTGTAACGTATCTCTTCAGCCTAGGTTGAATGTTGGACTGACGACGGACTGACACATGCAATGAGAGTTTACAGGAAGCTTTTGTAGTTCAGACTTACCCAAAGAAGATGAGTTTGGAAAAGGAATGTAAAGGAATTTAATCGAACCACAAATAATTCACTTTTGCTTTCCTAAAAATAATTTTGAACACTCTAATATGTATAATGAATGCGCCTCTTTTCGTGAACCTCTAATAATTTATTTTTTTAGAGTCCTAAAAATACTAAATAGCCAAGTTGGATGTAGCTTGGTAAATACGGCCCGCTCCCTAACAGGGAGGAGGCCTGTGTCCCAGGAGTGGGAACACTATAGGGCTGATTATGCTTATGCCTAAAGGAACTCTAAACCAAACGAATTGGAGTAGCAGTTGCTAAAACAACATAATATCACGCCTGTATTTCTCCAAAGGATAGACAGAGGTGAAAAGTACCTAAAGTCCGGCCGCGCTTTGATGTTCTTGTATATCGATTTTATTCAATTTCGAGCGGCCATTGTTGTTTACATCTTTGGCAAATTTAGCGCGGCCTGAACTTATATTTCGCCAGTTATTATTTAAAACCCGTATAACAGGGCGACCCCTATTACATGGGTAATAATAACTAATAATAATAATAATAACTGGCGAAACATAGGTACTTTATATTTCTGTAGATACTGTATATTGCAGCAATAGGCTCGACCGCCTATTGCTAAGGGGTTAAATATAATGATCACCAAAAAAGTATATTGAACACCAAAAAATTAAGTCTAAAATTACAATAGTTCTAGCTGGGTACCCCGAGGTTAGTTAGGTTACTTTAAACCCTTTACACAGCCGTCGACAGAGGATGCAAGAGTGAGCAAATGAGAATACAAATACCTTTACCTAGGTATTTTACAATAAAACGGAGTTTTAATTTTGGTGATCATTTACTATTTTTGGCAGTAAAGTGTTTTTTTTTTATGCTATACTTTACTTTATCTGGTGATAAGTTAAACCTATTGCCAATAATTGGCCCAAATCTACTTTTAGGTACTGAGAAGTCCAGGACCTCACGCTCAACCGTCGTGCTGGGAGACACACAAATACCACGCTATAATAATGAATGTCAAACATCGTACCATAGCAAAAAAAACCGTTTTACAAAATGGTGCATCAGAAGCCATTGTCCCGAGTACAATAGAACAAATATATATGTAATACCTATGTAGTTTGTATATCATAGTGGTGAAAACATGAAAACCACTGGCAGTGACGTCTTTGCTGATACCATAATTATGAGTCGTAGGGAATTTTAGTAATATTGTTGTTGTTACCTAAACCTAAAAGGGAATCGGGGAACCGCGTGTCGAGGCAGAGGCCTCCTGTTGCGTGGTTCTCTTTAAAATTACCACTTTATGTGTACGCTTTATTTAATTTGATAGTCTTTATTGCACTTAGGGCTCCGTGAAAATTATTATGTATCGACGGTGAAGTGTCTAATAACTAACATTTTAGCGATTTTCACTTTATTGCATATTCGTAGGTAAAATATGAAATAGCTCATATTTGCAAAGACATGAGGTCTTGAATCGACGACGACGTTTCCTACTATTTGTTGAATATAAGTAACTTTTTTATTAAAATATTAAAAACTATAGAAATGAAACATTTTTTTCGCCTCCTGGTAAATCATGATTTTGTAGTTATTAGATAATGATACTACACCGTCGGTATATTTTCTGTTCAGTTTAAATTAAAGTAAACACGAAAAGTTTTAATGTTTATAAGTTAAAACAACCTAAGCTCCGTTCAACTTTAAAAACTGCAATCCCGAGGTGTGAGTGGCCCTGTAGCCCTTTACACAGCAACCGTCACCCAGACACCATGTTGAATCCATGGACAAAAAGAAGAGCTTTATTACTTATAGAGGGGGAAGGGACTGCCTCGTCGGTCTACTGATCGCAAGCGCTACTACTGAGCATGCGGTCTTGGGTTCGATTCCCTGGTCTGGCAAATTGTTATTTTATTTTTTCTATCCGGAATTTCCCAGTAGCAGCCTATGTAATTTGTGCCCGGTTAATGGAAGAAGGGCTCGCCCCCTGTTGCTTGGGATTTAAACATAACTGCCGAAATATGGATGCATACGAGTACTATACGTACACCTCTGCCCTACCCTTCGGAGAGACAAGGCGTGATGTTATGTAGTACGGGAATGGAAAATAATTTATAGAACTTTAGCAACATAGTGACTTGTAACTGTTAAGGCCAGTAGACCAATATAATTATAGTTGCCAGTGGCGTGCATTGGTTTTCAGAATAGGTAGGCTCTAGGCCGGGTCTAGTCTAGGCAAACGTGGTCACTAATCAGAAAAAAAGGGAGGTCAAAAGTGTGGTTATTTGAGTAGGCATGCCTACTTAAGGGTGATAAATTACGAAGCTGGAACGTCATGGTATTACGCGTGAGACGTACGTATTTTTAATTTTGTCGTATTAACTTGAACGAGTAAAGAAAGACCAATGACAATGTGCGAATAGTATCGGAGCCGAGTAGGCCGTCCGGCGACTGCCTACTGCCGCGCGTGTTTGTATGAAGATTTTGTTTTTTGTTACCTGTATGATAATTTAGTGAGTTTCTTAATTGTGGGGCACACACTAAAATATAATTGACAGGCTTCTGTTGATATATCGAGGTAGGCACTGCTTATATGCCTATATGCAATGCACGCCACTGATAGTTGCTATCAGAACTTGATGATAATCATACAGTACTGCGACGTAGCGACAGCGATACGGACATTACTGCTGCTCTCATTTTCCTTCAGGAAGTCCATTTAATTAATCATGAGTTTAGCAACCAAATTAACATTTAAAATAAAGGAAAACAGAATCGTTAGGCTACATGTTGCAGTCGTGCAGATATATGAAATAACTACTGAATTAATCATACTCGAACTAAATGTAGGCATTAGCGTAGGCACACAAACCATAAAGTTACTAAATTCATTATCCTCGTGTGACGGATTGGTGACAGCAGTTAGAATATAGGTGCCCATAGCAACCAGCCTACTATTGCAGTAGGTAGAATGACGATGCTACGCATCGTCTTTGCTTGCCTTCAGATTAATGAAGCCCACAGGCTCCCGGAAAAATTTACATAAAGCTTTGACAGAAAAAATACAGAACTGCATTTAAATACAAGCATTGAAAAAAAAACAATACCTATTGTAATATGTAAATTCTATTTATGATTAATTATATAAAAACGTTTTATTTATTTATTTATGTAATATAATTTATTGTACACTACAAAAATATATAACAAAAAATAAATCAAACACTACAAAATATACAATGGGCGGCCTTCGCTTTCTGCTTACCTACTTTAGTGCACACTTTAGACCAAGGCCTTGCACCAGTGTAGACAAAGCCTAACACACATCAACAGGTTTTATACGTAAAATACTTTTCGGACTTAATTAAGTTTTTACGCAACCCGATAAGAAGATCCGATAAAGTAACACATCCGTTTTCCTTCCCTGAGTCCCGTAAGTTCGGATCTATGTTGATGATTGACATGTTAGATTAAAATAATTAAGTGACTAAAGGTTTTACGAGCGTCATCAGTCCGCACTCCGCAGTGACGATAGAATTAAGGAAACTAGCTCGGTTATACTTGTTATAGTAATAAAGTAGATAAGACAACATTTTTGGGGCCTTACCCGCTTTTTTAACTAAGCATGGCTGTAAACTAACCACCCAATTTAATATCAAACCTGAGTTACCCCGGACGAAAGCATCATTTTTATTTATTAGAGAGTGCTATACGATCGATAAAAATGTTTTGCCTCATTTCTGCAACCGTTCTATTGTTATAGGTACTCCTGCTAGTACTCAGAAACCATTGTATATATAATTTAATGGAGATGAATTCGTACAGAATTCATCTCCATTAAATTATATATACAATGGTTTTCAAAAATTGATTTAATGCAGTAGAAACGGAAAAAAAACACCTTCTCCTATTTCCTCACGATGTTTTCCTTCACTGTTTTGAGAGCAGTGAAGATGAAATAATTCACACAAAGTAAAGTGCCTGCCAGGGTTCGAACCTACGACTCATCTCGTCTTCTCCCATATATCTCTTTCAGCCTCCATCGCGGTAGTCCTAGTCACACCCTGACTAGTCATAATCTACTTTCACACAATCCATCCACCGGTAAACTTTGACACGTTAGTTCAGAATCGCCGACGTACTTGATGATCAATGTCCATACCTTTCCTCATGCGTAGAGGCTTTTGTCCTGCTGATACCTAATTGATATTATTTACTTTAAAAGGAAAGACGAGTGAATTTCCTTTGACACACCTTTAATTTTACTGACGTCAGCAAAAATCCGAGAAGGTCTGACGCACATGAAGACAGTGGGCAGGAACGTGCTGGTACTGAAGTAATTGTAGCTGTACCTACTGCTACACACTGCATATCTTTGATATTGATAAAAACCTGAAGAAGGAGCCCAATGCGGCCACAATCTTCTCAAACATAAGCATTAAGCATGAGCTTTTGTAGAAAAAAATGATGGAAATGAAGACATATTGGGTGTTGCAATCTCATAATATTAATATATGCAACAAATTAAATTATTAATCTTATCGTTCGGCATATATTATTATCGTAAGAACAAAATGTTTTTTTTTAATCGCTTTATTTCCGAGTGCAGGTAAAAAGTTCACTAAAGGCTTAGAAAAATCCGCTACGCAGTTTCCACAAATCCTTTGTGTAGTACATCAATATTAATACTATGTAATAAATTACACACGTCTTATACGATGGAAATCAAAAAGCTAATAAAAGACCAGTTTATCAAAATCATTGTTTGACTTTTGGGTTTTTGCCACGGAACAAATTTTGTTTTTGTGATGACCTTCTAACACGCTTTTAATGAAGGTTTTTGGATTTTTGATTGTATTTTTATAATGGGTTCCTGCTACAGATAGTGTAGCTGCATACAACATGTGCGTAGCTTACATGTTGAGACGGCTAAATGCTGGAAATAGGGTAAAGATATACATCAAAATAACAACGAGCAATTTTCATAACCACATAAGAATATTTCCAGGATTACGTAAGTAGAGATCATTTCGTTGACGTTTACAATTAAAACTAAAATCACCCACGAGGCGAAACAAAAACTGCTATACTCAAAGGCTCACACAGCTACCTATAGTGAACTTATACATAAGTATCTACACATACATACATAAACTTACGCCTTCTTCCCACGGGGATAAGCAGAAACTACAGAACCTTTTACTATATTTACGTTCATGTGTGGTCACGCACACACGCAGAAATCTGCGTATATATTGCTAAGAGAAAAACATATAATGTATCGCAATGTGAATCATGGTGCCTTGTACGTCAATGGTAAAAGTGATGGTTCACGATCGGTCATCATTGATGATGACGAAGAACGTGTTGTAAATTGCGACGCAACGCAATAACATGATGAAATTACACTTGCGATGATTTGGATGCACTACACTGCGTGGTTTTCGAAGGAATATGTAAAAACAACAACTGAGCTTTTTAAGTTGTTCTTCCTAGATTCAAAATGTTTATTTCAATCAAATCAACAAATTGGTCAATTTGGCCGAATCGGACAAGTGGTCATAAATTGCCAGTCTGGTTATTAAACAGCATCAACATTATACAGGTTGGCATAGACATTGACACGCAAACTGTAGCATGAATTCAGCGTGTGATTCTAGACCCCCTAGCGTAGAAAATTTTTGTCCAATATGAAAAAAAAAATAGCTCTTTCATAGAAACGTGCAATACCTACGCGATCAAAATTCAATGGAAAAGTTTTTTTGTCAGTCAGTTGGTTCAAAATCATGTACTGAACTCATGGTAACTGGTTGCGCGTCGATGTGCCTGCCACCATCTCTCTCTATTTCACGTAAACTTAAAGGAATGCGATGATTAGGAATAAAATTATTGTTATAAATAACCCCTACCCAAAGTGGGGTGCATGCATTGTTAGAAACAATACTAAATATAAAGTGAAACATCTCCCATCCCCAGCCCATCAGGACTCAATTTTCGAAACTTTAAGCCACCTAACAAGGCTCACGTTTTCCAAAATTTAAAGGTCAACTCAAAAATATGGCATATCATTGATATACATATGCAAAGTTTGTTATGTTAGAAAAAATCTCGCGAGCCGGTCAGACCTGGCCGACCGGTCGGCCCTGAGTTTGTTGCACTGCGCTCCGACTTCTAATCTCATCAATTTCGGGCTTGTCATTAGTTTCCCTTTCTTGCTGTGTTTATATTATTATATTGTAATGATTGAATGTTTTATATTTCATTATTTTTGTTTGGTCCTCCCATCTATTTGTATTTAGCAATCCTTTAACATTTTTCATATTTAATTAACTCGATAACCGGTACCTAGTATACTGTAGAGAAACAATTTACAATGACTTACCTTTCAATAGCAGCAGACAAATTAGTTTGAACATGTTAGTCAGCAAGAAATTCGTCAAATATGGTAGGTATTGAATATTCGCGAAAATCGTCCATAAAATTACCTTAACCCTTTAGATGACTAAGCAGTAAATCTAGGTGTACATTTGTCTTCCTAATTTCTGCGTTGAAAAAGAAACAGAGAAGTACATCAATTACCTCAAAAGAACACGTACATACAGGGCGATTCACTTAAAATCGCCGCCGTGAAGGTCACACTTTGAAAATTCTACAACTTGCAAAAAGTGGTTTACATTAAGCTGTAGTCACCAGTCTGCTCATTATAATAATTAAAGGTTTTTTAATAACATTTGTAACATCATTTTTAGATAGGAAAAATATACGGTAAACATGAAGCAACAGGAAAGCCTGTTATGTATAATGAAGACACATGTACTATTGTATACGTGCAGTAAAACACGCCCATGTCTAAACTAAGCCATGGCACTACAGAACAGAGAAAACTAGTCTGAAAACCTGATCAAAATTCACTCAAAATGTGGTCGACTCACATGTGAATTTTTATTTTGTTGTTTTGTTTTGTTCAATCGATCACTTCTTGGGAATTTCAGAAAACATTCACTGTCGAGCTTTGCAAAGACCAAAGTTGGGTCATTTCTCAGCCCAATGCTAAAAACTATTGAAGACTTTCTGAAAGAGCTCCATTTAAAGTTGCGTAATTTTGATTGTGTCATAGTCCTGTACTATTGCTTTTCTGCTATAATTCTGAGAAACAACAGGAAGTAAATAAAGTTCCTCATTATATTCTAAACACTACGCACTACAACAAGGATAAATAGTTCACCCTTGACTGACAGAATGGTCGAGAAAATTCTTCAAAAACCATGAAAATTTTCCTCCTTAAAACGAGCGGCATCAATTGCACTACAAGCAACCCGTCGAGGTCAACCAGGTCCTTCCACTTTTATTCGTGTTTCAATTGGGCAGCTGACTTAGGCTTTACTATTAAAATCCTCCAACATTGAAAGAAATCATCTCCATCCTTCTGCTCTTCACCCAGGTCATTTGGGGTCAGCGCAGCATGTCTTCTCCGTCCATCATCTCTATCAGCCGTCAACACATTGTTTCCTTCTTCCTCAGCCAAATCAACTTTCAATCAATCAATCTCTGATATTCTGTTCTTAATTTTTTTTCCTATAAATTTTTCTCTATATATTTATTCATTTAACGACTTACCAACTAAACTTACACATCATACACCCACCATCCATATTTGCTTTGTACTGCCTTCTTCTTATGCCCATCAATATTAAAGGCTCGAAAATCATGAGCTATATAATTATAACGTAGAAAAATATATTTTCCTCCACTGAGCTCCTGTTTTATGTAAGAAGGGGGAAATAAGTTAAGTACTTTTCAGAAAGCAGCACGTGCCGGGTTTTATTTATAGTATCCATTGAACGTCAGCCTAGAACGCCCCATACACGCGGAAGACCTCTTCTTTTATTTGATTACATTTTATATCAATACCAGAAAAGGTAGGTATTAGAACCAAACTATATTGAGGTAAAAAAAAATACATCTGAAACCAATTTAACCGGTGTTACTGTAGGGAGGACTACTACTACCTACATTGATGACGTAAATCAAAAACAGGACGTATTTAGGTGCTTGAAACCGCAAGAAAAATTAGGTACATATAATTATAATTAAAAATAAAACCGTACAGCATAGGTACTCCGGAATTACTTCAAATTAGGCACCTATAATTACATTCGGTGACAATTGGTTTCACAAAAAGTTACTTTTGGATCACTTTTGTCGCCTTCACTATAGAGCAATGCAAATAATATTGCGACCTCGGTTGAGAGGTTGTAGGAAAAGAGATTTGACATATACTTTACCCCCATCATCGAAGCACATTCCAAATAAGCATAATCGGCCTATAATGTTCCCGCTACTAGGACACATGACAGCAGGCGTCCTCTCTTTGAGAAGGAGTGGGTTGTATTCTACCACACGGGCCCAGTGCGGGTTGGTCTTCGAATTTTTGGTTCTAGGACATTGGTCTCCTCACGTTATTTTCGTTGGAGAGCAATGGTGATGAAATTATTTACACAAAGTAAATCGCATGTCTGGGTTCGAACCTACGACCTACAACTCGTAAGTCGCGGCCGTTACCACTGGGCCAACACTGCTCCCCGTTAATTCCAAATATACCAAAAATTAATTTAACAAAAGCGCTTTGTGAACAAGACTTTATTGCAATTACTGTCTAGGAATTTAAAATTTGTGTAAGAACTACACAGTGAACAACTGTTCGGGTTTTTGAGTTCTTGTGGAACAAGTTTTGAAAAAATATAATGTGTTTTTTGAGCGATAAAAACTCAAAAGCTGAGTACGCTGTTACAATCATAGTAAAGAAGAATATTACCATCTACCACCTAGATGGACTGTCGACCTAAAGGACGTAGCTTTGATAGACTGGATGCGGAAGGCGGTGGACAGGGTGCTGTGGCGCAGCCTGGGAGAGGCCTATGTCCAGCAGTAGAAGAAGTGGACTGCGATAGTTGATTGACGGAAGAATTCACGTTTAGCCGTTTAGCAATACAATTTTAGCACGTAACCAAAAACAAATGATTTTGAACATCGTCAAGTATGTGATTCCCCGCAATGAATTACTTCTGGTTGTTGTCAGAGGTCTTTGTGACGGCAATAGCTGATATATGAATCAGAATGTTGTTGTTGAAACTCTTGCAACACGTTTTTGTTGTATACAAATAATTTTACTGCTCTATTTTAAGATTTTTCACCTAGTAGTGTAAAAGAAGAAAATGCTGCCTTTACCTTAGTCGTTTGTTACCTTAAATGTAACAAACGGCTCAGTTCTTTACTATCTTTTGATTCCAGTAAGTCCTGTAGTGTATATCACAACAGTTTCGCCTGCGAGACACATCGAACGCCTGTTTCTCATATCTAGAAGTAGGTACAAGCTGCAACATAAATTATGTCAAGGACCAGTTAATAGGTTTATAATATTCCGATCACCTTTGACTGAGGTTTATCACCTGCCGCCAGGTTCTAGCCTTCACACGTTATTCCCCGCATCCAGAGGCGTTAGTATGGCGATCACGTCGCGTGTCACGATTACATCGCTCGCCAAGGTCAGGGGCGCGGGACTTGTGCAGATGACCAGCCTTACATGTATCACGAAATAGAGTGGTATGTGCAGAAGGCTCACTGTTTTTTACAGATTTGAAGATGAAGGAAGAAGTGGGTAAATCCCTATAGGTACCTATAGCATTGGACAGGCAGACCAGGGATTGAGAGTTTAAAAGCCACCACCTTTTACCGATGGAACGGGTCGCCGAAATACTTCACACACAAATCATTTCACATCAGCTTCCTGGTTTAGGTCTTTTCATAACATACAGTGATTTCCTCTTTAGGATATGCACAACATGCAAACAATACTGTAGGTAGGTATTGGCCAATAATAATATCTATGAAGCCCTTATAGGAAGCCCTAAGAGGAAATCACTGTATGTTATGAAAAGACCTAAACCAGGAAGCTGATGTGAAATGATTTGTGTGTGAAGTATTTCGGCGACCCGTTCTATCGGTAAAAGGTGTTGTAGCTGAAGCGACCATCGATGAACGGTGTTTTCGGCGAATAGTTCTATCGGCGATGGATTTGTTCGTGGAACCAACCGTCGACTAAGAGTGATTTCGGCGAACCGTACCATCGGCGAAGAGTGATTCGCTATACCGTTCTGAGCTCCGTAGAACCAACTATACCTAGTCCTATCTATACTCTACACTAACATGTATTAATCATAATCATTTATTAATTTGCGAATATGGGTACAAAAGAAAAGGTTTCATACAAACAATAGTGTCCATTAGCCATATCCTACCCTAAGGCATGCAATTTTACAAATACACAAACTAGAATTTAACAATAAAAGACATTATTTGAAAATAACGTATGCAGTAACATTATATAAGTTTATCCTGTAAATATTCAGTAACAGAGTAATATGCTTTGTTTAGTAATAGCGTTTTTATATTGTTTTTAAATATATTTATATCACCTATCTCCAGAAGTGAATTTGGTAAATGGTTATATGTGCGTGGAGCCATACACAATATACTTTTATTTAATAACGCTGTTTTATTGATTGGAAAACATATGTATATTGAATTTGTATCTTTTGCTAATTAACTTATTAAAGTAGTTTGTATTTTTCCTAACGAACATTATAACTTCTAATATATATATACATGGTAAAGTAAGAATATTTAATTTTAAAAATGATGGTCTGCAGCTGTCCGTTACTTATGGCTCGTATACATTTCTTTTGGGCTTTAAATACCGCTTCCTTTTTAGTAGAATTACCCCAAAAAATAACACAATACTTTAGAATAGGTGCAACATAGCCGTTGTAGGCTGTAAGGACTGTAGAAGTACTGACCGTATTATAAAGAGGTAAGTTTGGATGTGGGAAGTAAACTCAGAAACTTGTCATCCGATTTCGAAAATTCTTTCACTGGCAGAGAGCTACATATTGCCGAGTGACATAGGATATACAGGGTGAAATTAAATTCATGAGCATCCTTTTAAGGGGTCATTGTACTCATCATTATGAACAACTTTTACTATGGGACTAAACTCGAAAAAAAATCAGCTGTTCCTTGCATTTATGTTCACATAACTCGTCAAAATGTAGGGAAGAGCTGATTTTTTTTCGCGATTTCAGGTTTGGTCCCATAGTAAAAGTTGTTCATAATGATGAGTACAATGACCCCTTAAAAGGATGCCCATGAATTCAAATTCACCCTGTATTTACTTCACGCAAACGAAGTAGCGGATATAAGCTAGTCTTAATTAGATTATTTAAGTATGGCTGAAGATGAGTCAAAAGATCTAGGTAACTGATATATTTTCATTAGTTTAAAATAAACTACGATAAAGCTGACTCTAGGTGAAAGAGAACGTCCTACAAAACCCTCACAGAAAAGTTGAAATGTCCGAGTGAGCTAGCGTAATATTCAATGCTCGTTTTTAGGATTCCTTACCGAAAGGGTGCCCCACGGAACCCTATTACTAAGCCTCCGCTGTCCGTCCGTCTGTCCGTCTGTCTGTCAGCGGGCTGTATCTCATGAACCGTAATAGGTAGACAATTGATATTTTCACAGAGTGTGTATTTCTATTGTCGCTATAACAACAAATAATAAAAATAAAACAAAGTATAGTTTAATAAAAATTAAAGAGCAACGCCGAATGAAAAAAACACGTGTTTGTATATTTTTGGAGACACATGCAACAGACGTTTTTACGGCGTTTTTTGCTTCAGGCTGGCATTCTTTTCTTCTGTGACATATTTTTTTAGGAGTTCGCCTTCTGCAGATCAGGTTGTAGAACTCATGTCATTAACATGTAAATTAATTCGGACATCTACATAATTTCTGCTGTTATGCCGCTTTGATGTGACAAACTAGTTCGGGAGCATTTTTTTTTGTACTTACCTTGCATTGAACTTAATGAAACAACTCTTGTTAATCGAGGTTCCATTCATTCTTTTTTTTGGCTGTTCCTCGGAAGTTACGTGCACTGTTTATATTTCCTTTTATTATCAGATTAATAAATGTAGTACACCCATATTATTATATCGCCAGACAACTGCTTCGTAGGTTTAGTGGTCGCAAGCGCGTCTGCTGCACTTGAGGTCCTGAATTAGATACCCAGATTTCCTTTTTTAATTGTCATTATACAATCGCATTTTTCATACATGTAGAACAGGGATACAACTTAAATACTCGTTTAGCTTTAATTTAGAATATCAATGGCTGCTCAAATCTAGCCATCCTCTAAAAACCAGTCAAGGCAAAGATCTAGTAAACAAACAATAGTTTATCTCAATCTCGGGGCCAAACGCACCCATTACGAGCACAATGTGTTCCTAAATACATGTTAACATGTACATTACATAAAACGTAATGCCGCTACGTGACGCCAGGTGGCGCTACCACGGAAACTATTTATTTTTATGAACTATGACGCCAGACGGTTCTTCCTAAAAATGTTATATTATACAAGTAGTGGGTAACTATACGACGAACTACCTGCGCGTATGTACTCCTATATGTTGTCAGATTATTGTTAAAATATAAAAGATGGAGCTGGCTGCGTCTAGGATGGAAGAAAATCTTTTCAAATATATCTAAGTGCAATATTCTTTCGTGTTTTATTTAGAGTCTACTACAAAATGATACAAATATTTTGCATGCACTACTTGTAGTTTCCCAGTAACAGCTGACGATAGAAGTGGTCATTTTCACAATACTTTTCGAACTTTATGACCGAGTGAGACGTCATCAGGTCAAAAAATATTTCTATTAAAGATAAAGATATTTTAT
The DNA here is from genome assembly GCA_947508005.1 of Amphipoea lucens. Classification (NCBI taxonomy): domain Eukaryota; kingdom Metazoa; phylum Arthropoda; class Insecta; order Lepidoptera; family Noctuidae; genus Amphipoea; species Amphipoea lucens. The sequence continues at coordinate 24,118,685 of OX382358.1, forward strand.
TTTGCAAATACGGGTACAAACAAGTCATGGTGGTACATAATATAAATACAGAAACAGCCATATTTTGCCAATTACAAGGCATGCAAAAGTATAGAGATTACAATTAAAATACATATTTACTATTCCATTACATAATATAATTCTAGTTCATCATTCGCTAATAATTATCAATGTTCAACTATTCAATTCATTCAATTCATAAAATAATTCTAATTCATCAGTCAATAATATAATTAATGTCACAATTTCTAGTAGTTATTTAAATACAATATATAAACTAGCGACTATTGCGAGAAATTAAAAAATAAACCCGAGAAAACAGGTGTGCTGATTAAAAGGGGTTGGTGGAAATTTTTGACGCATTTTACGGCTTTTATAACACCGGCTTCTCTTAGAAAAGTTCCTTGTTCGCTTTGCGCAACTGGCCTCAAAATATTATTTCCCTCAAATTGTTTGGTACTTACAAAAGCACGTGCGTTTTCTGGAACAATACTTTTATGTAGCTCTTCTCCATCGTTGTGAAACGTGACTCTGATTACATCAAAAATACGAGCAGCTGTATTATTTAAATGAGCCAATTTGTTTGACAACAAGTTTGGTGTTTTTGAATCGATTACAAGGTGTTGTTTAACGTCTAATACTTTGGTAACTTCCATAGGAAATGCCGGTTTTGTTACAAAAAAACGACAAATAGAACTAAACATTATAGATTGTAAAAAAAATAGGTGTTTTGCACAGTTCGTTTTTTTAGCTTAGCTGTCCAATTTTATAAGGCAGGTAAACTTAGTTGTTGCTGTTGCTATACTGCTTGCTTATCCGGAGCTTATTCCAAAGATAACAGTTTTTGAAGTCAAACTTCTTTACGCACGCTTGACTTGGGGAGTAAGCTGGCGAACGCGTGACGTAAGCGTTACGAAAAGTGTGATCGGGCGAGGCGAACGGGAGTTGAGTGGGGGATATAAGCAAGAGAAAGCAGTGCGCGCGCACATTTTCTCTCTCTTCCTCTCATAGCCAAATACGTTTGAAGATTCACTTCAGTCGTGTGGTCATAAGCACACTCGGTTTTTTTTTGTATAGGTACTTACCTACCAATTCAAATATAAATATTTAATATCGTGAGCAAGCTCACTTGCTAGGTACGTGACAAAAAATGAAAAAATTATATATTTTTTGGTTAAACTTCCCCTGCTTGGAACTGAGTAATGATAATTCGATACATTATACGCTCGTGTCTCGTAGCTAAATGATGATGAAGCTATGCTTGCCGCTGTTGGTTCGTGGATGGGTGAAAATCCATTTCACATCGAGACCCCTCCGCAGCTCCGTGCCTCGGAAAGCACGTAAAAGCGTTGGTCTCGTCCGTCATTTGTAGACGTTTGACAGTCGTTACGGTAGTCAGAAGCCCATAAGTCTGACAACCAGTCTTACCAAGGGGTATCGTATTACCCAGTAACAGGGTTCTGGAGCTCAGGCAGGCAGTCGCTCCATGTAAAACACTAGTATTTAGCTGCATCGCGGTTCGAATTGAAATCGACTCAACATAGTTGTGAAAAGAATAGAATAGAATAATTATTTATTTGCATAGAAAGTAGGTACAAAAAATGCAGATGTTTTTATAATTAGAGATCCTTATACATTCTACCTTAAATTAGGCATGCAAACATTTAGCACAACAAAATTCTGTGAAAACTGTGAAAATTCTTACAATATGGTCAATAAAATAAAATAAAGAATTAAAGATGTCAGGATTAATTAGATTAATTAGGTAGGTAACTAAAAAGTTTTATCATTTAAAAATTCACTAATGGAGTAATAACATTTATCAATTAATAAGACTGACAATTTCTTTTTAAACAATGGAATGGCCTCGTTTTTTATTCCATCAGGTATTTTGTTAAAGATAATTGGGCACATACCTAAAACACTTTTCCCAAATAATGCAGTGTTATGAACACTAATACGTAGCATATTTCTATACTGCCTTCTAATTGGTCGTGTTCTATTTTCAGACAATTTAAAAGGCAAGTACTATAATAACCTTTTACTTCAGAAAGTAAGTAGGTACCTATCTATAATGTTCCGTGCGTATGTCGGTGGGACTCATACAGATAGAATGTTACCTTTCGTAAACACGCTCTGGCCTCCGACATATTTTTTTTTTTATTGCTGAATGGGCCCGCTCTTGACCTCGATCACGCCTGATGGAAAGCGTTGGATGAGGTCTATGATGGAACGAGCGTATGCGCATGTAGCGGTTGCCATTGAAAATTAGGTAGTCCCTTATCTTATTTGCCATCTAATAACATAAAAATACGTTTTTTTTCCTGAGTAAACGTAGCCACCAACCCGCACTAAGCCCGCGTGGTGGATTACGGCCCGCTGTCTCTCACATAGAGTCGGCCTGTGTCCTAGCAGTGGGAACAATAAAAAAAGGCTGATTATGTTTATGCTTATACTTAAAATGTGGCATAGTAGGCCCTTTTCCAACAGTTCCAAATTATTTCGTGAGATTCTCCTTTGGAATGTTCCGGGGACAGTTAATAAATTCACATACTAATTAGATGGACAGTAATGAATGTTCACACTACTTGTATGTCTGCGAAGACGATGCGTATGTATTATTATCATGTCCCTTCCATATAAAGCGATTCATTAAACATCTACCGTTACTAGATCAAAGGCAGCAGCATCCTACATCGTGATAGATGTCATTATTTATTTTAATATTCTACTTACTTATAATCTATACTTATAATAAATCTGTAGAAGTGAAAATTCTGTACATTGAAAATATCAAAAAAATAAATGGCAGGGGGTGTTACTAGACCGACACCGAACCCAAAAATGTGATTAAAAAATTTTTTGTCTGTCTGTCTGTTCAGGCATCACGCAAAAACTACCGGTTCGATAACGATGAAACTTGGTATGATTATTATTCTTTAATATCCTGGACACCACACTGGGTACTTTTTATCCCGGAAAAGTATATACAATAAAAAACAAACTTAATTTTGCGGTTCGATCCCTAGACCCGATTACTGTACCAACCGCAAATAATAAGTTTGTCGTAGGTTACGTGGAGGGTGTGTTCTTTGTGAAGAGTACCTAGGTATCCACTAAGAAAGTGTTTTTCGAAATTCCAACCCTAAGAGGGTGAATGGAGGGAGGGTGAAATTTCACGCGGACGAAGTCGCGGGCAGAACATAATCAGCCTATAACGTTCCCACTGCTGGGACACAGGCCTCCTCTCTGTGAGAGGGAGTGGGCCGTAATCCACTACGCGGGCCCAGTGCGGGTTGGTGGATGTCTCATGTCTTCGAATTTTTGGTTCTAGGACATGCCGGTTTCCTCACGATGTTTTCCTTCACCGTTTTGAGAGCAGCGCGGGCAGAAGCTAGTGTACAATAAAAGTATACAATATATTTAAACTAGATGCGGTAGGTATACTGTAGCTTTTTCAGTAAATACAAGATAGGGTTCCGCCCATAGATATATGAAAGAAGGTTCCGCCCTATGTTTTTTTATGTCTACAACGTGTATCTCGATGGTGTCGTCAAATTTAGGACCACTTGACGAAGAAAAAAGTATGGGCCAGTAGTTTTTTTTTGAAGTGAAAACTTCTTTAGCGGCGTTGAACACTTTTTGTAATGGGTAAAAAATGTTAAACTCGCGTCAGGGCATCGCGTCAGGACACGTGACCGTCAGGAGAGATTTCCCCCCCCCCCTCTCTTTCTACGGCGGCGCCAACCGAAGTGAACCAAGTTTAGTGACACACGAAAACGTATGGATGGATGGATGGATGGATGGAGTGGAAGTGGAAGTGGAAGTGGAAGCAGAAGTGGAAGCGGAAGAGGAAGTGGAAGTGGAAGTGGAAGTCGAAGTCGAAGTCGACGTCGAAGTCGAAGTCGAAGTCGTAGTCGAAGTCGAAGTCGAAGTCGAAGTCGAAGTCGTAGTCGAAGTCGAAGTCGTAGTCGAAGTCGAAGTCGAAGTCGAAGTCGAAGTCGAAGTCGAAGTGGAAGTGGAAGTGGAAGTGGACGTGGACACACTGCACTGTGTATTCGTAACATTCGTGTATATAAAGTGTTTAAAATATGGAAATTGAACAAAGTGCATCTAATGAAAAAAGGGACGCAGAAATAGTGAAAAAAAAAACGAGTTATATTAATTCAATTAATAATTGATTTATTTCAACGTTAATATTCAAGTTTTCACTTCTGCCGGCACTCCCGGAGTGCAACCCGTCTTTTTTTTTTTTTTTTTTCACAGTTACGATGTTGATCCAATGGAGAAAGTTGATCAATTTGATGGTCTGTACCACAACCTTCAATTTATCATGAAGGACCAAATACCAAATTACGATCACTTTATGACGAGGTCCGCATACTTTGTAAGTTTGAGCTGATTGAGTGCAAATACAACCAGTCTATCAATGTATTTTAGTATTAGTACCTGTAGGTCGATCCATTTATAATTAATATATGACTAGTCTAAAAATGTTCAACACAGGATTGACCCACAAAATGAGCATGGTAACAAAATTTTCCTGTTTTAATAACATCAAAGTACTTCATCACTGAGAGCAGTGGTGGCCCAGTGGTATCGGCCGCGACTTACGAGTTGTAGGTCGTAGGTTCGAACCCAGACAGGCGCTTTACTTTGTGTAAAATTATTTCATCACCACTGCTCTCAAAGTGTGAAGTGTGTGAGTGGTGAAGGAAAACATCGTGAGGAAACCGGCATGTCCTAGAACCAAAAATTCAAAGACATGTGACATCTACCAACCCGCACTGGGCCCGCGTGGTGGATTACGGCCCACTCCCTCTCACAGAGAGGAGGCCTGTGTCCCAGCAGTGGGAACATTATAGGCTGATGATGATGACTTCATCACTATAAGGCCATTGAATCCAAACATAATATAATTTAAATTATTTCTTTTGTGCGGAGCGGTTAGTACCTATATTCTATGTTTTTCCTCCATTATGTATAACCCCACCTATAAATATTTAACAAAACAGGTATCCGACAGTTTAATAATATGTGTATGTAATGCATGCTTCGTTAGGTAATAATAATTAATGGCTTGCTTATCGAACGGATTGAGCATCTTGGAATAGCAATGTACTACAACATAGTATGTTAATTATATTCTAGGTACGATCGTGATTATTGTGTTCAAGTAACAAAACTTCGCTACTGCGTGCTAAAAGCTCTCGTGCAAACTTAACTCAATGATATTGGTACAAAATATGTATTTTTTTACTGTAAGTATCTGATGTCAGACCATAGTCAGACATTAGTAATTGATGATTGTCAAACGCCATACTTCCATAATATAACTTATATATGGTGAACAGATATATGGTGTTACTAGTAGATTAAGCGAAGGACATACTTTAAGGGAGTGTAGTAGATACTCATGAAAATGAACAGCTTTTACCATGGGACCACTCTGACATATTGAAAAATGTACCTAATATGAAAATCAGCTGTTCCCTGCATTTAATCGTCTGTTAGGGTAAGCGCACACGAGCTATCGGAGACAACCACCGGTGCCTGATGCGATCTGCTGCGGCGATGAGCACTCCTGTAGCAATCCATACAAAACGTATGAAGAAGCACGTGAAGTGCTTGTAGTTGGGCTCGCGGTGGCTGTGGCTGGCGGCTCGTTTGCACCTAGCCTTAGTCTCAAACGGAATCATAGAAATATTATTAAAACAGCTGCACTTATAGCATATTACGACGGAGTTTGTCTAAACAAGTTGTAAGGAGCATTGTGATTTTTTTGAAAAGGCACCGATGCGCGATGCAGTGACATCAGCACCCTAATTGCGTAACACTATCAATCAGAATCTGAATTATTTTGAAGCCAATTGCTAATCCTTCATAAGTTCGAAAAATGTGTCTGCTCAACACGTAAATAACGCAATGAATGTTGTTGAACTGTCAAAATGAAACCGATTCCGATTGATAAAGTGTTACGCAATTACCTAGCGGGTCTTTATTCATCATTTCCTTTATCTAAATATAAATAAGTACATAAGAAATAATATAATATAGGATATCTTTAAATATATTCGCCATCATACGTAGACCGTACGTAAATTCTAACAAGGAAAACTGATAACAAAACTTTTTCTAGAAGTTAATGAGAACTTTTATCAGGCAATAGCATTGATGGCCCAAAAAATCACAAAAATAATTTAGCTGCTCCATAGGTCCCCGTTCATCGACCGACAGGAATAAGCTCAAGTCCAAGAGTATAAAAATCATCTAAATAAACGCTAACTCTGCTCCTCCCTAGACTAGATAGAGGTGTGAATATACCTGACACGTGTACCTACCTATTATTAATGAGAGTTGCACTAGCTGCGCCCACATCTCTGACATGTAGTTAATTATGCAATGGCAGTTGTTGCATAATGTTTCTGCGCCATTAACAGCTACGCTGGTTTATTATGGCAACAGATCCTTCTTATTTTTATTAATAACATAAGATACCATTAGGTTTTCTCAGTTTCTGATGAAAAGTTGTGACAGGGTGTTATGCATTTGCCATATTATGTTTAGTCCGAAAAATTATAGCCGTATAAAGAGTACAGATCGTTCGCCGTGTCTGGGAGTCGAACCGTTGCTCGAGCCCAGTCTCCTGTCGCTCGCGCACTCTCTGCGCTCAACGGTATCTAGGACGCTAAGATCTTGTCAGTATGTCTGGACTTTTGTAAGATGAGCGTATGACTGTCCAGTATAGGTACTTAATATTATACAGGGTGAAATTGAATTCATGGGCATCCTTTTAAGTGGTCATTGCAATCATCATTATGAACAACTTTTATTATGGGACTAAACCTAAAATCGCAAAAAAAAATCAGCTGTTCCTTACATTTATGTTCACGTAACTAGTCAGAATGTAGGGAAGAGCTGATTTTTTTTTGCAATTTTAGGTTTAGTCCCATAGTAAAAGTGGTTCATAATGATGAGTACAATGACCCCTTAAAAGGATGCCCATGAATTCAATTTCACCCTGTATATAGTTTTTGTCGTTTTATGTTAAAAAAAAAGTATATTTTTAACGTATGGCCAACCATCTGGTGCAAGAAAAGAAATATCAGATAACGATGGTAGAATCTGCAAACATTTTTAATTTGTCTAATCAACAAAGCAATCATGTTAGCAAAATAAAACTTTTGAGTTTGATTTTTTTTTTTTTACCATTTACAAGCACTTTTGAACTGTCAAGGATCCGGTCAGTCAGAAAGATGAAGCTAGTTGCCCATTCCAAAGCGTAGTACGTTCTTATGGAGATTCCACGGACACTCATTTAAAATCAAAATATTGGTTACATTCATCATGTACCTACTAAATGCTAAATATACAGGGTGAAATTGAAAACATGCGACAAATCGTAATGGGAGATTGTACTCATCATTATGAACAAGTTTTACTATGGGACCAAACCTGAAATCGCGAAAAAAAATCAGCTGTTCCCTACATTTATGTTCGCATAACTCGTCAAAATGTATTGAACAGCTGATTTTTTTTTTCGCTATTTTATGTTTGGTCCCATAGTAAAAGTTGATAATGAAGAGTACAATCTCCCATTTCGATTTGTCGCATGTTTTCAATTTCATCCCGTATGAATATAAATCCAAATCAATGTATCTATCACCCTTGGTATAACAGTAAGCAGGTATTTGATGACTACTTTTATCAAATGGGCTTTATAATTCATCTACAAAGATATGAAAGCATTATCTATCTATAGATACTAATATTATAAAGAGGTAACTATTTGTGAGTTTATATACAGGAGGTAATCTTCGGAACTACTGATCCGCACCCTAATTGCACACTGTCAATAACAATCTGAACCATTTTGAAGGATATTGCTAATCCATTGCTTCATATGTTCGAAAAATTGTCTGCTCAACAACGTAAATAACGCAATGAAAGATGTTGAACTGTCAAAATGAAACCCTACTAATTTCGAAAATTCTTTCACTAATGAAAACCTACAGTATTACCGAGTGTCATAGGATATATTTTATGTTATAACAAGGAATTTCAAGCGGCAGTAGTCGCGGGCAGATTCAACTGCCGTTAATAATTGCAATCAATCAAATAAAATACAAAATAGAATACAGAATCAAACTTTGGCAACAAAAACAAAGCAGGTACCTATCTACATAGTATGTATCACAACAATGCTACGTGCTAAAATGTAAGGCTACCTGTCCGCACGCTAAAAGGTAAAAAACGCTCGGTCCTAAACAAGTTTACCTCGTACCTATACCGGTAAGACCTGCACTCAGCCAAGGTCACGGTCAATCCGCCTGCATCACATTCACCCACATTTTTGGGTACACTTGGGCACTTTTATTATAAGCATACATACACACAAATAATTGAACGGAGCAGGGTATGGTCAGCAACAGATTACAGTATGCAAGAAGTAAACGCCTTTGAATTACGGTGTGACGCGCTCTGACGGTTTTTGTGGGAGGCCTATGTTCAACAGAGGCCTTCTATTGTTATTGTATCTTCTTGGCGATAGAATCAGCTAATTTTGTCGCCCTTTTACTGATAAATTGCCGTAATATTGGTTTTAAAAACAGTAATTGCAGTTAGGCATTTCCCTAGCAGTGGGACAAACGGCTGAAAATAAATAATTGTGATTAGCTACAACAACAGTTTATCATTCATTTATTATTTTACTGACTATACAATCGAGTTTCTCACAAAAAACCAGTTTCAGTTTTTCAATGACGAAATAATTTGAGAATTAAATATTTTATTATACCTAACATTAAACTTTTCGAAGAATTCAATCAAACATCGAATCAAAAAATTCAATTAAATTTATTATTAAGTATTATGAAAGACTTCCGTCTTATTTTGTGGGATTTTAAGATTTTTCGCTGATTCTAAAATATTGTTAAATATCTTTTATCTGGAAGTAAGGCAGACCTTTGGTGTGGGATGCAACATGTGTCGACACCCTTGCGCCATCCCATCTTCCTAGCACGGTGGGCTGTGCTGGGGCGGCTGCTGCAGGTGCAGAAAACCTCAAACGGCGAAAATATTGCAACCTAATTGGGAGTTATAGTTTCGAGCCTTTTGGGGTTGAAACACTAGGTTTCGTAGATCATCTCCTACGCGGCGCGCCGCTGGGATTATGTTTTCGAGTCCTACTTACGTCTTTTTTTTTTGTGGATGGGAAATCATCAAATGACTCCTCCCGCTCTGTGCGGAGCGGAAGGGAGTGTCAGACTCTTACTGACTAAAACCCATCCGTGTTCCTTCCTTAGCCCTTTGTGTTCCGGGGTAGCGGTAACCCTTTCGGACAATCCCGCTAGTCCTACTTACGTCTTGCAGTAGATCTTTTTGTCACAGAAAACCTTGTGGTTTTCTGCGAAATCTAGTGTTTAATATAAACGCAATTTAGTTGTTACATAATGCCTATAATCCCCGAAGGGTTAAGCAGAAGTGTACCTATAGTAGTACCTACATGTCGCCAGTTATGTATTCCCAGTCCCATGTAACAGAGGGTGAGCATGCCAGTAACCGGGTACAAAGCTAGACTCCGGGCTTCTACTGAGGAATCCCTGATGAAAACACCCAATGACAATTTGTACGACCTGGGAATCGAAGCCAGGACAGCATGCTCAGCAGTAGCGCTTGCGACTACTAGACTAACGCGGCCGTCTCAATTTAGTAGTTATAACAGTTGTTACTAACACGCTTTTATTTTATAATAGTCATCATCATCTGCCTAGCCTTTTCTCAATTATGTTGGGGTCGACTTCCAGTCTAACCGGATGCAACTGAATACCAGTATTTTACATGGAGCGACTGCCTATCTGACCTCCACAACCCAGTTATTGGGTAATATGGTAAGAATGGTTGTCAGACTTTCGGACTTCTGACGACCCGTAACGACTGTCAAAGATCAAACACAAATTCAAAACATGTATTTCAATTAAATCATGTACCTACAGGCACTTTTGAATTGTCAAAATTAAATAGTCGGTCAGTTAGTCAGAAAGTTGAAGCTAGTTGCCCATTCCAAAACGTCCACGAATGACAGCCGGGACCAACAGCTTAACGTGCTTTCCGAGGCACAGAGGGGTCTTGGTATATAAAGATGGTCACCCATCCACGGACTAACCGCGGCAAGCATAGCTTAACCTGATCGATCGACCTGTGCGGCTCTTATTTCTTAGCCACAAGCCCCTAATAATAGCCTTTACAATAGTGTGAACCGAAATTATTAAGAATAAACTACTTGACATTCACTGCTACTACCAATACCAAGGTATGAACAATCATTGCATGTTATTTAGATTCAAGTCATAAATCAATGCGCACGCGCCGATGCCGCTGCTTGTTCAACGGCTTCGTCTTAACAGCTGAATCATGCTGTTTCCGATTAGTGTCTGACCGAGGTATCACCTTGATGTGACAGGATGAAGCCTTGGGTTACCTCACAGTTGATGTAAGGTTATTGGTTGAAAACTAAATGAGTTCTAAAAGCATTCTAATCCCCATTCATTTTCTAAACTGAGATAAGCCATCACATCCGCCGCTGGTCATTAGCGCCAGGATTTCTCATAGGGAACAAGAGGGTAGCCGCGGGCTTTCTCAGAATGATAGTGTGTCGTCACTCAATAGACATAGGTGGAATTTCTATAAAGCTGATTTTCAAGGTTTATATAATTCTTTTGGGTTAGTAAATTGGGAGTTTTTGTTTAATATTCAGAACTCCGAGGCAGCGTTAACTTATTTTTATAAAATAGTGAATGAGATCCTTGACGAGAGCGTTCCTAAGAAAAATGTTAAACAAAATAAGCATGGGGCTAGGTTTAGTTATCCAGAATGGTACACATCTGATTTGATAAGAGATGTCAAACATAAGTGGCGTTATCATAAATTATATAAATCAACTGGCTCCCAGAGTGATTATGATATGTTTTCTCGTTTTCGAACTCGTGTCAAATTAAAGATAGCTTCAACCTATGAAGTCTACCAAAACAGACTTCAGAAGAACCTAAAAGGGGATCCGAAATCGTTCTGGAACTTTGTTAGGAGTCAAAAATCTAGCCGCAATAAACCCAAAGTCACAAGGGACGGCATACTGCTGAAGGAGGAGGAGTGTGCGGAAAGTTTCGCCTCGTATTTTCACTCTGTGTACAGTGAGAAGCGGCCGACGTTGGACCCGGTAGCCGCGGAGTGTGCAGGTGGCGGGGCGGCGGGGGCAGCGCGCGTGCATGTTGACCGCCTCAGCGCGCGAGACCTGCGCGCGGCGCTCCTGCGTCTCAAGCCTAAACGCTCAGTAGGTCCGGACGGTATACCGTATACCACCTTACATTGTCAAAGATTGTCGCATGGTTTTTGAGGAGCCCTTGTTGCACGTTTTCAACTTGTGTTTGCGGGAGAGTCACTACCCGGACGAGTGGAAAATCACGCGAGTTATCCCAGTCCCTAAAGGGGGGGCAGGCACCGACGTGAGTGGATACCGACCGGTGGCGGTGCTGTCGGCGTTCGCGAAGGTATTTGAATCTGTTTTGCATAATAGTATTTATACTCAGGTGAGCTCACAACTGTCAGACGCTCAACATGGCTTTCGGCCGGGTCGCAGTACGGGGGGTAACTTGTTGTCATTTGTTAACTTTCTGTCGCCAGTCATTGATGCCGGAGGGCAGGTGGATGTGGCGTATTTTGACTTCCAGAAAGCTTTTGACACCGTGGATAACGATGTACTTTTGTGCAAACTCTCTGCTATGGGATTCACACCGCACTTGCTTAAGTTCTTTGCTAGTTACCTTGGCGAGCGCCGACAGTACGTCGAGTTTGGTGGACATGAATCCAAACCTTATTACACGTTCTCTGGTGTAAATCAAGGGAGTAATATTGGACCTTTGGAATTCATTTTAATAATTAATGATCTGCCTGCAGTTGTGAAAGAGGCGAAGTGTCTACTGTTTGCAGATGACTTAAAATTGTTCTTAAATATTGAGAACACTGCAGACTGTAATCGGCTCCAGTCTGACATTGATAACGTAGTCCAATGGAGTAAATCCAACAAGCTGCATTTTAATGTTAGAAAGTGTAGTGTGATGAGCTATAGCCGGGCGCGTACTCCATTACAGCATCAGTACGTGATGGACAGCGAAGTAATGCCGCGCGTCTCACTGGTACGAGACCTGGGCGTGCAGATGGTTTCTGAGCTGACGTTCCGCAAACACATAGTTGAGATGTGCGGCAGGGCTTTCAGAAATCTTGGTTTCATCCTGAGACAGTGTAAGGATTTTACCGATACTGCAGCTGTTAAAGTTTTATACAATGCACTTGTGAGGAGCCACCTAGAAACAAGTGCAATCATTTGGAATCCGCATGAAGGGAAATACAGCCTCATGTTGGAAAAAATTCAAAACAAATTTGCTAGATTTCTTTACCGTAAGCAGTACGGGGTTTATCCCTTTTATCCCCTGATGTACCCGAGTCTGTTCGTCCTGGGCATGGTCGGGTACACCAGGCTGGAAGTAAGAAGGGACGTTGCGCTGGTCAAGTACGTGGCGAGCGTACTGCTAGGGATGCGGCACCACCCGGAGGTGCTGGCAGCGCTGCGGCTGCGCGCGCCGGACGGGTGCGTAGGTGCGCGCCGCCGCCGCCCCGCTCTGTTAGAAGTGCCAGCGTCTAGGACAAACCTACTCAAGTTTGCCCCTATGTCACGAGCTGCACGTATTATTAACATTAGTACAGTATCGGAGGATATATTTGGGCAAAGCCTGCCGAGATTTATTCAAAAGGTACAATTAAGTCTTGAAAAAGGTCTGATATTATAATATCAGACGTTTTTTCTATGATTGTCAAACCGTGTGGGCGGGGTTGCAGCAGCGTTATTACGTTGTTGCAATTTTGTTTACTTATTTTTGTAATGGAATAGACATTGTAACTTATAACGTCGCCTTGGATGATTCTGTAAAGGTGTTATAATTGTGGTTTAATAAATAAATAAATAATAAAATAATAAATAAGGATAACCACCCTGAAACGCATCTGTACTGTCCGGTAGCCCCTCTGAAAACGCAACACAGGCAGTTTATACAACAAATTTCCTAAAACACACTAATTACTCTGATAGCAATTACTATGCTTTTCCTTTTCTGCTGGGGAGTTTGTCGCGCCACTTCTTCTCCCCGGCGAAAGCACTAGGAAGTGCGGGCGGAGGAACTAAGGGAGGGCATTTGGGAGACTGTCTTTTGTAATTTTGACGTTCGAAAAGTGCTGATTCTCAGCCTAATTTGAATAATGACTTTTGATTTTGATTCAACTTTTTCGTAGAGAAATATTTATTTCACTTAGTAATCCAAGAGTTCACATGAGTAAACATGATCAATAAACATTGTTTTTCTGCTTAATCTCGTTACACTTGATTTCCATACTGACATAATTATTACAATTCAACACCATAAAGCTAATACCCCGGTATACTAGGTATAATATACTATAGTGTAAAACCCCACGACGACATTTATCAACCTATACATTTCCAGTATAGATTACCCAATAATAATAAAATTGTTTAAGTGAAACTTCTTTACTCACGCTTGACTTGGAGAGTAAGCTGGCGAACGCGTGACGTAAGCGTTACGAAAAGTGTGATCGGGGAGGCGAACGGGAGTCGAGTGGGGGATAATAAGCAAGAGAAAGCAGTGCGCGCGCACATTTTCTTTCTCTCTTCCTCTCATAGCCAAATACGTTTGAAGTTTCACTTCAGTCGTGTGGTCATAAGCACACTCGGTTTTTTTTATTTATAAAAGGGACACATTTACAGTAACTACCAAACTAAAATAAATATAGGACTTAGTACTAGATTAGCTGACTTCGCATTGTACGGAAAGCCTCCAATACGATGTCAGCTATAAAACTGGAAATGTATTGCTTGATATGTCGCCGTGTGTACTAGGCATTACATATGCATGTAGGTACAGTCGAAGGTATATATGGATACACTTAAGCCGATATCAGACGCTTCACTCAAGTAAATATTTATTTACCTTACATTCCACAGCCACACAACACCCACAAAATTATATAGGAATGAACGTTCATCTGATCCTTTAATTTCATTTTTTGATCATTCGGTAAGCGAGTGACAGATCCCGAATGCCGAAATACTGCATCGTTAGATCGGTTTACTAATGATTTCATATTTCCCTTTGAGTAATTTTATGTTCAGACAAGTTCAGCAAGGCAAAAATGAACAAAAACTGAAGTGTCGGATATCGGGTGCAGGAAATCCAAACGCTAGTTTCTTCGACTCGAGTTTTCTTCTTCCCTTCACTCCTGCCAAACGTCGCGCTATCCTTCACTTCGTTTTCTTTCATATCATTCCTCACACAATCCATCCAACTTTTCTTTAGCATTCCTCTCCCTCTCATTCCGTCAACATTTATATTCATCACTCGAGTATGAGACGGTCGGGCTGGTCCACAAATTCAAGGCCGCTCAGCGCGCTATGGAGCGAACTATGCTCGGAGTCTCTTTGAAGGATAAAATCAGGAATGAAATTATCCGGAAAAGAACCGGAGTTACCGACATAGCTTGCAGAGTAAGCAAACTGAAGTGGCAGTGGGCTGGCCATGTCTGTCGAAGGACTGATGGCCGGTGGAGCAGACGAGTCCTGGAGTGGAGACCGCGTACCGGCAAGCGTAGTGTGGGACGCCCCCCAGCTAGATGGACGGACGACCTAAAGAAGATGGCTGGGATAGACTGGATGCGAAAGGCGGAGGACAGGGTGCTGTGGCGCAGTCTGGGAGAGGCCTATGTCCAGCAGTGGACTGCGATAGGCTGAGTTGATTGACTCGAGTATAATTTCAATTTTGGTTCACAAAAGTATGTGTATGAACAGGCTTGCACAAAACCATGGTTTCAATTCAATACTTTATAAATTCGTTGTTCACTTCCTCTAAGCATATAAATACTCAATATCCTAGATAATGATTAGATAATTAAGAAGTGTTGCCAGCTCGCGGCTACTATTAAGTGTTATTAAGATGACCTGTTATGTACGTATATTATGTACTTTATATACACATAATTGTATGTATCTGCAGCAGGTATGTTATGTAAGCGTAATGGGCGTCATTGTGTGTTGTTTAAGTTGTTTGTGACTAACAAATGTTGGGGTAGGACGGTTTTTAGATGACGGACTGGTGTTACCATAAGATGTTATCAAACACATTGTAAGAATTTGGACGACCTTTGCCCAGCTGTGGGAATTAGGAAAACTAAAAGATGTAGCCGTTTTTAAGCATTACTAAATCCAGTAGAGCATTAAATTCTAAAGCTCAAAAGCTAGGTATTAGAAATTGCGTTACTTTGTGCAAAAAAAAAGGTTTGTTACGACGTCAGCATTGCATACTTACCTACTGTTTTATAATATCAATATCTCTCACCGCTAAAATTATGACGATTAAACAATATATTTCCTATCTCCATCTACACCGTAGTGCTAGCTCTACTGTCCTTATTTTTACTAAGCCCGCAGCCAGCCAATCGCAGCACACGAATGTAGTACCTCCACGTGATCCATTCAGTTACAACGAGATTGCGCAACATTCCCGCACCATGCGTGCGCGCCGACCGGCTAGTGGAAAACCCTTTCTGAACGAATAACTGTCTTTGCTTCGTAGAACCTCCATTATCCTTGTACATCTCAGGGTCGACCAGATCACTCGGGAGTCTTTAAAACTGACATTTTAGGGTCCCGTCGTCCGGTCAAAACACAAAAATAAAACTGGAAGATCAATTTCTTTTTCCTCAAGATCCTATAAAAATTGATTTGTTTATTATTTTATTTATTCCGCGCTTCTGCTACTGACAGCACAAGACATAAGGTAAGTACGCTCTCCATTGACTCAAAAGTAATTCATTTTAGGTGCACGGTAAACTGACGAGGAAACCGGCATGTCCTAGAACTAAACATTCAAAGTCATGTGACAACTACCTACGCGCACGAGGCCCGCGTGGTAGATTACGGCCCACTCCCGCTCACGGAGAGGAAGCCTGTGTCCCAGCAGTGGGCACATTAAATTGGCTGAAAAGAAAGAAATCCCTCCAACAGTGGACTGAGTTCATTCATAATTTTTTAGAATCTGAAAAATTTTTGATGCTTTATAAATACCTAACAGACGACGGAACCTACTCATCACTCACAAAGTACGATGCACTAGTCAATTGACTTTTTTCACTACAAAAAAGAATCGACTTGACTTTCATACGCGGGGATAGCCCGCGATTTATATTCAATATTCGATGACCATGACGACCTTGAATTAATGATCGTCTTCCTTTCGTTAAGAAAAACCCCAGAGGTACTCAATGAAGGAGAAGGTATACCTAGGTTTGTTACGTTTTCTCGCATGTAAAGTCTGATTTAGATTGTACCGAGATAGCGTTGTATGTGAGGCATCAATTGGTTGTTTGCAGCTGTTAAGAACATTCATTGTGTAGGAAAATCTATGAATACAAAATCTGCATTTACTTTTGAATCTTTCCTGAAAGACTTTCGTTTGCATCCAGATCCTACGCGCTGGCACCACTTCTATCTAATTTTTCCGCTATCATCATAATTATACAGGATGGCTGGGACAACGACACGCAAACTGAAACCAACTTCAGCACATGATTCTAGACACCCTAGCGTAGTTTTTTGTCGGTATAAAAAAAAATCTGATGTTTCATAGAAAAGTGCAATATCTACGCGGTCAAGATGTATGAAACAGCTATTTTTTACAGCTGACTATTGAAGGAGTACAATAATATTATACAATAAAATTTTATCGTAGTTGTCGATTTTGCATAAATCTAAATTATAAAATTCATCATCATCATTTCAGCCGAAAGACGTCCCCTGTGGGACATAGGCCTCCCCCAAGCACCTCCACTTCGACCGGTTTTATGCTTCTCGCATCCAACGGGTTCCTGTAGCCTTCACAAGGTCGTCGGTCCACCTTGTGGGAGGCCTTCCAACGCTACGTCTTCCGGTACGCAGTCGCCACTCCAGAACCTTTCGGCCCCATGGGCCATCTGTTCTGCGAGTAATCTACCCTGCCCACTGCCACTTAAGTCTGGCAATTCTTCGGGCTATGTCGATTACCTTGATTCTCCTGCGGATCTCCTCATTTCTGATTCGATCACGCAGAGAAACTCCAAGCATAACCCTCTCCATTGTCCTTTGGATGACTTTTCGCCTTCTAATAAGGCCCATTGTGAGCGACCACGTCGTGTTTTAGTGCCATATGACATCACTGGCAATACGCACTGGTCAAAGACTTTCGTCTTCAGACACTGCGGTATGTGGGACGAGAAGATATTCCGTAGCTTCCCGAACCTAAATTACAAGGAAATAATTATTACGAGACTTTTCACCATTCACTTTGCCTGACAACTTTACAACTGTATGTGGCGTGTCCATCCAGATTGCATAAAATTTTTTCCTGCACAAAAAGGTCATATTATGAGGGAAAAGCATCAATTTTCTTAATAAAGTCGTCTAATTGCCGCAGCTAAAATGTTATGAGTATCGGATTTTTTTTGTTGTTGTAGTTACAGTTTCCACTGGTGTAAATTGTGGGCGTGACTGATGTCGTCATGTTACAGGGACGTCCTTGACCTACGATGCGTATATTAACCCAAAGTCTTATGTCTTCCTTCCTACTGTAACGTCACAGAGGAATTAGCCTCAAGTTTTCCCTCCCTGTTCAGTTTGTTGAACTTTGAACATGTCGTCAGGAGCCAAGTGTTCAAGTCTTATCCTCCTGATTATCCTGTTAGGTAATAACATTAGTTAATCATAATATAAGGTAGTGTGGTTGGGACAGTACGCGGCTGTAATGACACATCAAGGTTAGAAAGAGACGTCACACAGGTATGAGGGACAGGGACGGCGTTCTAAGCAGAACTTTCTTTTTCATGTTTTTTGCCGCGTAGGTAATGTACATTTTTTGCGGACCAGGGTATATTAAATCTGCCTAGCTGATTCACAAAGATTGACTAGACTTGCCCAGTTGAGAAAGGTTACAGGTAAAGAGGTTACAGGCTAGATTAGAAGTATGTCATGGACACTCCATCATCTGCCTCGCCTTTTTCCAACAATGTTGGGGTCGGCTTCCAGTCTAACCGGATGCAGCTGAATACCAGTATTTTACATGGAGCGACTACCTATCTGACCTCCACAACTCAGTTACTGGGTAATACGATACCCCGCGTACCGGAAAGCGTAGCGTTGGAAGGCCTCCCACAAGGTGGACCGACGATCTTGTGAAGGCCACAGGAACTCGTTGAATGCGAGAAGCACAAAACCGGTCGAAGTGGAGGTGCTTGGGGGAGGCCTATGTCCAGCAGTTGACGTCTTTCGGCTGAAATGATGATGATGATGACGATACCCCTTGGTAAGCCTGGTTGTCAGACTTTCGGACTTCTGACTACCTGTAACGACTGTCAAAGATCCAATAATGACTGCCGAGGCCAACGGCTTAACGTGCTTTCCGAGACACGGAGGGGTCTCGGTATGTAAAGATGACCACCCATCCACAGACCAACCACGGCAAGCGTAGCTTAACCTGATCGATCGACCTGCGACACGAAAGATGAGAAAACTATGATGATGATAAAACAGTGTTTAAAGGCAGATTTGATGACAGGCAGACACGTCTTCATGAAAATTTTCTTGTAGCGATTTTTCTCCCATCCTCCATTTTGTTCACAAAGCAGTAAAGGGTTGTTCTGGTAGACGGATTGATGATCGTTATTTACAGACAGGATGAGACTGGTGTCCTGCCTTGACAATATCCCAACTTAACTTCAACACTTCATCAATGGCGACGATATCCCGTTGTTTACCTAAATACGTAGCCTGGCCCTTAGCGATAAGTTTCACGTGACTCCGAACAGGAACGTTTCGGGAAAACCTACAAAGCGCGGTGGCGATATGGAAACAATGAAACATACCTACATATATGGCCGATTGTAACCTACGTTACACTTATTTCAGGTATTTCCGTTAATTATGCTTTATATATAGAAGTTGCAGTGTATAGTTCTTTGAATTTAACCTTTGTATCATTATTCACTGTAAGTATGGAACGACTGCAGCTAGCGTTCCACAAGTATTCTGTTATTTAACGCGTTCCTCGTTGAAACTACGATTTTTGGAACGAAGTAATTTAACGCAGCTCACACACAAAGGGCACGCCACGATAGTGGCGATAAGACCCCTCTTTGAGAAGTGGCTAGAGAGGCGTCGCGGCGTTCTCACTTATCGCCTGACGCAGGTCCTCACCGGACACGGATGTTTCGGGAGGTTCCTGCACATCATCAGGCGGGAGGAGACGCCCGGGTGTCGCCATTGTGAGGATCGCCCAGAGGACACGGTGGAGCATACGGTTGAGGTCTGCCCCGCTTGGGCGGAGCACCGCCGTGTCCTCGTAGAGGCAATCGGCAGCGGCGGCGACCTCTCGCGTCCGGCCCTGGTTCAAGCCATAGCTTGAACCAGGGCCGGACGCGAGAGGTCGCCGCCCACTCCCACTCCCTCTTGCCCCGGACCATGGGAGGCAGTCACCTCCTTCTGCGAAGCAGTCATGCTAGCGTTGCTAGCTAATTCAAGATGGCGGCTGCAAACATTTAAAAAAATGTCATCATGGTTGTCGTTTTTATAATCTTCGAGCGTGATAAAGCAAATAATGGGGTCAAAATGAAAATTCAAGAAGAAAAAAGTGCACTTGAAACAGAACATCGAACGTGGGTAACCTACTCACAAACTACACCAAGAGGTGTGTCGACTCGTTTCTAACGTTAAAGACAACGTTAAAAGTCTCCTATTCCTATTTACCATCATGACACATACCCCCCTTATTTATAAACGTGCTTAAAGTTAAGTAATGATTAACGTCTGTTTAACAATAAGTTTTTGACGTTTAAACGTCTCTTAAGTTTAACCAACGTTTATAAATAAAAGGGGTAACGCATAGACCCTTTAAGCTACATGACCAGTTACGTACTTCAATAAATACGTTTATGAGGTGATATAGTTATTGATTTCTTGAAAATTCTTAATTACAGCGAAGACATTATTTAGGTTATGTTTGGTGCCACCATAGATACACTGTTTTTTATATTTCCATGTACTTTGTGTTTATTCTCATTTCTGGTGGCTACTGCGAGTCTGGGGTCCATCGGCATCTTTAAATCGTAACGTTTCATAAATATGTATGTTGTTTTTAGACAATAAAATTTACAACCTAAACTAGCCTTTAGATTTGGGCCTTTATAAAAATAACTAATACTCGTAGCAGGTGCCGAAGGTGTTGTTTCTGCCTACCTCCATGGGAGAAGGCGTGTGTTTATGCTTATACATAGTCCTTGAATTAGACCATTTACCCCATAGGTACTCATTGATTTCTAAATCAAGCATGTTGTTTGTTTTTAAATCAGAAATCACCTCACAAAAATAACCTATAGATATATGTATTTTTAAACTGGCTGAGTTATCTGTTGGCTGACGGTTACCTGTTAACTGCTAACAATGTGGTTTAACTATATGGTGCAGTAAATATTACCATGTATAACAATAGCTATTTATGGGGAAATTATCACGTGTTGCGTCATCAGTCACAAGCAAGCACCATGGGTGATTGTGTTAATTAGTACTGCGGTCGAATAATCGTGGTGGACGCTTTTAGCTGGGCTTCGTTATTATTTATTGTTATTATATATACGTACGTTAGTATATGCATACCGTGCTTTGACTGAAATATATTATGTAATGTCGTATGCTAGTTGATATAACTATTGAAAAAAATATCGAATAAAATGTTCAGACCTTTTTGCAATCAGAAATAATTAAAATCATTTCGACTTTTTCCAATAATTCCACTATTTCTGAAAAAGAAAGCAACTTCAAACGCGCCTGTAATCTCCAAAAATATATAACACGCCCACATTAATTCATCAGAAACCAAAGCCCTTATACACGCATAAAAACGAGTGTCATTTCAATTTACTTGTCTATCATCTTCGACTCTATACAGGGTTATTGGAAAAACATTAACAACCTCTTAAGAGGTCATTATACTCATCATTATAAACAACTTTTACTATAGGACCAAACCTGAAATCACGAAAAAAAATGAGTTGTTCAGTATATTTTGACGCGTTATACGAACATAAATGTAGGGCTAACATAAAATTGGCTCTCCAACATTGTTGCCTCACCTTACCAACCTTTTTAATACAATACAGACAACAGGAAAAGTACCTATTTCAATGTGCCATTCAAATATATGTAGTTCTTCTGCATAAAAAGGTGATAAAAGCGATATCAGAAACTACCGCCCAATAAGTCTAACATCTCATATATATAAAGCTTTTATTAAGGTGATACAGAATCGCATAGACGGGAAACTGGACAAACACCAGTCACCAGAACAAGCCGGATTTCGCCCAAATTTTTTCTACAACCGACCACCTTCAAACACTAAACCAGATCCTTGAAAAATACACAGAATTTAATAAACCACTGTATCTTGCCTTTGTAGATTACACAAAAGCCTTCGATAGTATTAAGCACTCAGAAATCTTCACATCCCTAGAACACCAGGAACTCGAAAAGCTATACATCGATCTCTTAAAAAACATTTACAACAATAGCTCCGCAAACATTAAATTCAATACTGCTGGACCTTCATTCAAAATACAAAAGGGTGTTAAGCAGGGTGACCCACTCTCTCCCAAATTGTTTACAAGCACACTTGAGGAGATATTTAAGTCATTGGCAGTGTCATGGAAGACCAAGGGCATTGACGTCGGCAAGAAGAGGCTGACAAACCTCCGTTTTGCCGACGACATAGTCCTTTTTGTCCCCATAGCTCTAGAACTTCAGATCATGCTCCAAAAACTAAGCACGGCTAGCTTTAAGGTGGGACTTGCGATGAATCGGTCTAAAACCCAACTTATGACTAACAGCACCAAGCGTAGGGTCGAGGTAGATGGGCAGGAAATACATTATGTCGATGAGTATGTCTACCTGGGCCAGTTAGTTTCTTTCGAAAACATTCAGGAAAGGGAAATCGATCGCCGACTTGAAAACGCCTGGAAAAGCTACTGGTCCATGAAGAAGCTAATGAAGGGTGATCTGCCGATCTCCCTGAAGCGCAAACTCGTCGACATGTGTATCTTGCCCGTCCTAACCTATGGTGCTCAGACCTGGTCACTCACCGAGTCGCAAAAGTTCCGCCTTGGCGTTTGCCAAAGAGCAATGGAGCGCAGCATCCTGGGTGTAAAAAGACAGGACAAAATTTGAAACACCATGCTGCGTTCCAAAACGGGTATAATAGACGTAGGCAAGAAAGCTGCCAGACTCAAGTGGGACTGGGCGGGTCCCATCAGCCGCATGCAGGATTACCGCTGGGCAAAAGTCTCCACACAATGGGTGCCTGAAGATGGACGGCGCCGCCGAGGTCGGCCCAGAAAGCGGCGGCGAGATGACCTGGACGCGTACCGCGAGGGCTGGTTTGAGGCGGCGCGGGAAAGGAGTTCCTGGAAGGACTTGGGGGAGGCCTTTGCCCAGCAGTGGGACAGTACAGGCTAAACAAAAAAAAAATGTAGGGAACAGCTGATTTTTTTTTTGCGATTTCAGGTTTGGTCCCATATTAAAAGTTGTTCATAATGATGAGTACAATGACCTCTTAAGAGGTTGTTAATGTTTTTCCAATAACCCTGTATAATCAAAGCTTCGACTTATTCGAAGCCTAAATACATAGAGCTCTATCACGACGGATCGTCACTCATCAGAGATATGTGGAAGCAAAGCAACACAACACCAATACAAATCGAAAACAAATACAATAAGATTCCGACCAATTGCGAACCTCCTCCTTTTTTAGAAGTCGGTTAAAAAGGCTAGCATTAAAATGACACACCAACGTCAACAACACTTATGCTAACCCCTTTTGATATCGCCATAATGTTTATATAGCTCGCGCTATATAAACTCACTTCACCACAAAAACACCACTTTATCGCTGGATGACCACATAAGGATACTAAATCGTTATAGAAATGACCAATTTACATTCTGGTCATAACTTCAGTGCGTAATGAAATTATTAAATCTAGTGTTGGTCTTCTGCCAAGTACCTCAGTTGACGGACTAACAAGCATGTACACTTGTTGCACTTTGTGCCTTGAACTAAAGGTTCGAAAAAATGTGATATCTATCAACCCGCACTGGGCCCGCGTAGTAGATTACAGCCCTACTCCCTCTCAATAAGAGGAGTCCTGTGTCCCAGCAGTGGGAACATTATAGGCTGATTATGACATGCAGGGCCGTCTTTACCCGGGGGTGCAAGGGGTGCGTGGCACCCGGGCGCAGGGTCTTAGGGGGCGCAAGCTAATCCTTATACCTACACGTACCATGCGTAAACCTCGAAATTAAAATTAATAAAAAAAAACTACTTACGATTAACTAGGTATGACTCAAGTCAAGATAGATTGACAAATTTGGCTATAGTATACCTATCGAATTGAAAGTAGACTACAAAACAGACGATATCATAAAAAAGATTGTCGGTTTTAAAGCCGGAAAAATTGTTGATGTTTGAAAATGTACCTAATTTTATTGTAGTAAATAAAAAAATAAAACACATAAATTGGGGCGCAGGCTGATTTTTGCACCCTGGGGCCCAATGTGACATGATCATGCTATACAGGTGCTGTAGCTGTGGTGGATCCACTCGCTAACACAACGAATCTAGCCAAAGCGCTCTATGAATGTTTCAATAATATCGAAAACAGGATATTGGATTTCTAGGTTTGCGAGCAAGCGAGCGGAGATACGTCGCATCTAGCTCATCTGTATCTGTTACAGTTAAATAAAATAAAAATTAAAAAAAAAACATTTATTTCAGATAACTAATTGATCCATAATTCCATATACTGTCCGATTTACAATAAAATACATAAAATTAAATTAAAAATTGAAATAAATAAAACGGAAATAAAAATTAACGATTAAAAATTACAATAAATAAAATTAAGTTAAATTACAAATTAAAATAAAATTAAAATACATTCAATTCAAATTACCCGCTTAATAAAGGATCTCCATAATTATCGGAGAAGACAAGAGCAGTGGTGGCCCAGTGGTATCAGCCGCGACTTACAAGTTGTAGGTCGTAGGTTCGAACCCCGACAGGCGCTTTACTTTGTGTAAATTATTTCATCACCACTGCTCTCAAAACGGTGAAGGAAAACATCGTGAGGAAACCGGCATGTCCTAGAACCAAAAATTCGAAGACATGTGACATCCACTAACCCGCACTGGGCCCGCGTGGCGGATTACGGCCCACTCCCTCTCACAGAGAGGAGGCCTGTGTCCCAGCAGTGGGAACGTTATAGGCTGATTATGTATAAATCTTACTCTGTCTTGACTTTACCTGAGCTAGCCAGCGTCTGGGTATTAATACTGGTCATGTTGTTGTTATATGCGACCTACGAGCTTTTTAAAGCGCGTAGTATATGATATGTTGCTTTATTTGAACGGAATTGAAATCGAAATTTTTTGGGGAATTGAGAGATATAGCGCTACTAGGTAATTGTGGCGCGCGGCCAAAATCGGAACTAACGCCGAGATCTTATTTATTGAATACATTTCAAGTGACATTTCACTGATTACCAACTGTGCCCCCCTGTCAACATCATTCAAGTACGCTAGTAATATAGTATAAGTCAATGAGTGCCAAAAAATCCTTGTAGCAGTGTCGAAAAGTTTGGGATATTTGGTTACATACCTACTGATTTTTGACTATTTGACGTTCAGAAATTATGTACTGCAAAGCTTAAGCCTTATTTTTAATTACCGTTTTAATATAATTTTGTTTAAGAAAAAAGAGAGGAGCTCATAGGGGATCAAAATATTCGTCTGCATCGCTGTCAATGACCTAAAAGGCGGCAGCATTGCCATCCAACGTAGCATTCCGGATTCTTTGAGCAGATTTTTTTTCTTACTGCATTTATCAAATGCGGAACAGTTCAACACAAACTTCTTCCATGGAGGCATAAAGTTAAAGCCTCTTGCCTAATAGGTATGTCTAACATCTGTGTGTTTCCTATGTGTATTCGTATACAAGTAAAATAATAGAGTAGGTACGGGTTTCCCAGCGAGTAGTGTGATCGGTTGCTATACCACACTTTTATTATTAATTATTATACAATATCAATAACACATTGCTTTTCCTGTTTTTATTATTAAAAATGCCATGAGATTCGGCTGAAAAGTACGGCGATCACGGGGTGACTATGCGAGTGTGTGACACCCTGTTATTTTCCGTGAAAGTCGGTTAAGTTGGAGGGAAAAGTGGTGTGCTTTCCAAAGTACAATGACGTTCGATGACGGTGAACAGTCTGCGGTCTAACTGTCAGGTGGTCAGCGCACGTGACTAGGTACATGTACTTTACCTGTCACGTCATTGGTTTAGACAATGTTGTTATAAGCGCATAACTTACAACTTTACCCTATTGTGCGTTTTTAATATAATTAATATTGAGGTAATAGTGATTTTGTATGTACGGGTAATCTTCGGAACTACTAATTCGATTCTGATAATTCTTTCCTTAGAGGGAAGCTACTGTGTTCTTCAGCGTGGCCCACACGGCCACTAGGAGCTACGTCTTGAGTCATTGGAACAGCGAATGGACCCACATGGGTGGTGATAACTTGAGTCACTGCTATCAGTGAGTGTTACGCGGTGCGTCCAGTGAATCATTTGAGGGTTTCTTATCGTCATATAGACTTTGTTCCGAATGGATGGTATCGGTCGGTAACCGACTAGTCTAGATTTCTGACTAGGTGGTGGCAATGTTTATTTAACTTTTAAAATAAAATGCCCGCAGTGGCCACTGCGGGTAACATTTTGTTTTTACCTACCCAGGTTAGGTAAGCCAAGGTTACCAAAATATTTCCGTGAGAGAAGACTAGGTTACCAAACATTACTGTAACAATGTTTCTAGTAAGTATTTGTTTTATTCTAGAAAGCTCTGTACGTTCAAAACTTCCCATGACGACTTCTATCTCTACTTTTAAACAAGAATAATGTACCCAGGATTTTGTAATGTCTTGATTTAAAAGAGTGTCCATTGAGTTTCTTGCCCGTTCTTCTCCATAGAGATCTACGCCTTGGAATGGACAACTAGTTTCAACTTTCTGACTAACTGACCGACCATTTAATTTTGACAATTCAAAAGTGCCTGTAATGGTTTAATTGAAATAAATGCTTTGAGTTTGAGTTTAAAGAATAGTCAATTATTATCTCTTACTTTATTTTAATTTTTGACATAACTTTTTTGAAGTGAAAACTTCTTTAGCGGCGTTGTACACTTTTTTGTAATCGGTAAAAATGTTAAACTCGCGTCAGGACACGTGACTGTCAGGACACGTGACCGTAAGACGGATGGAGAGTAGACAGCCGGCGCGGCAAAGGAGAGGAAGTATCCGGGTCTCTTTCTACGGCGCGGCGAAAATGTATGCCTGCTGTTTCGTTTAGGCGGCGCAGGGTGCTTGGTCCGTCTGTACAGATGGACGGACGGACGGACGGACGGGCGGACGGACGGACGGACGGACGGACGGACGGACGGACGGACGGACGGACAGACGAACGGACGGACGGACGGACGGACGGACGGATGGACGGACGGACGGACAGACGGATGGACGGACGGACGGATGGATGGATGGAAGGATGGATGGATGGATGGATGGATGGACCGCTGATGGCTCGACCGTCGGTGTAGTGGCTACACTGCTGTGTATTCGTAAAATTCGTGTATATAAAGTGTTTAAAATATGGAAATTGAACAAATTGCATCTATTAATGAAAAAAGTGATGAAGAAATAGCGAAAAAAAATGAGTTATATTAATTCAATTAATAGTTGATTTATTTCAACGTTAATATTCAAGTTTTCACTTCTGCCGGCACTCCCGGAGTGCAACCTGCCTTTTTTTATCAATTTATTATCTCTCATTTTGTGTCACATTTCTCCCGTTGTACGGTGGTCATACTAGTGTGACTATTCAGATAATTAGCAATAAAGTTAATTGGCAAAAGTATCGGTTCATCATATTAACATATCTTAGTATTCAACACGTAGTCGGTTCCATTTAGGAGCTGCCTTGTGTCGACCCCAGCAGCCAGGGCCGTTGCGCGACACTGACCGACGACGTTCAAACCGTGCGCGTGCGCATCTTAACGCGCGCAGCGTGCGCAGGGTTGACAACAATGGAGTTAGGATATAATGAATTTATATAAGGTATAAGTAGTTTCTTGCTGATTCCTTCCGAGTGATTGGAACTGTGCAACATTTTTGTTTTTACACTTTAGTTACTATAACTCAATTTATTGGATCTTGTGAGATTCCATAAAAATTGTACAGAACTGTGAACCTCTTCCTTGACGAGGCATTTGTCGTTTTTAGGGTTTTGTATGTCCAAATGAAAAAAAGTGGAACCCTTATGGGATCACTCGTGTGTCTGTCTATCTGTACGTCTGTCACAGACACATTGCTCCGAATCTGATGGACCGATGTTGAAATTTGGTACACATATCGACGGTGAAGTGTCAATATCTAATAACTCACATTTTAGCGATTTTCACTTTATTGCATATTCGTGGGTAAAATATGAAATACTTAGCTCATATTTGCAAAGACATAAGGTCTTGAATCAACGGCGACGTTTCCTACTATTTGTTTAATACAGGGTGAAATTGAACACATGCGACAAATCGAAATGGGAGATTGTACTCGTCATTATGAACAACTTTTACTATGGGACCAAACCTGAAATCGCGAAAAAAAAATCAGCTGTTCCCTACATTTATGTTTGCATAACTCGCCAAAATGTAGGGAACAGCTGATTTTTTTTTCGCGATATCAGGTTTGGTCCCATAGTAAAAGTTGTTTATAATGATGAGTATAATCTCCCATTTCGATTTGTCGCATGTGTTCAATTTCATCCTGTATATGTAACTTTTATATTAAAATATTAAAAACTATAGAAATGAAACGTTTTTTCGCCTCCTGTAAAATCATGATTTTGTAGTTATTAGATATTGATACTACACCATTCGATATGCATTTCTGTGACCCAAACACGGACGTGTAACGTAAACACAGACAAGTGGGAAGCAAATAAGAAAATGAATAAGAAAAGTTTTGCAAACTGTACCGTGTGACACATCAAATGCTAAGGGCTTGTTGTGAGGGTGTCAAATATTTAATTCTTTATAATTTTTAAACAAATAGTTTTTAAAATAATTTAAGAAAATAGATGAAAATTGACAAGTCCCTCCACCTTATCTCCGAAACTACTAAGCCTAAAATTTTGAAAAAAATACAGAAAATAGTTCTATACTTATAGATTACGGGAAAATCTATAAGAAGTCTATAGTCTTAAAATAACATGGTAAATCTCTCAATATTGTGCGTACAAACTTACATTTGCAGTTGGAATGTACCAATATAGGATAGGAGAACATGTTTTTAACTACAATGTTAAGTTTGTCTTTGGATAAATTCATCCCAACTACTCGTACGGAACAGTTAATTGTGCGTAGTCTGACTCACACTTGGACAGTTTTTTGAAGTGAAACTTCTTTACGCACGCTTGACTAGGGGAGTAAGCTGGCGAACGCGTTACGAAAAGTGTGATCGGGCGAGGCGAACGGGAGTTGAGTGGGAGATATAAGCAAGAGAAAGCAGTGCGCGCGCACATTTTCTTTCTCTCTTCCTCTCATAGCAAAATACGTTTGAAGTTTCACTTCAGTCGTGTGGTCATAAGCACACTCAGTTTTTTTTTTAAACCTACGAACCTATCTAAACGAATAGGAGATGACCTTTTTGTGCAACGAGTAGCATTTGAACTCACTACCTCGCATTGGCTACCGGCCACTCCCGCCTTTTGTTGGACATTCGCGGCTTTTTCCACGAGGTATAAGCTTGGCTTGGTCAGAGTCACAGATATATGTAGATACACCTAGATAACGCAAGAGCACCTACTTCGCGTGCCAAAAATCGCAGCAGTTTACGATCGAAAATCATAAGCCGCCACTTTCGCGCTCAGTCCTGCGTACTGCTGGCTGGGTGAGCGTGAGCGAGAGAGCGCGAGCTTGTGACGTCATAGTAGGTAGTCAAAAAGTGGCACGCTTAGTTTTCATACAGTTCGTGATACTTGCGTTATCTAGGTCTATCTATATCTGTGGTTAGAGTACATTTGCATAGGTACGTAGATATGACAACGCTTTATGATGCTAATAACGACAGGTACACGGTACCGAAGTCCTACCTGGAAACGTAGCTACTGGCTAGGCTCGAATGACCTGTAGGTACCTCTACAACTTACTAACTACAAGTGATTAGTAATTACCTGCGTTACAATGTCGGTTGGCATGTACTTACTTATTAATTCTATGTTCTATGTTATGGGTTTGGTTTCCGCACTTAGTCCTTCAAATGGACTATTGCGCGTGAGCCATGGCGGCCGTCGGTGGTTATTCCAACCAGCCCACCTCCCTCCAAAAGCTGACTAGGTCTCCTGGTCTGTTGAGAATATCTGTGTATGATTTGGGTGTCCCGCGGGTCTCTGATCTAATCTGGACTTACTTATTAGATAATGTTGTTAATATTCTGTAGGTACAGTAGGCCGCGCGTCTGTGCTAACAACACACAACTACCAGTAAGGTGGCTTCTTATTCTTTTAAAACTCCACACCCTAATTGCATAACACGCAATCAATCACAGTCTGAATCATTTTGAAGAATATTGCTAATCCATTGCTTCATATGTTCGAAAAATTTGTCAGCTCAACAACGTAAATAACGCAATGAATGTTGCTGAACTGCGCGCCGTCCTACGCTAGGCCAACTCAAGGTAAAAAAAAATGTTACCAGTGAAGTGCAGCCTACTGTATCGTTTCATACAAAAGGTATAATAATATGTATATTTCATCATACGATTTATTTTTGATCGTAATACCTAACCCAAGTTAGCGGCCAATTGTAGGTTATTATTACACGAATTCACTAATCATTCGTAAGTACAAAAACTGCCCTAAACATTGACTTGGTGTGTGTATTCATCCCAAGTTCCCCATGATGGTTGTAGTCAAATCTATACATACAAATAAATAAAATTTAAGTGTTTGTAATGTCAAAATAACAGCTTTTAAAACAAACACGCAGACGAAGTTGCGGGCAGAAGCTATAGATAATATAAATCTACCTCATTCAATAATTTTATGGCAATAACATTAAAGCGTTTATATATCTCACCGCATAATCATTATTAACTAACGCGTTATCTGTCAGCCCTACCACGAAGCAATTAATATGTTTGTCGCGAACTGACCGAGGGGGGCTCAGGGCTCATGACGTCATGAACTTGTCTGTAAGATACCTAACTTGCGCAGGCGCAGACGGGGTTACGTAAGGACGGATCGTGCTTGCCTCGCTGGTCTAAGGGCGGCCACGACTTTTAGCTTAGCCGCAAGCGGCGCGGTTCTTACTTACTGCTAGCATTGACGCTGCAGGCGGTGCGTCGTGGCACTCGTGGCATGGTTCATACATTTCTGTATATTTGTTTTTACCGCTCGCCGCCCCGCGCTAAGCTGCCGCCATCGGCCGGCACCCTAATTGCGTAACACACTATCAATCGGAATCTGAATCATTTTGAAGCAAATTGCTAATCCATTGCTGCATAATAACGCAATGAATGTTGTTGAACTGTCAAAATGAAACCGATTCTGATTGATAATGTGTTACGCAATTGCCCCGCAGGCCATAACCGCCCGGCCACGACTTTTGGCTTAACGGCAAGCGGCGCGGTTTCTTTTGTCTAGCGTTGACTATATATTTGTCTTTACCGCTCGCCGCCCCGCGCTAAGCTGCCACTATCAGCCAGGCCGTAAGGCTCGCGCGCGCAACTGCTGAGCGTGAGGTCCTAGTTTCAATTCCTAGGTCGGACAGTGTCATTGGGTTTTTCAATTAGTAATTTTTCCAGTAGCAGCCTAGAGCGTGACTTAACATAACTAGCGAAATGTGAGTGGTGGTGGAAACACCTCTGCCCAACCCTTCGGGGAATAGGTACAGGCGTGACGCTATGTTAGGTATCCTGAAGGTCCAGGTTCTCCAGGTACGTTAGGTATCCTGTAGGTCCAGGTTCTCCAGGTATGTTAGGTATCCTGTAGGTCCAGATGCTCCAGATAGTGTCTTGGCTTTGGATATCTTTAAAGAGATACATTTTAATATAATTACATACATACATATAATCAGCCTATAATGTTCCCACTGCTGGGACACAGGCCTCCTCTCAGTGAGAGGGAGTGGGCCGTAATCCACCACGCGGGCCCAGTGCGGGTTGGCAGATGTCACATGTCTTCGAATTTTTGGTTCTAGGACATTATGCCGGTTTCCTCACGATGTTTTCCTTCACCGTTCTGAGAGCAGTGGTGATGAAATAATTTACACAAAGTAAAGCGCCTGTCTGGGTTCGAACCTACGACCTCAACTCGTAAGTCGCGGCCGTTACCACTGGGCCACCACTGCTCTCATAATTACATATTATATACTTAATCATGAACACATTTTTTCTGATCTTCTTTATTTTTATTAGGTTTCCTCTCTTATAGGATGTCAACAAGAGTTTACGGAACGGTTCGTAAACTCTTGTAGTGGCGGATTTACCAGCAGGCTGAGTAGACTGGAGCCTAGGGCGGCAGATTTTAGGGGCGGCAAATTTTGGACCAATTTTTTTTTATGTGTTACAGAAATTAAAAATAATAATGAGTATATGCCTAAATGTTATTAGGTCCACACAAACATTCAACATGTAATATGTTTCACCCATACAAATGTAATAAATTTCTTTATTATACAGAGTGTCCCTGGAAGTATGGATCAAGTCGAATAGGGACGTGGGCATGGTCATTTCCAAACGTTTTAGCAAAAACAAAATACTAAAAAAAAAGGGAAGAAAAATCGAATTCGTGAAAACTATCAGGGCTATCAATTTATTTTTTTTAGATAGCCCTGATAGTATTTTTTATGATTATATTCTTTGAGACTAAGCGAAGTGATTTAAAAAAAAAATCGGTCATAACTTTTGAACCGTAAAAAAATTCACTGACATTCTCAGGGTTAAAAAGTTTCAAACTGAAATTCAAACTCAAAGCATTTATCTCAATTAAACCATTACAGGCACTTTTGAATTGTCAAAATTGGTTTGGAAATGACCTTGCCCACGCCCCTATTCGATTTGATCCATACTTCCAGGGACACCCTGTATAGTACCTATTGTATGGTTTCACCACTTAGATACATTTTTATACAATTTGTGTAGTCGTGTTTGGTTGCGGCGCGGGTACGAGTAACACCATGAGACATAATGAATACTTTTGAATTTAGGAAAACTGGAAACGGCGGTAATGGTTGTTGTGTGTAATGTTTTTCGGAAAGAATAAACAAAGTGAATGCTCAAATTCAGGCTTCTACCGTAGATTTGATCACTGTTGCCGATCTTTACGAAACTATGCAAATTTTTCGTAGTTGAACGAGAAAATGTTAAGCGTGTCGAAGCAACATACAAAAGACTTGGGAAAAAGCGGTTGTCTTTTTCATTGTCACTGCCACCTTTCTTCATTCGTCAAAACTAATGAACAAGATTTCATACGACGATATAATTGATGATTTTGCGAATAGAAAATCGCGCAAAAAGGTATTGTAAAATTGTCAATTAATTTAATTTCATCGTCATCATCAGCCGGATTGTTACCAGATAATTGAATATACTGTATTTAAATTGTAAGTAAGCACAATAAATGTTATTTACTTAATTATGTTTACCGAATGTACATTATTGTGTAAGTAGTATCCCACCAAGAACATTTTCATGTAAAATGTTGCCACGACGAGACCTTATGGCTCTCATGTAGAGCCAAGCTTCTAACTCTACGCGCCCTATCTCTACAAGCCCTAATTTCACAAAGTCTACACCTTAGTCAAAATATGAGGCTTGGCCGTATATACCGGCACTACCGTGCCCCTTTTTTTTTAACGTGGAGAAATGCTCCGTCATTCTGCACTACCACGGGGAGATAGTGCAGTTATGTGGGACTCCAACCCACTAAAACTCCACGGTGTCCTCCTCTGCCGCTTACGGCGGGAACACGGGCACGCGTTAGCACTCATCCGTAAACCCGCCGCGGCTGTCCGTCACCGGACCCTCCTCTGGGGAGTATTCCCCATCACCGGCGCACCAGAACACATAGCACGCCGTGACCACCCCGGGGACCAAACCAGCACATGAGCGCCAGACGACACTACCGTGCCCCTAGATTAACTTAATATTACTCGTCCGTGTAAGATATGCCTTAATATTATTAAGGCATACCTTATTGAGCTCTAATTAGCTCAGAAATATACCCAAAAACTATGTATTGTGCAATCTAAACTAAATCCTTGGGTTATAAATATTATCTAGGAACTGACATAATTATTGTAGAGGTCGATAGGGGCGGCAAAACTTGAATAGCCAATGTGTAAATCCGTCACTGACGGAACCCCATCATTGCTAAGCCTACGCGCCGTGGCGTAGCTATCCAATTGAAATTAAAAGCACAATCATATCTATGACAAATATAATAGACAGAGTCACCTAGCGACGAAGAGGTGAACTATATGAACATTTAGTAAGTATGCTG
This sequence comes from Amphipoea lucens, assembly GCA_947508005.1. NCBI lineage: Eukaryota > Metazoa > Arthropoda > Insecta > Lepidoptera > Noctuidae > Amphipoea > Amphipoea lucens. The sequence goes on from OX382358.1 coordinate 24,152,494, forward strand.
ACTAAACTGGTAGTAGTTTAGCTACTAAACACGAGATGGCAGTGTTTCAATATTTTATAGAGTTTTATACAGATGGCGCTTTTATATAATTAAGCAATTTCCAAATATCTGTGACCCTCCCAAGTCGCACAAAATAGCCTTTTATATTGAATATACTTAAAAATATTAGCAGTATAAATCTAAACACAAATGGTTTAGGTACAACTGATATCGAGATCTCGTGATAATTCAATAGGTATGCAACTATATTAGGTACAGTTAATTTTCACATTTATTAATACATAAACTTTTTTTACTTTACATAAATAGAATTGTAACTTATATTACATTAAATAAACTATAACTGGCTTCGAACTTTTTTTGACTTTTTTTTTTTTTAACGATAAAATAAAATTCTCCTGAACCGGGTTCTGTTTAAGTCATGTTTTAATATTATAAATTATATTTTACTACATTTTATTGCTTCATAATAAGTAACTAACTATATACACTAGATACTAAAATAAATTACTAACTAACTTACAATACAAATATATAAAAATAAAAAATCTTACTTGGTTTTCCAGTAAAATATTATGGAGTTCAGTTTATATTAGTCATATCAATGTTAATGTGAAAAGCCCGATATGCCTTGTTTTCTAGAATTTCATGAAGGAGAGACCCATTTGTATACAAATACGTACGATTCCCTTATAAAAATTTCGTCTCATTTTTCAGCGACAGCGCGACGCCTTATAATATATCCTTCTAAAATGGTAAGTTAGGGCAACGTTACAATTGAGTATGAATGACGATTAAGAAATAAATCATTTTAAATCTTATGTCCAATACGCATAGGGATTATAATTGTATGTCAATATTGACGCCTCATTTTAAATAAACTATAACCAACAAACACTTTTTTAGTGTGTATGCCGTTTTACAATTTATGGATATAAAATCAGCGTCATCTGAAAATAATCTCCCAGAATATTTTTCTATCAATCAGTGCATTCTGCCGTGATCTTCGTATAACTTAACATCGTTAAATAATATAATTAGTGCATTTAACAAATAAAACTTACAACATGTACGGGTCATTTTAACTCTATTTATTTTGTTATCAGTGTAAGTGTATGGGTGGGTGTGCGGTTATGTGTGTGTGTGTGTGTGGGTGGGTGCGTTTTTATTAGTAGGTCTTATACTTTGATAAATATGATCGAAGTGCTTATAGGTTCAAGGAGATAGGTTCGGTGGAGTTGAGAGTTAGTTTATAAGTTCGATTTCCTTGCAGGAAAATAGCTTGGCGTGACAGGAACTTAATGTAGGTATAGTACCTATCATGAAAGGACTGGGCGATAATAGTTGTAACTAAACGTACGAATATAAGTAGACCTGCTTTACAAAATGTTATAATTTTGTTTTGTTTTCAGGTTTTCTAATTCAATTCAAGTAAGCCTTTAACACCGAAACCCTCGAAGCCAAAAGGAAAACTAAAAAATCACTCCACGAACAGCCGATTGGTAGTGGGTCTGAATCAGAGGCCGACCCTTCAACCGCACCTGCCTTTGCGTCTACGTCGGCTAAAAAGAAACGAAAATGCATCTACCCTGATTCCGAGGTAAGTTGAGATAAAATTGTCATTTAATAATTATATCTCAGAAGCTGAGTGACTGGCTGCTGCGCTCTGTCGTGGGTTCGATTCCTGCACGGAACAAATATTTGTTTGTGTATTTAATAGCCTATACTTAGACAGTTGCTCAGGTTTAGTGGTGGTGTAAGCTTAGTTACTGATAATTGTGTTCAAGTCCTAAGTTCGATTCTCAGGTCTGACCAAGTGAAGTTAATTGTGTCAAGTTTGAATCATTTTATATGTAGTAGCAGCGTGGAGTGAAACCGTTCGAAAAATACAGGCATAATGTTATGTATGTTTTAAATAACGTTTGCTTATTAAGTACCGATTTGTTAAAGGGAATATAAATAAATAAATGAAGAATACGTATGTCTTAATATATATTTGGTACCTATATAATAATCGCAGAGGGCTAATGATGATTATGAATCATCAGATTATAAGCTGCACGGAGGCATAATAATATCTAAAACAAAACCTCTGGCTGCACTAAATATTGAAAAATTAAATAGCTATAGGAACTACAAAGTTAGTTAAATGCTGCTATACAGAAGTAGACGTTGCCGCGTTGCTAATAAAACCCTTCAAATTCTCTAATGAAGCTAGAAGAAAATTACTGGTCTCGACTTTCTCCAATTTATTGATGCCATCAATTACCTTTTTTTTTATGGATGGGAAATCATCAAATGTCCCCCGCTCTGGGTGGAGCGGAAAGTGAGTGTCAGACTCTTACTGACTAAAACCCATCCGTGTTCCTTCCTTAGCCCTTTATGTTCGGGGGTAGCGGTAACCCTTTCGGACAATCCCGCACCCCCGGCAGGCTTCGGCTCTGGCAGGCCCCTTCCTTTTTGCTGACATATCCTTGAGGCGCGCGTGGAACACGTACTTACGCGCCGTCCGGCACGGGCCTGGTCCTGATCGGACGGTGAGTTACCCATTACTCTCCGTCCGCAGGCCCGCGCCTACCGCGGTGGCCGGGAGTCGTCACGCGGCTCCCTACGCCCGGAGCTCCCGACGCCCGGAGCCATCAATTACCTATGTTTGATTATAACAAGTCTTTTGTTAAGAAACCAATAATAGCTGGCCAATAATATGTAATGGCTGTTACCGTCTCACTGAAGAGCAAAGGAATCATCTCATGTAGACAAACCATGAGCATAGATCACCGCGCTTGCTCAAGGCGGATGGGCGATTTCAGACTTGTTTATTATTTAGTTAATGATTCAAGCACACAAATACCTATAAAGAAGCAGACTTAATGCCTTATAATAGGCATTTTGTACCAAACTAACTTTGTGTCAACCTATGAGTGAAGCAGAGACAACCAAATTCAAACAATCAAATAATAAGCTCAGGTTTTCTCACGATGTTTTACCTCATCGTATGTTAGTGATGTCCAAAATAATCTTAGAGTATCAAAAAAATAATTCAAAAATGTCGCATTGGTAGACATTTTTGTTGTTGAACCCACACGCCCTGGAAATAAAAGAGTACATATTAATAAAAAAACCATCGCATTACAGCAGCTACAGTCGCTGCAGGAACATAGTGATAAGATTTATTTATTTATAGTTAACTAGCTGCTGCCCGCGACGTCGTCTGCGTGAAGGCTCTACAGCACCAAAAATACCTAAGATGCCAGTGTCGCTATAGCATTATAAGTAAACAACTTTTAAAATAGTATTAAAATATAAGTTTTTTTTGCAAGCGAAGCAAGTGAAGAGAGTTATATGGGAATCCTGCCGAGTTCAGTCATAAGATGTGACTGAAGGAAATAGACAAAATAATTCAGGAATACATTCCAGTACACAAAAGAGTAAAAATACGTACAAAGGTATCATACCTTACAACACTTCCCTATAAACTACGTTGGTAGTTAGGCTGCCAGGAGCCAAAATGTAAAGAGAGTCAGGACTGGTGACGCGGGAGCAAGCGACGTACAGTTGCCCGTGTGAGAAGCAACTCGTCCTGAGGTCGACACCCGCTGCCCTCAGTGTCTGCCCCTGCGACTTATTGATGGTTATCGCGAAGCAAACACTCACGGGGAACTGTACGCGCTAGAACTGGAACGGGAAGTTATGAGGTATGAGGGGAATGCGTGGTATAAATACTGCCTCGCCGACGCCACAACCCGTAAGAATTTTCGCCTTAATGGTGTGTCTGTGGAGCGAGATGACTTCAAGGCGGGTCCCGTTACACAACTTCGGAGGAGATAGGTTCCGAAGAAGCATAATCGGGACACCGACCTTCAGCTTGATGGTATGCGCTGGAAGACCACTTGCTGACAGGGAGTTCAGAAATTCCACGGGATAATGTGTGGCGTCATCTTGCTCGACAACAGTGTTTATCGAGGTGTAGACCACTTCATTCCCCTCAATTTCCGAGAGAATGCATTCGTTACTTGCTGCAGCCTGATCATTTTTGGGCGTCAAAATGGCCCGCTCACACACCCAAGAATTCTGCTGGTGCGGTATACGACTAATGTCCCCGTACACACAGCGAATGAGTTCTTCTAAGCTGGATACCACTCTACCGAGAGAGTCTGGAAGCACCACCTCTTTTGGTAGAGTTCCTTCGCCAAGACTTGGAAGGACATCGGAGAATTCTTGAGCACGTGCATTGCCGCCGAGCCGAGCTCTCATATTAATGGTCAAGCGCGGCGTACGAACTCGTGACCACAACAAAGCATTCACCTCGTCAGCCCTCGATCCCCGTGTCACCACGGGAAGCGTTTGCCGGAAATCGCCACTGAACAGAACTGTGACACCACCCATCAAATGTTCGTTCCTGCGGATGTTCTGCAAGGTTCTGTCCACGGCCTCAACTGCCTTCCTATTGGCCATCGTACACTCATCCCATACGATCAGAAAGCAATCCTTGAGCACGTGTCCCTTATCGCTGTTACGTGACACACCACAAACAGGCGTTTCGGCGCTCTCTAAATTGATGGGAATTTTAAACATGGCATGTGCTGTCTTGCCACCCGGAAGCAGTGTGGCAGCAATTCCCGACGACGCTACAGCAATAGCAATTTTGCCTCGCCTCCTGACCTCTGCATGTATGTCAGTGGTAACAAATGTTTTTCCTGTTCCACCAGGAGCATCCAAGAAAAACATTTTACCCTGGTTATGCCCAACGCTTTCAAGGACGGTGTCATAAATTTGTTTTTACTCTGAAGAGAACAAAGCAACATGGTCATTTCGTGTGGTGGTCATTTCGCCCGGATCGTAATTTTTCTCAGCGTTATACTCCCGATTTCCACGGTCTTGATGCGGTAATGATTGGGGAGCTGGTAACCCATATTCGATCAGTGGATTGCCGCCGATAGAAATGACCACATCTTGAAGTGAACTGAGACAGGTGTTCAGCACGCGTTCATCATTTACTTCGACTTCGTCTCCAGTAGGAACATAACTTTTTTGTAATACTTAACACCGCGTTTTTTTTTAATTGTCTTCCTCAACTCTGCTCAAGATTTTGAGGGTTTTGTTGGAACTCGAATTTATCAAAACGAACTATCAACTATTATGAAGAAAATGAACATTGCCATCTATGAATTTTAAGAATAACTAACTACTAACCTCGCCAACATGATCAAATTTAAATTATTAATTTCCAAAAAGTGTCAACATGTAACTTCGATTTGATTTTAATGAAATCTCATAGATGGCGGGCGCTGTTTCAAAATTTTCTTTATACTACTAACATTCATTAAACTATGTTTCTCGGCCCAAATTACTTAAATGGCGTAGTTTTCATAGTGTAAAGCTAGATAATAGCATGGCTTACTGAAAAACAACATTTAAATATGCGTCGTTAGATTACACGCTGTCACAGAATGCGTAAGAAAAATAAAGATTCACAGCTCCTCCCCCGTAGGTGATAGCGTAATAATATGTAGCCTATATGTTGACCCGACCTCTTAGTAATACTCATGCAAAATTTGAAGTAAATCCATGCAGTAGTTTTTGAGTTTATCCCGGACATACATACAGACAAACAGACAAACAGACAAAAATTCTAAAAACTATATTTTTGGCTTCGATATCGATTGTAGATCACGCCCCAAGTATTCTTTTAAAAAAATATTCAATGTACCGTTTTGACTTTCCTACGATTTTATTATATGTATAGATTAAAACGGTACAACACCAATTAAATTTATAACATAAAGATAAAGTGTACTTCCTCATACACACGAACCAAAGACATTTATTTACTTTTCAACGTTTATTATTTTTTAATTATTTTTAATGAAAATCGTCTACTTTTACAATGTTTGTAAATATTATCTGTCATGACTTTATTTTTGATTCTTTTCTTTTCTTTCTTTCGCCTTTCAGCAATTGAAATGCGAGCCCGCGCTGCACATTCAACGCGTGAGAATATGCGCTTCTGAAGTTGCGTGTGTGTGTGGGGGTCATGCCTATAATACACGACACACACCGAGTGGATGTCATGTTTGTGGACTAGGTATTATTGTGTGGGTAGCCGCGTATCTGTAGGGTCTGCTTACACAGGCATCAGTCCGGTGGGTTGGGGGCGTCAGATGCACACTATGCTGGCTAATCTATTAGTACTTATGAAATGTTTGGTTGTGTGAATTACAGTTAGGGAAATATTTAGCGCAGTCGTAAATATACTTGGCACTAGGTACTACCTCTTAGCAGACCGCGTCAAACTACTCCAAGTTGTAATATCTACTAAATACATATTATAATTATCATGGCACAAAATACTGAAAATGGTCCAAGTCCGGCGAAGAAGATAAAAATTGAAACAAATACGGCTGTGAACAACGACATACAGTTAGTGAGAATGTTTTGTGTGGATTTATTACCTCGTTACTTGTTCGAAGGAAATGGCTTCCAGGAATTTATTAGAAACCTAGCAAATTACAACATTGCTTCTACGATAAATATCTCCCAGAAAATAATTCGTGAAGAATACAAGAGAACAAGATCAGTGTTGGTGAACAACTTGGCGTCGGTCCATCACATAGCGGTCACAATCGACGACTGGAAGCTGGGGGTGACCGGCCGAAGAACTGGCCGCAGTATGTGGACTGCAACTATACATTTTGTTTATCAAGGTAGACTCGTATCTCAGATTTTATTTACAATAGAGGCAACCTTACGAAAAGACGATAATATTGCCAAAGAAATAAGGAGTGAATTAAGGAAATTCGGAATCTTTGAAAAAGTGGTGTGTTTTATTACTAGTTCCGTAAAGAAAGGTGTTCTAAAAGACGCGATACGTACTCTGCAAAAAGATTACGTACCATGTGTAGCTTCTACAATAAACTTAATTGTTCAAGAAGTTTTGCCTTTTGTATTTGATCACACAGCATTAGTGAAAAATAAGAACATGAATGACGAACCGTTCAGTTGGTACAGCCATTATAGGGATCTTAAAGATATTGTAAATAATGAAACCAACTCCAGCAACTTTATTTCAATTGAACAAAAAGAACTCAGTGCCATATTTCAAATTTTAAAACCATTTGAAGAATTTAATAACACTTTGTCTAGTGAGCAATATCTAACCTTATCTTATATAATCCCTCTTGTTACCGGTTTAAAATTAAGAATAAGCCAATGCTCACCGTCTACTCCTCTGGCAGAACAATTTAAAGAGAAAGTTAAGATGTCGATTGATGAACATTTCAACATATACGAAAATGAATTAATTGCAGCAATGGCAACATTCATGGATCCCAGATTTAATAAAAAAGCTGTTTTTACTCAGGATAAATCAGATTCCGTACAGCAAGCTGTGATTCAAGAACTAATAGAGCGTGAAAATTCATACCATCAACAGAATCTAGGCCCTTCAGCTTCCAACGTGCAATCAGGAGAAAAAGGAAATCTATTGGGCTATTTGGTAGAACATAAGAATATCCAACCTGATCAAACTGAACGTGCCATGAGAAGTTCTCGTGCACAAACTGCAGTGGAACACTATGTGGGGATCCCCGACCCGAACCTAGACGATGCCTTAACCAACCCTTATCAATTTTGGGAAGAATTTAATCGTGTCTCCAGATGCAGTCAATTCTATATTATGTCTCAAAAGTATTTGTGTATTCCCGCGACAGCAGTGCCTATAGAATCACCTTCTGGAGTGTTTCTCTGGATGAAAAATGATTCAAATAATATCAATTTTAACGAACGCAGAAATTTATTGGAGCCTGAAAATATAAATGAAATATTATTTCTGCATAGTTACTATTCCATAAATAAGTATTGATAAATATTAAGTAAGTAATTCATATTGTTTCTGTGTTTTTTTTTTGTCTTATTTGTGTCTTGGAGTGTTTATCATTCCTGCAATGGTTCTTGAGTTAATTAACTTGAAGTTATCAATAGTTAATTATATAATAGTTTACATATCTAATGTTATCTGTGTAGGATTGTTTTAGTTTTAAATTAGGTATGTTATAGGTAAGTACAGTCAAGTCTCATTAGTTGTCTTCATCAGTTTTCAAATTCTTTCCTTTATCAAGTCGGGACACATAATTCCTTTGGCGCTACGGCACTGAGCTCACTATTGCATAGAAAACTGTATTTTATCATTTGACTACAAAGATCAACATACATACCACCACCACCTTCACCACACCCACTAAACGGCCTCAATTGTCAGGGTCAATGTGATCATCAAATGTTTTAAGGACCATCGTGTGTCCTATATCATTGCTGTTTACTGTTATTCATATTTTGCAGTAACCATGCTGTAACATACTTTGTTGTTTAATGTTTATAGCCCATATCCTAAATCTTAATTTAACCCATGTCTTATTTTTCCTGAGCTACCTAGTTAACATTATAATATAACTAGCTGCGCCCCGCGGTTTCACCCGCGTAAATTTCGATTCTAAAAAAAATATAGAGAGGGCCACCCCTATCACCTAGGGGTATAAAAATAGCCTACCTACGACCTATTCTCAGACCTATCAAATATACAGAAAAAATTTCATAAAAATCGATCATGCCGTTTAGGAAGAGTTCGATAACAAATACTGTGACACGAGATTTTTATATACTTACTATTAGAAAATTACTTTATTAATTAAAGTACAAAAAAAAATTGTACCTACTCTTAGATATTTTTTTAGTGAGTAACTAATATATTGTCACTAAACATCTTTATACCTAAGAATATTAGCTACATAATGTTGCTCAACAAGCTTTGAAGATCAGCCTCTGAGGCACGGCAGTGTAATTCAATAATAAATAAATAATGTATTTTTGTAAATTCAATTTCAATATCGGTAACTAGTTAACCTACAAATCCATTTTCATAAACCTTTTATATTTCGTATGTAATTATCACATTTATTTATTTAAATCGTACACAAATGATTCATATTGTTGTTAGTAACTAATGTTAGTAACATTGTTCATTAACAGACCAAATCCAAATCACCGTAAATCAAAAAAAAAAAACATAAAAAAAGAAAATCATCGTATTATCGTAAATCTATTTTTTTAAGATTATTGCCATTATATCTAGGTACTTCAGTTTTATATTCGAATTGTTTTTTGTATTTGCATTATTATTATGTTTCCTTACATAATTACGTTGTTTTCTTTCAAATGGATAAATACTTGTAATATGCATCCATACGAGCACTTTTGTTCTGTTTTCTATTAATTCCTTGTATGTATTAAAACTAAACAAAACCAAAAAAAAATGTAATGTAAGTATATAATAGAACCGCGGTTAAGCTAACTGTACGTGTTGGGTGACTGTAAGTGCAGTAGCAATTGCTTGTTAATTAAATAAATAGATACTTAATGTAAGGATGGTTATTTATTATTATTGACTCTCGTCTGACCCTCGTGACACCTCGTGACGCTCTCGTCGACACTTGTGGCACTCTCACCTGACACTCATGAGACTCTCTTCGACACTCATGACACTCTCTTCGACACTCATGACACTCTCACCTGACACTCATGACACTCTCTTCGACACTCATGACACTCTCATCGACACTCATGACACTCTCATCTGACACACATGACACTCTCTTCGACACTCATGACACTCTCATCGACACTTGTGGCACTCATGACACTCTCATCTGACACTCATGACACTTTCTTCGACACTCATGACACACTCATCGGCACTTGTGGCACTCTCACCTGACACTCATGACACTCTCTTCGACACTCATGACACTCTCATCGACACTTGTGGCACTCTCACCTGACACTCATGACACTCTCATCGACACTCATGACACTCTCACCTGACACTCATTACACTCTCTTCGACACTCATGACACTCTCATTGACACTTGTGGCACTCTCACCTGACACTCATGACACTCTCTTCGACACTCATGACACTCTCATCGACACTTGTGGCACTCTCACCTGACAATCATGACACTCTCTTCGATACTCATGACACTCTCATCGACACTTGTGACACTTCCACCTGACATTCATGACGCTCGTGTCACTCTCGTCGACACTCGGGACACTCTTGTCGACACTCGCAACACTCCATCGACACTCGTGAAGCTCTCGTCGACACTCGTGACACTTTTGATAAATTTCTGACGGTGCTAGTCTCACTGCAGTTTTTCGAATTGCTGCGATCTTATGTTACACCTTTCTTTTTCTTTTGGGTTCCCGAAATCATCAAAGAACTTCTCCCGCTCTGGGCGGAGCTAGGGCATGTTAGAATTTTAATGACTAAAACCCACCCGTTTTCCTTCAGTTACCTATGCCAGGGGCCACGGTAACTCTTTCAAACAACCCGCGACCCTGCCAGATATCGGCCCTAGCGGGGCTTACCGGACTTGCGGACGGCGAGCAATGGGTAGCTCGCCGTCCGCAAGTCCGCGTCTACGGTGGCCGGGAATCAGCCCTCGACACAAATGTCACACACTCACACCTAAGCCTTGTTGTTCTTAGATGGATGATGAGCTAAACCACATACTACAACAGTAAAACCGTTGCCAACGTATTGTATAAGTTTATGTAATCGCGTACTCTTGTTTTACGACAAATAACGCGCTCCAGTCTGCGAGGCGTTATTAGTTAATACGGAGTAATGTATAGCATAGCAGCGGGGGAGCGTGCGTCACGCCCGCCGTGCTCATTACACTAACATATCATATTCTAGAGCTGCTACTAGTTGCATAGTGTAGACTGTAGATGATTCACCCGGAGACGCCTCGTGTCACAACAGCACAGTTATACAGCTCTAGGTTGTCATAAGGCTGCCTGGTCGGTATCATACAATTCTGCCGTACCTGGATAGTTTGGCTTCCAACTAAGTGTCCTTTTGGTTTGTATTTATTTGTATAGGAAGTTAGTTAGGCTTTTAATTTGGTACCTAGTGTAAATACATAGTTAGTTGTGTTATATATTGTTATAAGAATTTTAATCTTCCTATATACTTCAACAAAGATGGCAGTTTACTGGCTGATCTTGCTAAAATTAAATGGAGGTATCAAGTGCCTAACTACGGGCATTTGGGATATGGGCACAACGTGACGCCTGTGGTGTCGTGTTGCATGGGCATACCTAGATGAACATCACGGAGCTCGGATATCCTGTGATAGCATGTTATGTGTCGACAGCGGCACTTGGCATCGCGTGGCAATCAGCTGACAGTTGACACCGTGGGCCTTGGTCGCTAACTCATTAACATTTATTCAAAAAGTATTTCAATTAAAAATGATAATGATTGTTCTTGGCTCCCGTATTTCATTGAAATCAACAACTAATCTAGACCACGGCTAGCTACTTAGAAAGAACTTAATTAACTTATTAACAGAGACTTAACACTGCTTAAAACAATCGTTTGTCGTGAAACATTGGACAGCCGCGACGTGATTCACAAGCGAATAAAGAGCAGCGCTGCAGAATACATAAATTAAAGCCAACCTATTTAATTTGCAATCCTAATTACACTGAATTTTACGAAACGAACGACGAGACGAAATAGGAAACTCATTATCTACCCAATTAATGATTTAGTTACAATAAAACACCAATTAAATCCTTATTTTTGTTAGTATTGCCTGCATTTACCTAACCTTCCCGTGTCAAAAAAATTGCCCGATCGAGCTAGCAATGTAAACCTGAAAGCACCCAAACGTCGGGCCAGTGGTCGTCACTCGTCACGGCGCGCGCGCCGCTCTGTGACATTTCACGGATAATTCGGCGGGAAACGCGGAAACGCTGTGAGGCTGTGACCTCGAGGCTTCCGCGCTTCACACAAAAACACCGCCACCATGCCAGCCTAGGAATCATGGATAATTCACAATGGATGGGTAATTGTGAACCTCGGAGACTAAATTTATCCGCACGTAGTCACGGAGTGTACACCGGAGAGTGACAACTAATTCTAGTAGGTATGGGAGTTTTTCTGGGATTATCTTTGGCTTTTTTTACAGGAACTGTTAGATTTAAAATGTATTTTTAGAATATTGCACCTTATGGCATTGTACATGTAGCCACTGTGTACTGCCAGTTCTGCAGTTCCTCTCACTCTGTCAGGAATAGCTCATAGTAACTATTCATTTGCAGTTGAAATTATGGTAACCACACTTAGATATGTCCAATTGTATTCACAGTTTCACTCGTAAAAATGGTGGATCTTTGCACACATCAGTGAAGTTGCATAGATTACAGACATCAAAGCACTAATTTCATTAAAACTACGTACCAAGACCAACCAAATGCCATGCAGCACATGACGATATTACAAGGAAGTCCGTAAACCGGGCAAGTGAAGAAGAAACCCATTTCCTAGACCCCAACCGGAAGGTGAGGAGCACCTCATCAAGGCTGTCACTAAACACTAAGATGCAACTCTTTTAATACCAGAAGTACTAAGTGATGAACTAGCATAAGAAGTCAGTAAACAAATACGTCAAGGTTCTAGACTCCAATCCTTTTAGGATGGTTTTAATTATGCGCAGATTTACATTTATTTCTCAGCTTTTTTTTAAAGAACTTCTCAAAGTCTAATGTTTTAATCCTCGTCATCTATGTTGACTTGTTAGGAGTTCGTTCCATATAATTCGGGATGGGTTGCAAAAACTAAAGTTGATCAGTTCTGTTGCGTGGTGCATCAACTAGACTGTTTCGCAAAGGTCGATGAATCCAACAGTTATACGGTACGGTAACGTCCTGGGTTCGATTCCCAGATCAGGCAAAGTGTTATTGGGTTTTCCTATAAGGAGTTTCTCAGTAGCAGCCCGGAGTTCGGAAGTTGGCGGTCTGATACCCCCGTGTCTCGGAAAGCACGTAAAGCTGTTGGTCCTACGCCTGATCTCTCCCCGGTCGTGTCGGATTGCCGTGCCATCGGACTATGAGATTAAAGGAACAGAGAGTGCACCTGTGTTTACGCTCACAATCGTGCACTGTAATATCTCCTACGTACCTGGCTAATCTCCGTTGAGATTGGCCACCGTGACCGAAACCGATCGGGAGGATGTTATGTCTTGGTGTCGGTGTTGTATCAGTTAGTAAAAACCGGGTTTTTCACACGATTCGATAAAAAGAGTTGAGACCACTGACCCGCATTTTTTTTTGTTACCAATATAAGAATGAAGTCCAAAGATGAGACACCTACCTGCGTTTAAAAATAAATACTAGAATACACTAGGTATATGACAACTTTGCTGCTTTGTATAAGAACCCGTTCATTTACGTAACGAACCCAGCAGGCGGTGCCCTTGGCCCCCAGAGCAGATAAGCAAGCGGTCGCGGAAACTAAATACACAGGTCTTGCTGCACAATCATGAACTTGAAACTTAAATAAGGCGCTGCAAGCGCTGCAATAGTCCGCAACCCAACTTAGACCGACATCTATAAACGTTACTTAGCAAATACCTCCTATGGCTAAGCATTACCTGTCGCTGTCACGGTCGCACAACTGTCAAATTACAAGTGCAAAAATAGAGACGGTAACAAGTCTAAGTCAACGTACGTACTAAATAACGTTTAAAAATCTAGGCCTCAGACTACGCTATGTACTGGCGTCCCAATTCTGTATTATTCCCCGCGAAATCTTACCGCGTGCTTACCATTTCAATATCGTGTCTAGTTCACAGCAAGGAATTGAAAAATCAACCTTACGGACAACATGTATTTTGACAGTTCAAACCACGCCATTGTGCCATAGAGAATACAATAGACTAAGGAATTGGCGTAGTTTCGAAGTAAGGAATCGTTAAGTGGTCGTAGTGAATCGAAATAGGAGGTGCAGTAAGTGTTACATACCTAATCATTATAAATTGTCATTTCCCAAAACTAAATTCTTAAAAAATATCGTGTACCTAATTATCGTCTTAGATAGTGCAAACTAAGTAGACCTTCAAGTACATAGACACAAATTAACTTCGTTCCACTTTTTTTTTTCAAAATGATGACCTAATTTTTACCTGTTCCTACGAAAAAAAGGCGCGCGACGACCGCGACGTTGCCAAATCGCTCGCCTACGTTCTCGTATGTGCATAAATTACTTTATAACACGTTGAATTAGATATTTTAATTTGGCGCACATATTTAATTTCATCCTGTATATTTGGTAGATGTAAGTAAGTATAAACATCGGTTCCCATACCTGCTGCACTATAGCAACATTGTAAACGAAAGGGGGTTGGTCCGATTCTCCAAGTCAAGTTTTTGAGGTTTAGTAGTGCATAGGTATACATACACAGGATCAAATTGAAAATGTTTTATTATTTAGTTTGTGGAACATGTGCGCTGTGTGCCGGGAGGTATTTATGTGGTAAAAACTTTATATGTATTTATTACTGTAAATTAAAATAATAATAGTAAATAAATTAATAACAAATAATAGATACTTAATTAATTAATAAAAATAACAAAACTATATCCTATTTTAACTATACACAAACTAAAATATAGCGTCGATAAATTCATCTGCGTCGCTGTCGACTGGTATTGTATCCAAGAGACTGGCGGTATTACCACGTTGTATGGCAATGCTTAGCCTTTGGCCAAGGTAAAAGCCAGCCCTTGGGTCACGAGAAGTGTCAACCAGCCGTTTTGAAATTTCCTTAAAAAGAACATGAGCACTCGGACGGACCCCAAACGGCTCGAAAATATAATTCCGATACTTTCGGCACTTGAGGCAGGAAGATGGGATGGTGCAAGAGTATAGAATAGAATACTCTTTATTATGTACACCATATAAACACACTGAAGAGTTAAGTATCAACACACTACGTCACACATTAAAGGCCTACCCACTTCCATGGAAACAAAGACATACTGTCCGGTCTCTTACCATCGTCGCGTGCCAAGCCATGTGCGTGGCATTCAAGCGATACATCGCAAAAGAACTGCGTCGCTGATGCGCCGCATACGGGGCAGCCCCAACAGCTTCCTGCAGCTTATTGCATGGAGAATGGATATACGGGTTGCTCCTGCATAGAGTATTGGACAAAACTATATGTACGAGTAGTGTGGATGATTCTATTTATTTATTTTATTATTTATGTACACACAGAAAAATACATAAGGATATGTTATAATTAAAATTTCTATTGTTGTGTCTGTTTCTTGTATTCTTATTATATTATTTAAAAAATCATGTATGGATGATTATAATAAGTACTAACGATTGTGTAATAAAAAGAAAATTGGTCGGTTGTTTCATCCTTGAATGCCGGTACAAAATACTCAAATACTCGTAAGTAGTGTATTAAATGAATGGACAGTAAAAATATTGGAACGGACAATAGATAAATAGTTCTGCAGTTCACATGTTAGGTTGGAACCGTGACCACGCGCGAGCCGAATAGGTCACAGTAACTAAGCCAAGGCACCCCGAACAAACGGGTTAAGTTAGGTTAGAACTGTGACCAACAGCGCGCGAGCAGAGAGAGCGAAGCGAGCGGTACCGCGGCAGCGGCCGGCTAGCGCTACTTCCAAGTTCTATTTCTTAACGACTTATTGATAACTGCCCACACGTCGCCTGTTAAGCCAATTTACTGCTTAATATTTATTTAATTACCTAATATTGAAATATATTTTGTTATGGCTCATTATAGTTTACTGCTCAGTTTTACTGCCGAACTTGTTAACAATTATAGTTACCCTAACATAATAACTATTGACGAAATGTTGCGATCGAAAGCGTCATCAACGATATAACTATACTAAATATCGATACCGGAAATATGAAATAACGTAAGGGACAAAACTAAGGTTTACAGGAGAGCAAAAATAAGATATTTTTTTACAAAAACTGACTATAACTTTTTAACTATTTGTTTTACGTAAAAAGTGTCTAGGACAAAGTTTCTTAGATTTCTTCATTCTTTTTAGCTAAAATAGCAAACATTGATTAATACCTATAGTTTTAAAGATAGCATGTCCCTTACGTTAAATAATAATGAATACGGGTGACATACGTTAACAAAATTTGAGATGTAAATGAACAGCATTGATGTAAGGGACATTATAGGAAATAAACAAATAATGTTTTTTGATGTAAGGGACATTATAGGAAATAAACATTTAGTGTTTTTCAAAGTTAAGGTCTCTTAATGGTGTACTCTTTATTGCTTATGCTGTTATTAATAAATTTAAAAAATATAATTTAATACATTCATGACCTACTGCGCCTATCAATATAGTTTAAACCTACTTGCTGACATAAAAGGATAAAAATAAACTAATAAAATAGATTAAAACTTTTATTTGTACTCACTAATCCTCTTTTATAAACGCAAATAACTCGCATAAATTATGCTAAGTACAACATAATTGCTCGATAAGCAAGAGGACTTTTTCTGGCTGATTCCATAAATGATGGCCACTGAAAAGGTCCCCAAACCATCAGTTTTTTAGTCTCCCTTTGAATGATAACATGCATGCTGTCTATTCATCCTGCGTTAACTGCTTAATAAGTTGTAATTTTTACATGACCTACTTACTACACACAATTATATATCATACTTACCAATATTTTACGTAATGGAAGGTATGTTTTTATTAGGATTCGAATTATTCTATCTCAATCAATCAACTCAGCCTATTGCAGTCCACTGCTGAACATAGACCTCTCCCAGGCTGCGTCACAACACCCTGTCCTCCGCCTTCGGCATACAGTCCGTTCCAGCCACCTTTTTTAGGCCGTCCGTCTATCTAACTGGGGGGCGTCCCACACTACGCTTGCCGATACGCGGTGTCCACTCAGTACTCGTCTGCTCCACCGGCCATCGGTCCTTTGATAAACATGGCCAGACCACTGTGTGTGTGGGGCTGGTGGGGTGGCAACTTACTGTTTACTCTGCAAGCTATGTCGGTAACTCCGGTTCATTTCCGGAAAATTTCAATCCTGATTTTAACTTTCAAAGAGACTCCGAACATAGCTCGATCCATAGCGCGCTGAGCGACTTTGAATTTGTGGACCAGCCCAACCGTCAGTATCCACGTTTCGGCACCATATATCATGACAGGCAGAACGCACTGGTTGAAGATCTTGGTCTTCAAACACTGCGGGATAGGCGACGAGAAGACTCGACGGCTTCTTCTGTCGGCTTCTTTCTCAAAGTTGTGTCTACTGAACTGGATCATTTGCCCTACATAATCCTTCACAACTTCGAGAAGCGACCCTTCGATGTAGATTGGACTCGGCAAGACGTGCGAATTGTACATGACTTTCATCTTGTCCAAATTCATGCCGAGGCTAACCCGCCGAGGAGCTACATTTAGGCTGTGCAGCATTTGATTTAGCTGTTCGGTCTCTGCCATTATGACGATGTCATCGGCAAATCGAAGATCTGAAATGTACTCGCCGTTCACGTTGATAGTCCAGTTCAATCCAGCGTCTTGAAGACGTCCTCCAACGCATTTGTAAACAATTTAGGGGATATAATATCCCCCTGTCTCACCACTCTGAGCAGTTGGATGGGGCTGGTTTTCTGATCCTGGATCTGGACAGCCATCATGGCAGTGTCATACAAACATTTCAACACTTCGATGTAGCGCCAGTCAATTCGACATCGTTGCAGAGAGGCCAGAACTGCTCATATTTCGATGAAGTCGAAGGCTTTCTCGTAGTCTACAAATGCCATACAACGCGTCTGATTGTACTCCTCGGTCTTCTGTTCAATTTGCAGAACAGTATGGATGTGGTTTACGGTGCTGAAGCCTTTTCGAAAACCGGCTTGTTCTGGCGGCTGGAACTCGTCAAGTATTCTGGCGAGACGGTTTGTGACGACC
Source organism: Amphipoea lucens (assembly GCA_947508005.1). Classification (NCBI taxonomy): domain Eukaryota; kingdom Metazoa; phylum Arthropoda; class Insecta; order Lepidoptera; family Noctuidae; genus Amphipoea; species Amphipoea lucens. Next base: position 24,170,342 of record OX382358.1, read on the forward strand.
CTCGAGAACGCTTGTATACGTGGCTCAGAAGTGAGATGGGTCTATAGTTCTTCAGCAAGGATTTAAGGTTTTATTCCATCTTAATAGACCAATTTTTTAATTACTGAACTCCATTTATGACTAAACAATAATTTAACAAAAGTAGTAAGAAATAATTACCTGTTTATGTGATTCCTATAATGTTCATAGATTTTTGCCTGCGGGCTAGAGAAGTGAAGATAACTTTTCATCACTCATGTTTAGAATCCAGATAAAACTTTCACTAGGTACTTGTAGTTAGATCAACGAAAACGATGATCTATTACTTAAATGAAGATGTGTAATGTCACAAACAGTGTTACGAAATACTAAGAAAGGGTCACGACCACGCAGGTAAAATCAAACACAAAATCCGTATTGCTATCTAGCTCAGACATGTTGCACCGTTTTGCGTGTGACAGAGACGTATAATAATATTCGTTTAGATAAGTTTTAGATGTAAAGGACAGGTCAATTATTTTCGATGCTGACAAATTAACGTATGGGTCAATATGATTATGATAATCCGAGCCACAATTTAATGTAAGGGACATGGTATTTGCACCTACTCAGGGAACACTAATGTATAAGACCTGTTGTAAAATGTTCTCGATTTTTTTTAAATGTAAATACCAAATACTGTGAGTAAAGAGACTTACATTAGTTTTTATAAAAATATTAATTTAAAACGTCCTATACAGCTAGTTTTTATAAAAAAAATGGTCTAGACCTGCGGAAAATATGTAATGTAAGGGACATTTTTTTTGAGATATTGAGATTTTAAATATACCAATCGATAGAGCAAGAAATTTCGAATCCAATGATATATATAACTCATTTTCGACAAAATGTCCCTTACGTTATTTCATATTTCCGGTATCGATATAAAGACGAGAGAGTCTAATCTAATTTTTGAAAGCTATCTTCCAAAAATTTCCATAACAGCTACAATTGGTAGAAATAGGAATGATATCATAAGTTCGTCTGACCTTAGGTATATCGTGGTACTAAGTAGTGCGGAAATCGACGAGGGACTGTTACAAAAATGTGTCATGGCAGATAGGAGGATCTCTACGTCTCTCTAGGCGCGCTTAACAGACTTTTGTTATTCGAACTGGGTCTATCTTTTAACCACGAACCTTCCATTCCATTGGGATTCCTCTGCCTATACTGTTATCGAACGCAAGCCTTGGTTCGTAAAACATTTTGTATACAAAACAGAAACATTAATGCAAGGAATTAGCTGTCAGTTCAGTCGTGAACCACAAAACCGCACCGACGCGACGCGACTTAGACCAGCATCTTTGTTTGTGATATAATACTCTCAGCTGACTGCATGCTGTGACCTTGGCCGTAAGCTCGCGCTTGCGGTATGCGGCGGACGCGCAACATCGAGAGCTACTCGCGAGTCGCGAGTGTCGCGGCCGACTACCATAGCAAGGTAAATTACAGTGAGAAAGATGCTGAAACAAAATCTGTTCAAAATATTGTATAAGAATTAGGGAACAGCAAAAGTAAAATGATTTACAGGTAGAAACATGAAGGGAAGTCTTTTTCATCCAGTTTCCATCATTGCCAGGCGTTATGTGACTGCTATTGAGCTGTCGGCTACCTACTCTTGTCTAATGCAAGAAATTATTGGTACTGCTACCTCATTGATAGCCCCTAGACTCTGTTTTCTAAATCTCAGCTTGTTCTTGCAGTCTGCCGACTGATCTACGGTGTCAATAAAGTGACATGCAATATTTTGGTGGTTCTTATAGTACCACGACTGCACCCTTTTGATCAGTGCGTCTTCTGTATTAGTTAATTTCCCGTGAACTTCTGCTGTCGACTGAACTTCGCACATCTCAGCATGGTAGCAACAAAAGAGCAGCATTGGATGCGCACGCGCCAGTCGCTGCAGTACGACCGCGTCGCCTGCATGGCACCTGCAACCAGTCGTACATGCTCGCAGTCGCAACCAGTCGCGGTTGCTTTCTCTCGGGAGTAAAGTCGAAACGGTGATCCATTTGCTGTGTGGAGTGTTTCTGTGTCAATTAGTTCAAGTTGGTGAGTCAAGAACGCATTTCGTTTTTCTTACATCTCTGACATTTGTCCGTCGTAAGTCTAGATACCTACCAAATCCTAATTGTATGATTTCTATAGAGATTCAGTTTAGATACTTCTAAACAATGACGCGTTTTAAAAAACTTGATCCACAATGGAGTCACAGTGTAACAGATAGCATATACTCAATACTCAATACTTTATTTGCATTTCACTATGTGTACTTAGGTGTATTCGAACATTACCGATAACAATATCCAGCCTTTATGAATGCACCCCACCCTATCAGACAGCTGAATCCGTAATCGTGAATTTGAAGAGGCAAAAATACGGTCACTCACTCACGCCAGCTTCTTTCAATAATAATTCACTGGTAAACACTGTTTTTGTCACACGAACTTTGTGATGATTTTTGTTAATGTTAGTGTGTCCTCATTAACAATATATAATAATTTTGTTTCAATTACGTCCAGTTTTTTTGTGACAGCTACATATTCATTTCTGACCTCATATAAGTGTCTTTTTTTGAATAACTTAATTTAGACGACTGTATAACTATTGCATTCAACTTACATCTTATATACGTTTGTTACATCGTAAACATGCCACGAAAGTGTTGTAACAACCCCGACAGTTTTTGTTATGTGTGTGGAGAATTAACTTTTACATCTCAGCGTCGAAATTTCACATCACTAATTGAAACAGTGCTATATTTCCTGTCAGAAATCAAGATAAATCCTGGGTTCCACAAAAATGTTGTGTAACGTGTGTGAGACTGCTATAAGGTTGGGATAAACTGGAACCCAGACATATGCCATTTGCTAAACCAATGATTTGGACCGAACCAAAGGATCATGGTTATTTTAACCTGACGTGTCAATTTTTTTTCATTCACATATTTTTGTTTGCTGGCCCTAGTACATTCAAAATTTGATGTAAGTTTTCATGTGACAAAAAAAAGTTAAAATTTTGTTAACCAGTGAATTACAATTCCATCCTCGATAATAATCAAGATATAATTATTTGATAATTATATCTTGATTTATTACTGCAAAATACGAATCAAATGTGTCAATCGTACCTACCGTTCAGTCTGCACGTACAGCCAGCACATCAAGCTACTACAATCTGTCAAGTTTCATTAATATATTTTCAACCTTATTGCTTAATTATATGGTTCAAAGTTGATTGGGAAAATTTGACAGTTTCGGGTAGGTTGATGTGCTGGTGTCTGTACCTACGGCGTGCGGCGGGTGGTGAATGTGTGACAACAACACAGTGGTGGGCAGTGGATCACGTAGCTTTAGTGCAGGTAACCGTTGTTTTACGGAAGCACTGTGAGTGCTCATTTAATCTGTCAAGCTCCGCTAATGAGACACAATTGATTTTCTATTGTTTCGTCGCCGATCGGCGAACCGCGAGGCTTGACCGGTTAAATATGAGCAGGACTATATCTAGGGTTAAGCCTAGAATGTAATGGAACGCTGGATGCTAAACTAGCTAAGCAAAACGTACGTGTGAGTGTGTGACATTTTCCTGTAGCTCTTTAAAGATGACACAGGTAGGTCTTATTAATCCAAACGAATGATCCCGAAACAAGTCTGATTATTGAGTTCCCTTGATAGATGTATAGCTGACACGTCGTCGAAGCAGGAACTCTTCAGTTGACTGTCAAAAGACAGTAATAAAGAATCATCTAAAATTCGATAATCTATACTAATATTATAAAGAGGTAAAATTTGTTTGTAAGTTTGTATGTAGGGGGTAATCTCTGGAACTGCCAGTCGAATTTGAAAAATTCTTCTTGCATTTGATTTCCCAATTCTTGAGGAAGGCTATAGGCTATTTAGCGTCACGCTATGACCCTTAGGAGCCGAGCAAAAGCGCTATGGGGAAACGAAGTGATAGAGCAGGAGACGCGGGCAAGTGATGCAATACGACGAGATGGGTCGAGGGAATAAGAAATTTCACGCGAACGAAGTCGCGGGCAGAAGCTAGTTATTATGAAAGCAAGACCATACAATTATGCTTCAATGTATTCCAAGATCAAAACACTCCGTAAAACAGAGCGGCAGCGTCTACCGTCTACCAAGTTAAAAGTAAACAGTGTTTATTAAAAGAATGTGGAAAGAAATGCCAAGTACAGTGAGTGTCGGTCAAACCGACCGACTCGTACGGTGCCAAGTTGAACCGGCCACAGATAAATAATATAAATTACTTTGCACTTGTGTTTCTAGGTTTTACAATTCAATCGGACTGTGTATGGAGCTTCATGGTCCTTCCGTCACAGACGTGATCCCTGGCTCTAGATATGACGGATACTCTGTTTTGGGAAAGTGCATGATTATTATGTATTTTTATTAATTGATAGAAACACGGTTTCCTTTTCTTTCTTTGATCAATGTCATCTAAATCCTAATGATATAAATTACAATTATTTCTATAATTTGGTTTATACGTTTCTAAGTAATAATATTTTAAAACAGGTCGCTGAGAAATTGTAAATTTTTATTTATGATAATAATACATTTATTTCAGACCATAAGTTCATAAAACAACACACATTATAATTTTATACACAAAACATACATACATACTTACATAAAAACACATACTTATACAAAAAATTCACTAAATACGCTTATGTAACGTTCTGGACTCTCTACATTCAAAGAATATAAATTAAAGTTGTGTTATTAAATCAATCCAATTTGATTCCTGCATATACCAACTTTGGATTAGCGTAGTATAATCCAGAAATAAGATTATTTCATTTTATCCTTCATTGTTTGTCACCACTTCGTTCTATCTCGTCTTTGACTTAGCCCGTCCAGTTCAACCTAAGGTCTTAAGAATCTTGACCTTACTACATAGTCTAGATCTTCCAAGATGTAAAGGACAAGCACAGTTTCGAAACCGGCGCCAATTAATTAAATTCACTAATTACTGTACTTAGACTAGTTTTTGTAGCACCCACTGCTCACTGCTCGTCAGGTCTGCAGCGAGGCCGGAGGGCAGGGCTGCCACTCAGTAATGAAACGTCTTTAAAAAGATATGCACCAGGCGTTTTTCTACAAAACTTGGATAAACTAGTTATTATAGTCTTCACGTCACTTCCTGTAAAGATGTTATTTACAAGCAGATTCCTTTCCTCTACTTAAAAGTTAAGATACCTTTTCAAATGACTTTCGAAACGACGATGTCTCTCGGTTCCAATTTCAATAATATTTAGAAAATTAAATAGAAATAGAATCTCGCTTTATTCTACAAAGATCATCGAATGGTCGCTATGGATCGTGTACTAATTACTTCCTAACAAACTTCAAAATCGATAACTATTCATTTCGTGTAAGTCGAGTCATGCTTGACAACCTTGTCGGTCTTCGAACGCAGACACCAGCTTATGACACAGACACACTATACCTATTATAACTGCATAGCTTGACTAAAGGTCGCTCAGTGGAACCTAAACACGACTCGCCGGCTCCCGCCGTCAATGTCGCCGGCAGGCTACCTGTCCCAAACATTTCACCGACATCGGATCGGTCGCCCGCCTGCAGCCGCCACACTGCCACGACATCGACAATGTCCGTCACATAGTAGTCTCACTGTGTCGCTCTTTTACGTGAGCTTGTTTACCGACTTCAATCCAAAATATCTATATCTACCGAGGGCTTGATTAGCCACGTAGCAGGTGTTGCAAATGCTACGTAACAGGACTCGCGCTTTAACGTACACAAAAGCCAGATACGGTAGATCCAATAGAATATTATGTAGGCATCAGTGGTCATTCATGTATCCACAAATTTTCGATATCGCTCGCTCTTACTTCCAAATTTCTATAGCTTTTTCAGCTTTTCTATATAAGCTTACAAAGCAACTCTATTATTCTACTTCAGTATTAAATTGCTAATGGAAATCTAACCTCTCCGAGGACGGATGCTAAAAACTTCTGAGCTCGCTTCGCTCGCTCTTAGATCTTAGTTACATTCATTCTTAAAATTTTTTGCATAAATCGACAAAGTAACTCGTTTTCGAAAAATCAATCCTGTAGGTTAGTACAAAAGAAAGTACTAAAATTAGTATTGTTTGGGGAAAGTAAGGTTCAAGCAAAGTGACCGTTAAGGAACACGAGGAGAAGAGATTTATTCCGGTCTAAGAACGTCTTTGTTTAGAAGTTTAGAAATGTTGATTTGGCTAGTGGTCTAGGTATCGAGAACTATTTTTAACCGACGAAAAATAGGTGGAGGTTCTCAACTCGACGCGTATATTTTTTTTATGTATGATCACGCATAACTTTTTTGACGATACTTTTTTTATTAGACACCTGGAAGGAGGTCCCATATAAAATTTAAAAATAAAATCCACCCCAGAAAAACGGGGGTTGATCGATTTTTTACCTACAGAACTTTCACTTGTAAACCAATTCTGTTCAAACTTGGCACACGTGTGTAGCAATACAAGTTTCATGACACTACAACATAATAGAGACCTGGAGTTGATCTGAAGATGGAGACGGAAGACAGTCAAGAGAGCTCCTCGACAGGTCATAGCAGCTAAATCGTATTGGGGCTAATTTCATTCATCTTGATGAGAACTTTAGACCTAGCTAGGGCATGACCGTCATAAAGGGTCTGGTGATTGAGACGGAAAGCTCAATAATGATAATTCAAGTTTTTTTTTTTTTTGTTAAAGTAGTCACCATTTTATTTTATCTGCTAAACTTTGGAGCCTCATAATTATAATTTTATAAGTATAAAAAACTTACTAAAACTTTTTTTTAAATAATAAGTAACTATGGAGTTTCTTGCCCATTCTTGTCCATATAACTAGAATCAATTCTATTTTCTTGTAAATTTTAACGTTCAACATTGGCTTTTAACTTTAAGTGCCTATTTGAAATAAATAAATTGGCTTTAAACTAAAAACAAACGGATTTCCACCAAGACTTTCTTTCCCAAACCAAAATCTTCCAAAAAATTTTTGGGCATTAATCTAGCTAGATTGAATTCCATGTTTCCAATGCCTAAGCGATTGATCTACTATAATTGCTACTAAGAATAAAATACAGTTGTTGAACTGCATCAGAAGTGTATCATTGTAATCTCCTAGGTAGATAATTGCCACTCGAGAAGCCACGATCTGCCACGAAGTACCGCGCGTATCGTGACCAATTTGAAGTTCTGTCTTACTAATCTTCTTGCGAAAATAATGTACCTACACTTCTTAGATTACATTTTATTAATAGTTACCTACTTTACTTACGACCTAACTATGATTATCATGTAAACTAACGCAGTTCTTAGATTTCTTCAATAATAATCAATTTAGAACAGAATTATGACTGACTGCGTCATTCCATACATATTCTGTGAATTATCCCAAACTTCAGTTACAGAGTGTTTTAGTCAAATTGGAAAATAATTGAGCCACAATTAAATATAATTAGGTAGCTAATGTTGGGAACATTTTTTGGGACGCAATTAGCACACGGTTCAGAAATTGCTCTACCCACCGAAATCGCCTGTCGTGCAGGATTTGACAGTAATTACGTAAAAATTGCCCTATTTCCCGACAATTATTTCCGTGCAATTTTCCGTTCGTGTACCAAAATAAAAAAATGCCTTAGGTATTTGGAATCTGTGAGATAATATTCAAATGGTTTACAAATTCTGCTATACTTACTGATAAAGATAATAAATCATGTATCTGGCTGCCTAAAAGTGTATCACTGAATAAAACCTACTTATGTGGTTTTGAGCCGAAACTGCGAGGTCCGGTCGCAAAATTCCAAAAAATATTTAGTAGCGATGTTGTTGACCTGCGGAGTAATTGCGTAACACACTATCAGAAGCAATGGCTTTCATTTTGTCAGTTCAATAACATTCATTGCGTAATTTACGTTGTTGGAAAAACAAATTTATCGAACATATGAAGCAATGGATTAGCAATATCCTTCAAAATGATGCAGATTGTGATTGAAAGTATGCATATATGTTACGCAATTAAGGTGCAGAATTGTTAATGATGTTGTTTATAAACTTCACGCTCGTTTCCTCAACAACATCAGTAGAACTATAGGTATGAGCAATTTGTATCAGTCTGTCACGGCTGAATTAACTTAATGAATATTTCCAACGCATAATATTAAAAATATGTTAACAGTAATTCGTTATTAAACAATGAGTAGAACATAAGAATTTTTTTATTTGTTAAAAGACAAATTAATGTTAAAAATACCTTTTTTAATATTGTGCGTTAGAAACATTTTCTAAGTTAATTGCAAGTTTTAGTTAATAATTACGTAGCATAATAACAATAAAACAGCCAATTGCATTTATTTTATTGTCTGAAAATAGCCACATTAACCTTTTAACCTTTAACCTTTAGACTTTATATCAGTAGCCGTGCCCCCAGCGCCTGTCAAAAAAAAAAACGAAAAATATATACCGATGAAACGAGCTGTGATGATGTAATAATAATACATTTATTTTGTCGTATATATACGACTCTGGCGGAATGGACACGAAAATATTTGTCGGATTAATCCGACGTAAGCGGTTAAAAGGTTAAAAGAAATGTTTGAAGTTTTTCCTACGTAAACATAAAAATCATGTAAAACATGAAATGTTGCTGTAATCTAGACTTCCAGTGAATTCAGCAGTGGTGGTCAAGGGATAACGGGCACAACTTACGAGTTGTAGGTCGTAGGTTCGAACCCATAGACTCCAGGGAGGCGCTTTACTTTGTGCACATTATTTCATCACCACTGCTCTCAAAACGGTGAAGGAAAACATCGTGAGGAAACCGACATGCCCTAGAACCAAAAATTCGAAGACATGTGACATCTACCAACCCGCACTAGGCCCGGTTGTTGGATTTCGGCCCACGCCCTCTCGCAAAGAGGAGGCCTCTGGCCCAGCAGTGGGAACGCTATAGGCTGATTATGACGAGTCTAGATTCTAGAACTTCCTTACGTACGTAACTCGATGTTACCGAACACACAGTTGTTCGTAGGAAGCGTACAATTACCGAGCCCGCATAATTACCATACTCGCAGGCTAGAAACTAAACGTTCTCAGCAGACGGTTGTATTACTGGGTACAAATCTGGATGGATCCAGAACTTTAATCTTGGAATACCTACCTACATTGTGCAGTCATAGTAACAATGTGTTTGTCACCTTAAGGTCTATTTCTGTTTGCTTAGGGTACGATAGAATCTACACAAGTGTAGCATTGGCTTTCATTTTGACAGTCCAACAACATTCATTGCTTTATTTACGTTTTTGAGCAAACAAATTTTTCGAACATAACAAGCAATGAATAAGCAATATCCTTCAAAATCATTCGTATGATGATTGATATTATGTTACGCAATTAGGGTGCAGCTGTACCGACTCAGTAGGTATTTTCAAAAGGTAGGTATTATACCTAACTTGATAACGAAAAGAATTTGAAAACTAACGAAGGTATTCGGAACGATACATTACATACATACACCAATAAATATCTCTTTATCTGTACCTACTCAAGATTATGTCTGGACTTTAAATAAAAGAGACTGTGACCTCTGAGTTTGTTGCGGCCTTTCTTCTCAGAGTAGTCAGCTAGGAAACGCCAACCTCATCTACTCGTAGCTTATTTTTTTATAATTATGACGTGTAAGCATTGCAATATCCTATTTACAGAATAAACAATTTGATTTCATTTAATTTCAAAATGCTAATAGTATTTGTCGGTAATCTACCTATGAATCATATTCAACCCAGTAGGTAACCAGTTATTTTTTTTACTTTTAAACTGTTCACCTTGCTGACGTCTCATTTTATCGAATTTCCCGAGTTATGTCAGGTCAATTCAGTAATTAACATGAGATTACTGAACTGATCCATTGGACCTTTGTGACGCAATCTCTATTTGTAACTCTTTTGTTTTACTTTCCTGTAATATTAATTTCCTTTTAGTAATTAATTGATCCAATTACAAGTGATTATTGTCCATCTGTTGAGACAAATGGTATTATCGCTAATACAATAATAACTATGGGATCCATGTTCGTGTGTTCTCGGAAAGTCACTTTTCTACGGTGTCACACAAAAGATATTTGAAGAAGGTCTACTCATGAGATCAAGATAGAATGATATCATGTGAAAAATATACTTAATCTGTCAAATTAATCAAGCTCCGCTAATGAGACACAATTGATTTTCTATTGTTTCGTCGCCGATCGGCGAACCGCGCCGCTTGACCGGTAATAAATCCGGCTTAATCTCAATAAAAACTAAGTCGCTACGGTTCTGCATAAAAGTCTAGAAGGGACTCGTGCACTGCTAAAGGATGCAGGCAATTAGGCAGGTGAGCTTCGATAAGAGTTCGTTTTCTATAACAGAAGACCTTGCACAACAACTGCACATCAGTGGTAACACTGGCCAAGGTAAAGCACGGGAAGTATCAACCAGCCGTCATGAGCACTCGGACCCCACGGCCCGAGAGTTTCAACCCCAAACGGCTGGAAAATATAATTACCGATAAAATTATTTTCAAAGTAAAACATGACATGACAAAATAAAAGTTCAAGGTTTATTACCGTCTAACCAAGTGAAGATCTCCACGTGGGGTCTAGTATTTCTACAAATTATTTCTAGTAGACCTTCTGCACTTGACGACACTCGTGTCACAATGACGTCACTTGCCAGCACGTGGCGCACGCGCACCGCGGCAGTCGCACGTGACTCGAACGATGAAATTGTCATGCTGTGGTACAAGAGTACAAGATTTACCGTGGCAAGACCGACGTTGACAAGTACATACTGAACTACCGTTGTGAACGTTATTATGCCTTCGTTTATTGAATACATAATTTGAGCTCCAAATAGTGAGGCGATCGAAACGGTGGATGTCATGTCTTTAAATTTTTGCTCACGTTTTTTCTTTCACTGTTTTGAGAGCAGTGAATATAAACGACACAAACTAAAGTACCAGGCGCCTGCCTGGGTTCGAAGTCGGGACTGTCCATTAGGCCACCACTGCACGCATATGTTCAATGTACAGTCAGGGAAATTATATGTTAAGCAAATCACCCTACGTCAATTTGACGTGTTATAGGCATTTCATACAACTGTCAAGGGACTTTATGTACTTATGTGTAAATAAACAATAAATTATGAACAATTACAAATAAAAATAACATTATAAAGTATCTAAATTCCTAATTGGCTACATTACATTAAAGTAGGACTAGGAGGAAACAATGCAATCGTCGATAGAATAGAGTGGGATGACAATCAATTGTAATTGCGATAATTATATAAATACCTGATTGGACACATTGCATTTGTATTAAAACAAGATTGAAATAATACAATTAAACTTTGAGGTCTGTAGGGCTGCCCCAGGACGACAGAACTATTACGCACAGCTTCAGAATCATAGGTACATTTAGACATAATTAAAAGTAATTTTACCTAACGTCACTGAAAACGTCGCCGGGAGGAGACGCCCTAGAGGGACACATATTATAGGCACGTCTTATGGTATCCTGGTGATACTGTTCAGAGAGGTCAGGTGCGTAGTAGATTCTCGCAAACGCCGTGCGTGTATGACCAGCACCCTAATTGCGTAACACACTATCAATCGGAATCTGAATCATTTCGAAGCAAATTGCTAATCCATTGCTTCATAAGTTCGAAAAATGTGTCTGCTCAACACGTAAATAAGGCAATGAATTTTGTTGAACTGTCAATGTGAAACGGATTCCGATTGATAATGTGTTACGCAATTGCCCGCATGTATGGAACGTAAACGAAGCAAAAGGAGTGTGTAAGGGTCGTAACAAGTGACGTTTTGTAATGTCTGCTTACCCCCATGGGAAGAAGGCGTGATTTAAAATACTAAGTGCGACAACGAACACTTTAATTAGCACGTAAAGTCTGTTGAACTTATTAGATCGGCACATGTTGTTAGCCTTCCTGTGACAGGTTTGTTATCAGTCTCCGACCACAACACAGACATATTGACGGCCAAATGGTACACACGGCGACACATCAAGCTATATATTTCCAGTTTTAGCTGACCTCGTATAGGTTTTTCATACAAACAGAAGTCAGTTTATACTGGTTATGTATAGCTTACTTTGACTTAGGCAATGTAATTCTCGGAGCCCCTTTTCAGCCGCTTGAAGATCATCAGCTCTTATAAAGTTCATGAAGGGATGTGAGTAATAGCATCAGCAGCATCACCGGACTGATGCTTAACTCCTCAGAAACTTACAGTATTTATATGTAGATTTGTATTTGGGCTCATCGAAATGGTCTTAACGAATAGGTTACAGATAAGTAATAAACTGATGATCCAGGTCTTATTAGGAATAGTATATGAGATAAGACCGTCTCACGGTCTCATGATGGAGCAGGAAAGAAAAATAAGACGCAGGTGTTTTAATTTTAACTTTATTCTTGTTAAATGCAATAAAAAAACTATAAACCAAGGATTTCATCATCACCACGAAATGCTAAATTACTTTTGTGCGCGCACGGGGCCCTTAGCCGATGAGGGGCCCCTAGGCAGTTGCCTACTCTGCCTAATGGTTAACCCGGCCCTGTGATGTGTAGCCATGTGTACTACTACAACCTTTGCAAGTAGCTAAAATCGTCTCGTGTTGCAAACCAATATCGCCAAACCTAACCTATGTACAAAATAAACTTGTCAACCCTAAGTATAATAGCGAAGTGGACTCGATTAGTATAATTTAAGATAATGTATAATGCACTAAGTAACGGATGATATTAAATAAGATTGTTGATGTTATCATTACTAATTTATATCATTAGTAAACGAATTCAAGAGGGTAGACTGGACAAACAGGAACATTCTCTACTGCGCTGATTACGATGCGAACTGCTTGCAACACTTTGTTTTAGGTAATCTTTGCTTTGACCACCATTTCACCTGCGGGGTAATTGCGTAACAAACTAACAGTATGAATGGCTTTCATTTTAACAGTTCAACAACACTCATTGCGTCACATTTTTTAAACTTACGAACCAATGGATTATCGATTTGCTTTAAAATGATTCAGATTCCGATTGATAGTGTGTTACACAATTATTAGGGCGCTGATTCCCTGAACCCCCCCCTGCATCCCCCGCTAGTTGTTATTCTGTTTTAATCACTGTCTTATTCACTTTATCTAGGTCTGATCCCCTTACTCTGTTTGACAGGTAAGTACATTCAAGAGACAATAAACGTTTGACACCAACAAAGAAAGAAAGCCCCCCAAACCCAGTAGTGGTCGAAGTTGGGCTGGTGATGATGAGGCTTCTACTCATAATTCATAGAAACTGGATAAAATTTAATAGACTGGTACCCAATACTACACACACAGTGTCACTCTAGTTGTTTATACACATTGCATAAACAACCAGGTTCCTGTAACAAGACCCTTATGATTTTGTTTCAGAACTCTGGTGGCTCACTTCACTAATGATATCTAACAAGAAATTATTATTGCCATGAGCCACGCAATGTTACTTAGCATCTTTAATTCAGCAATTCTGAGAAACAACATGATAGTCATGTAATTTTAATGTAAATGATTGCAAATTTGTCATATTATAATACATACACACATGACATTAAGTACGTGATGAGTGCAATAAAGATATTATGTCAAAATCATTGTTACAAGTAAAATTACCATCTTAAAATACATACAGACATGTATTACCTGCCTGTTTAATGGCATTCATTTAAATAATAGGCATTAGTATTATTATCTTAGATAAGGGCCTGCGCCCACGACTCACGACGACGGCGCGCGGCGGCACGACGCGGCAGGGGATTTATAATATGCAACAAAGAGGAATATAACTTAATTATATGAATTTTTATGTAATGGTGATTTGTATAGCTACCTATTGAGACTTGGTGTCTGAGTAGATGGTCTCGTGGTTGCAAGCGCGACCGCTGAGCGTGGGGTTCCTGGGTTCGATTCCCGGGTCGGGCAAAGTGTCATGGAGTTTTTCCATAAGGAATTTCTTAGTAACATCCCGGAGTTTGGAAGTCGGGGGTGTGATACCCCTGTGCCTTGGAAAGCACGTTAAGTTATTGGTCCTGCGCCTGATTTCTCTCCGGTCGTGTCGGATCGCCGACCCATCGGACTATGAGAGCGAGAGAAGAGGGAATGCACCTGTGTCTGCGCGCACACTTGTGCACTATAATATAACATCTCCCGCGCCGAAGGCTAGTCTCCGTTGAGACTTGATGCCTTGGCCGATATATGGTCTGGAGGACTTTTAAATAAATAAATACCCACCAATACCTATGACAACAAAATTGAAATTTCAGGCAACAGTTTAAAGTGAAGCGACTTGCACGGGAGGCTTGGTGTGGTGATCGGCCGTGTAGTGAGATAGTTCGGTTAAATATGGGAATAACACCGTTATACGAGACACAGTTAACGATTGCCAATCTCAACAGTTAGGATCTCCCCACATTTATCGATGCGGAATCGGCTAACACCGGTCAAAAAAGCCTTTATGTCTACGTAGTAAGGGTGTTACTAATACCATTCGCATCGGCTCGGCTCGGACGACGCGTCGCGACGCCGGCCGACGGCGAAACGAGCGAAAGTCGAGTAGTGTGGTGATACGCGCTCGGCTTAAGCCGATTCCGCGTCAATAAATGTGCGGAGACCCTTATCCTTCAATTTCTAAAAACCTATGTATTACATAGTTTCATTTGTCAACTGCTACTGGTTGCTGTGATTTTGATATTGCAGCTCAATCAGCCTAGCACTGTAGCTCATTATAGGACAAAGCAATTACCTATATTCGAAGCTGTGATGAAACAAACCACCATTATTACATCATGGTAGCTACGACAATGAGTTATGTTAACACTGGACTCAGGCTACTTGAAAAGTAGATAGAGCACCAATATACAGGGTGAAATTGAATTCATGGGCATCCTTTTAAGGGGTCATTGTAATCATCATTATGAACAACTTTTACTGTGGGACCAAACCTGAAATCGCGAAAAAAAATCAGCTGTTCCCTACAATTTGACGAGTTATCCAAACTTCCAAACTAATATTATAAATTCGAAAGTAACTCTGTCTGTCTGTCTGTCTTTTCTTCACGCCTAAACTACTGAACCGATTTAGATGAAATTTGATATAGAGATAGTTTGTGTCCCTCGCCCGATCACACTTTTCGTAACGCGTTCGCCAGCTTACTCCCCAAGTCAAGCGTGCGTAAAGAAACACTTCAAAAGGCACACGGCAAATTGCCGTTGGGTGTCAATTTTCTTCACAATTAGATACTTTCCCTGACTGTACAAAACAGTGAAAAGATGATTGTGTCCCGTCGGCCGTCTGAACCAAGCCTACGAATGAAGTGTCACGACGATTGTAATTCCCAGCAACCCTGTGACCTTCATATCTAGGAAATACAGTACTCAGAACTTTATTCAAGTTGTAATAAGTTCTTGGATTTTTTTTGAATTGCTAATTTTATGTCGTGGTTCGTGACTAGATGTTAATATACCTACCTACTTAGCTGAAAAAAATAATAACTTATTAAAAACCATTGTAGGAGTAGGTACCTACTGAGTAAGTTTTTTTAATAGTTTGACTTGTTGATTTTGTCGAGTGGTAGAGTAGCATTGGGATCTCTTTAGTAGCTAAAAGTGATAATCAAATGATTAAACATTACTTATTGTCTTTGCTCACATTGGCACTCAAGCTAACTTGAAACAAAAGTAAAATTTCTGCCTAGCAAAAACTAAAAAAAAAAGAAAAAAAAGGTTATTTATTGGTATCAGAAAATAACATTCACAATATTGTAATTTCTAGATAAAAGGTACGTTAATCGCAGGAGTTGCAGAAACTGGTTCCCAAACTAAGCTAAACTGCGGGGTAATTGCGTAACACACCAACAATTGACAATACAACAACATTCATTGCGTTATCGTTAAGCTTACAATTTTTTCAGCCATAATTATGAAGTAATGGATTAGCAATATCCTTCAAAATGTTTCAGATCGTGGTTACGCAATTAGGGTGCAGGTTCAATTATAATTATAATCATAGCGAACCCCGAATTCTAAAGCACGCGCTACCCTGCCTTAGCCCCATCTACCTCAGATATCCCATCGGTGCCCACGTGTGTTTGCGATCCCTGGAGTACAGGCCTTGGCCCCTTGGCGTCTGGTGATCGTTGGCCTTGAGTGTCGACCGCTGTGCCAAACTTATGACAATGGTATGTATGTACACAACCAACGTCGTAAAAAAGCGATTCTTATTGATGTATTGTATGATGTTTGATCAGGCTGCTCGTAAAATAGGGATGTTTGATCGATGAGCACTTATCTTAGATGCTATAACTTACCTTTTTTGTTAGTGAGAGAATTGTTATGTATTTATGTAGGTACCTAAGTACTTCTGTCTAGGTACTTCCGTTTGTTACATAGGTACCTACTCCATGGGGCTCTGCTATTATGAAACAGTTTATGAAAGGGTCTCTGCTAAGATTTAATATTATGAACACAGCATATCACCACGCCCCACCACGCCATTCCACAACGAGGTCAGCAGAGTGGGTACCTATTCCTTGGTACACCAATATTTTGCGAAATATTCACTTAATTCGTAAATTATCTTAGACCAATAGGTTATCGCTTTAAAGTAGGTATCAGCGTTTGCTAAGCTTGAAGCGGCTGAATATTATTACTTAACACTATGATCAACGTTTCTTCATATGAATATTGGTAAACAGATAAGTTCGTGTTATGTAAAAATAACAAACAGGTATAGGTAGTGCAACCACGTAGGTAGGAAAGTACATCATAGGTAATCATGCCGATAACGTAGTGCTAGCGGAATACACTAGAATTACTTCAACAGTATAAAATGGACAAGAATTGTGACAGTTTTAACGTTCACGATAAAGTCTATAACTGAATTTGTTTCATGCACGTGATGTTTAATTAATATTCATTAACATCGCATAAAAATCAAACAACAAATATATATGACGTCACTTTGTTTGATTTCGACATTTGTGTAGATATCAATGCTATATTTCAGCTGCTCCGTCAGAGCCCGGATAGCTCAGTCGGTAGAGCATTGGACTTTTAATCCAAGGGTCCAGGGTTCAAGTCCCTGTTCGGGCGGTACTTTTTGTTGATGTTTTGTTACGTTTCATCACAATTTTCATGTTTTTTTTTTTATTTTATTTACACAAATCATATTTTAATAGGTATTTCCCACGCATAAATTAATTTAATGTTTTGTACATATTTTGGAATGTCAGCAATTTAATTTTAAATTTTTTTTTTTTTTTGAGTTCACATTATTGCCATCTGACGTGGTAATGCTGCCAGCCTTTTGGGCACTTATCTCATTGACATTGATCTCGCGTTCAATTCCTGCATCAGGAAGAAAATATTAATTTTAGTTCCCAGCCCTTCCATGAGTAGCAGTAGTTCTTCAAAAAAACGTTAAAATACATAAATATTGCCTCTGTCGCCACTTTGTAGAACAAGCTCAGCTCGCCGCAGTAGTAAGTTCTCTAATAAGTATTTGTCACATCATTCCTTGACAAAATAACATGTATAAGGCCACCAATTTCATATATAATTATAGTAAATACATAAGTATATAAGCACACTATTAAATGCTACATCATGTAGAGGAATTAGATACTATTATTTTTTTATACAACACAGGAAATTGTAGATTGTGACAAATGATAATTACACTAAATATTAAAACATGCAAAAAGTGGTGAGAGGACAAAATGGTTCGTTTGAAACGGTCGCCATTATGTGCCACTGTAATAGTTTTCTAATAATAAATAATGTTTCTAAAATTAGAAACATTATTTAGTAGGTATTAGAAATAATAGAGGGGTTTGTGGGTAAGTAATAACAACCGCACGGGTCGATTGATCAGGTTAAGCTACGTTTGCCGCGGTTGGTCCATGGATGGCTAACCCATCTTTACATACTAAGACCCCTCCGTGTCTCGGAAAGGGTCCCGGATGTCACTCGTGGATCGTTGACAGTATTACCCAGTAACTCGGTTGTGGAGGTTAGACAGGCAGTCGCTTCATGTAAAATACTGGTACCTACTCAGCTGCATCCGGTTAGACTGGAAGCCGACCCCAACATATTTGGGAAAAGGCTAGGCATATAATGATTTATTATTAAAACTTTATGCACAAGTAAAAATATACTGTACAAAGGCGGACTTAATGCCCGAGGCATTTTCTGCATGATAACCTTAGGTCATAGATCCAGCATTATATGGCTGCAGGAAATCTTGCTCCCTATTACCACAGCTATTACTTGACATGGGACTTAGGTATTAATGTACCTATAACGTAACTGGGTTGGTAGCTGCGACACAGTTATTAACTTTGGTAAAGATCTTCGTTTCTTTTGTAATTATGAGGATTTGTTGTTGTTCCAAAAAAAACTCATACTTTACTTTTACTTCCCCTGCCGACCCTTTCGGGGTATACAGGCGTGATATGACGTCACAGATAAATCATTTATTTCAATTATGCACATAATCAAGGGCATTTTTGAACGTCAAAATTTACAAAAAAAATAGAATTGATTCTAGACGTAATTTCAAGACTTAATTGATACTGGGACCTACCATCTCCTTGTATTTTCGGTTACCATCTAACTTTTCTCTTTCTTTGTCAAGTATATATACATTTCAGGAGGTATTTCTATCTCAGAAAATTTGGAAAACACACAAAAAGTAGGTATAATACGCGCCACGAAAGATGAGACTTGGCAAGCTTGTATTTTAGGGAGTTAGCGCAGGTAAGTCGTGTACGAAATACATAGTTACCCATAAATAATGTGTATATTACGGAACAGAAAAACTGTTCCGTGGTGTATAATCTATTCAGGGATTTATCGATGACATTTAGATAAAAATTCTTAACAATATTATAATATTTATTACGAAATAATAAAGTTTAAGATAAAAGTCAAGTCTCATCTTTCGTGGCGCGTACTATACTTACCTGTAGACATTTAATTTTAGCGACGGTATGCAATAAAAAAGTTAAGTATTTTAACAGCTTCAGACGATGTAATAGAAGTGATAATTTTTTAATTCATCATCATCATCATCATCAGCCTATAATGTTCCCACTCCCTCTCACAGAGAGGAGGCCTGTGTCCCAACACAGGCCTCCTCTCTGTGAGAGGGAGTGGGCCGTAATCCACCACGCGGGCCCAGTGCGGGTTGGTAGATGTCACATGTCTTTGAATTTTTGGTTCTAGGACATGCCGGTTTCCTCACGATGTTTTCCTTCACCGTTTTGAGAGCAGTGGTGATGAAATTATTTTACACAAAGTAAAGCGCCTGTCTGGGTTCGAACCTACGACCTACAACTCGTAAGTCGCGGCCGATACCACTGGGCCACCACTGCTCTCATACCACTGGGCCACCACTGCTCTCTATTTTCTAATCTCTCTTCTAGTCTCTTTTTCTAGTCTCTATTTTTTAATTACTTCAATTTATATATTTGGGACAAAAACAGTTAAACATCACAGCATTTACAAAAAGTAGTTATATTACAGTCGAAAAAACATATAACCCACACTATTGTCACTACTATTGTATACTACTACACTATTGTGTTACAAAAAAAATTAATTATTTACAAAATTTTTTTTTGTCGTGTTAGTAAATTTAAAAACTACTTAATTAAACGACGCTGGGTGCCTAAATTAAGAAACTTCAAATTAGGATCCTTCAGGAAAAATTTCTTATCTTTCAACGAATTGTCAAAAGGAAGACGCAGTTAGGAAAAGTACCCACTCAGTGATCCTCACGATCCTCACCGCCGCCGCAGCCCGTAGATAGCTTGAATACAAACCATTGGAAAGTTCTGCGGTGACGTCACGCGACGACTCCCTGCGGTGTCCTTGTGTTGACGTGAACTGTGAACTTCCTCACAATGCAACCACTACATAAGTGCGACAGAAGTATCGCAAGCCCACACCTGTCTAACTACAAGGTCCAATGAAACTTGTTCAAGTTCTATGCTAACGACAACCCCTTTTTTCAGCCGTCGCCGGGCGCCTCTGGTGATTTCGCGCCATTTCGCCACAGCTCCAGTCACTCGCTCGCCACACTCGGCAGAGCGCGGCGGCCGACACTCGCACAAACTAACAAAATAAATACGAGTTATCCGCAACGTTATAATAATAACAATAAAACAAAACATTCCGCGACAACAACTAAAACATTGACTGTGACTAACGAACATTCATACGCCATCTGTGATAATAATGAACACAAAATTAATTTAATATTCCTAGTGTTGTGATTACTATTAGTAAATAAATTCAAATGCGACCGTCGAAATAAAATGTCTCGGGCCTCGGCGTTCAAGACCGTATTTTAATTTGGTTTGACACAAGACTGAAAGATGACGAAGTATAAGTTGAACAATACAGTGCGATCTGCGTCCGAGGTGACCCTGACGTCGTACATGACGGGCAGCACGGACAGCACCGCCAAGCGGGACGACAGGTACCCGATACCGGACCTGGACACCAACCAGAACGACAACATGAACTCGGAGTCGAATAGGAACTTGGAAGCGAAGAGATGCCACGTGTGTCCGCACTCGTGCGAGTTCTTGAAGGAGTCGGACAAGCTGGCGGCGGCGCTGGTGAAGCAGGAGTGCGATAAGTTCGGGCTGAACGAGCTGCGCGTGGACGGGCTGGACAAGAACGTGTGCCTGTGCGAGAAGTACAACGGCGGCTGCAAGCTGTGCCCGCGGCCCAGCCTGGCGCCCACGCTCACGCTGGGGCTGGACGGCAAGGAGGCCTGCCTCGCCTGCCACCGCTCCACCTGCGCCACCATATACACCAGTGAGTACTCTTCTCATAATCAAAACTTTAATCTTTTTTACCTTTAAACACTGTTTAGCTTGTAAAGATCCTCAATGTGATTACAAAATAACTCTCCGAAAAGTACGAAAGAAAATCATCAGTAACGGCAAATGTGACTTGTTATTTACTATATCAAGTACTTATAACACCATTACTTGGTACTACGGATCCATTTCCATTGTATCTTTTAGAAAACATCTAAGAGGTGTAGAAAGATCAACAATCAATCATACTATGAATTGAACCCAGAACGTTCCGCTGTCGAAGAATAGGTCAGGTAGAAATTTTGGAATCGATAAAAAAATTCTTAGCAGAATTATGAAAACGTAATAAGTATTTGGGATTCCAACTTTCCATGTTTAAAGAACCTGAATACTTCGGTCCTTTTATCACTGATTATGCTAATCAAATCTAGCGGTAACCTGACTTGACACCAATTTCAAACATATATTGCACCGTTACTCTTACACAATATAATTTGTTATGTGCTAGCGAAACAACTTGCTATACGATATCGCAAAACCAAACAATTTGTAATAAAAAAAAAGTTTTAACTGTGAAATATCAACAAGTTAGATTTATTTTCTAACACTTACAGTTACGACATTATTGCTGGAATTATATTCTTATGAAAGGTTAGCAATCATTGAATAACTTATGAAATGATACAACTGTTTCACTCCTAAACATGTCTCTGCATGTCTTAAATCAATATGTTTATAACTTAGGTACTGGCTTCTGCCCGCGACTTCGTCCGTGTGGAATTTTTTGTACCCCAGACCCAAACCGCATCGTTATTTTGTCAAAAGAAAGACGTAGGAAAAGTACCCACTCATCCTCATCTCCTATGTGTGATCCTCACCGCCGCCGGAGCCCGTAGATAGCTTGAACACAATGTCCGCGCTATTATGAATTTCGTTTTCATTATTTTAGCGTTCTTTCTTACTTTTTTCTTTATGCTCGGCTCCTTAAAGTCCTAGTGTGATGTTAAATAGCCTTCCTCAAGAATTGGGATATCAAATGAAAAATATTTTTTCAAATACAACATGTAGTTTCAGAGATTAGCGTGTTACAAACAAACGAACTATTCAGCTTTATTATTAGTATAGTAGATATGTGGTTGCTATGAAATCTTTGTTATCTATACTAGTCTATACTAATATTATAAAGAGGTAAAGTTTGTAAGTTTGTATGTAGGGGGTAATCTCTGGAACTACCGGTCGGATTTGAAAAATTCTTCTTGCATTTGATAGCCCAATTCTTGAGGAAGGCTATAGGCTATATAGCATCACGCTATGACCCTTAGGAGCCGAGCAAAAAGAAAAAAGTAAAAAAGAACGTTAAGTGATAGCGCGGGCGGGTGATACGATACGAAGGGGTGGCTCGGGGGAAACAAGAAGTTTCACGCGAACGAAGTCGCGGGCTGAAGCTAGTTCCATATAACCCCAGATGGTTGCCACACTTCCTGTGAGGCTGTCATATCCTCTATTTCACTCCAGTCATATTCATTGAATACTTTGATTCTGTCTTTTATAATAAGTATAGAAAGGTATAAAACCGAAAAGTTTACTTTTAAGTATGTGATGGACTATTATTATTGGACCTGATTGGGAGTTATATGTTCGAGCCGTTTGGGGTTAAAACACTAGGGCCATGGGGTCCGAGTGCCCACTTGGTTTTTCGAGATATCGCCAAGCGGTTAGTCGACTCTTCACGTGACCAGAGGGCTGGCCTATTTCTTGGCCAAAGAATTAGCATTGCCACACAACGTGGCAATGCTGCCAGCCTTTTGGGCATTGTTCCTGTTGACAGCGATGCGGACGAAATCTTTGATGCCCTAAGAATATCTTGTTTATTTTTTCATATAATTGTACATATTATTATAGTTTATATGTTAGCTTATATTGTGGTTAAATAAATTTCAAATATCTCTATACGAGTATTATACATAAATATATTAATTACTCCTGAGGCAAGAATTGAAGAGTCGTTCCACTAAAATCCCCTAGACCAGTCCCCTAGGGGACTACACAGCACTCAACGTTCCACTACGATCCCCTATGCTGGGGATTCTCTAAGTGCTAATAAATGCTATTCCTTTATAATCCCTTCTAAATAAAAAAAAGCCACTTACAACATAACAATATGTGATACATATAATTAAAAATCAACAGAGGGGATAACAATAACGTAAATTAACTTTTCTAAAATAAGTTAGATTTTGAAAAAAAGTACCAACAGCTTTGGCAGGTTCACTCAGAGCAGCGCGAGCGACTCGGTGGCGTAGTTGGAATCTGGACTATAAGTTAATTTACGTTATTGTTATCCCCTCTGTTGATTTTTAATTATATGTATCACATATTGTTATGTTGTAAGTGGCTTTTTTATTTAGAAGGGATTATAAAGGAATAGCATTTATTAGCACTTAGAGAATCCCCAGCATAGGGGATCGTAGTGGAACGATGAGTGCTGTGTAGTCCCCTAGGGGACTGGTCTAGGGGATTTTAGTGGAACGTCCCGAATTGAATCCGTCGACCGGCGCAGAAGGCGGAAACTTTGCTATTGCGCCATCGTGTCAAAATTTGTGAGGCAAACCGTTCACAGCCACTGAGAGCTTTGACAATGAGAGTTTTACGATTTCAAAATGCTAGAAGTGCCTGCGACCATGACAGTGTCAGGCTATACTTTTCATATTTGAATTAATTCTGTAGGAAGTTTTCCAGTCTACGTCTAGTTCTTCGTCCGTATGTTCTGCACAGTCAGGTAAACCGGTAAACCACATCGATCACCACTCAAATTCAGCAGTAAGTGATGTTGATGGTTCTACAGGCAAAATAAGATAGAATAGTCTCTTCTATGTTCACTTTATAAATCTATATACATATATAAAATTCAAAGTCCTCACTGACTGACTGACTGATATATCAACGCACAGCCTAAACCGCTGGTCCTAGAGACATGAAATTTGGAGTGTGTTCTTTGTGAAGAATAGGTATCCACTAAGAAAGGGTTTTTCGAAATTCCACCCCTAAGAGGGTGATTGGGGGAGTGTGAAATTTCACGCGGACGAAGTCGCGGGCTGAAGCTAGTTACAGATATAAATGTAGAAATTGTATTTAGACGTGTAAAAATGTTTGTACAAACCTACTTACAGAAAATAAATCATTTATCATTTAGAAGTATGTACATTATGTAATGCAACGTTAATTAAATCAATCACAGTATTAAGATGTTTGCAATAATTATTTCGTCAATGGACCGCAGGTAATAGTTGAATAATTAAATTAATATATTTTAGGAGACCTGACTGATAACCCGACACTAAGAAAACCTAATAAGTAATAACACAAAAACAGATTAACGACTTCTATAAATGACTAATAGAAAACAAATTGAAAACTTGCGCCAACTTGAAATAGGAGCAGCAACTGTTACATAATCATTATAAATTATCATTTCCCAAATCTAAATTCTTGGAAAAAAATCGTGTAATTATCGCCTTAATTAGTGCAAACTAACTTATTGGCTTCAAGTATACACGAATTATCGGCGTTCCAGTACAAAAGTATACCTATGTCATAATAAAAAAAATAAGTAAATTAAAGTGTCAATTTTAGCGCGCACGCGATAAGGAATCCATTCATCTTAGAGTTCACAACATGAAGCAAGTTAGCAACGCGTTGAACTAGCGGTATTTACCTACAACTGTGGTTCCGAAGAAAAAAAGGTGTGCCAAGACTTCATCTTATTGACTGATCGACTCCTTGACAATTCAAAAGTGCCTGTAATTGGTTCATTTGAAATAAATGCTGTGAGTTTTCAGTTGAATGAGTTCTTTTGAGAATTGCGACAATGACTAATCCACAAGAAGTTTTACAACTAAACACGAAAACAGATCTAAATGAAATATAACATTTATAGTTACATAAGACTTTCGATAATATTAGCACATTACCTGCATGAAATCTCATAACACAAGAACACAAAAATAAAAACTTTTTATATTACCTAATATTTAAACTTTTTATATTATTCACTTCTACGTTTTAAAGGGGACTTTATCGCTGACAGTTTTTTATTCAATTCGGAAAGCAACAATCACAGACATGGCTATTCAAGCCGTTTAAATTTTGATATCAAAAACTCAAACTCAAAGCATTTATTCAGGCACTTTTGAATTGTCAAAATTAAGTAGTCGGTCAGTTGGTCAGAAAGTTGAAGCTAGTTGCCCATTCCAAAGCGTAGATCTCAATGGAGAAGAACGGGCAAGAAACTCCATGGACACTCTTTTTAAATCAAGATATTACAAAATCCTGGGTACATTATTCTTGTTGCTTCTATATGTGAGAACAATGTAAAAAAACACACAAATGAAGAAACAATACAAGAAATAAGATTAAAAATAAGCCTTGGCAGTTAAGAGATGACCAGTCTCAACCGACGGCGTCCGTTCACGAACATGACGCATGGATCAGCACCATCCAGCTCAACCATTTTGTAGGGAACCGAATGATCCAACACACGCGCCACCATCAGTGAGACATTTAAGTGAGCATGACACATTCTCAACTGCCATGCTCTTTCAAGTCAACATCAAAAAATCATAATAAACGGATCCATGGTTCTTACATTTACAAAATTGAAAAAATGCTTCTAAATGATACAAAACTATAGATTACAATTTATTTAATAGATGAATAAAATTTTTAATACCAAACAGGACAACCCTCTGGGCTACCACTATTGTGTACTCGTACAAGATTTTCAAAGTAACCGGATTGTACAACATTAACCAGACCCTTCCGTGCGAACAAAAACCTTCACGAATGATCTTTTCATTCTTCATCCAACTTTACATTGAGTTTTATTATTATTTCTATAGTGACCAAATAATCCTTACCTTGCCATTGAAAGTTAACCCCTCAAGTTGCTCTTCTCATATTTTTATTCCCGTGTCGTGTTCTCTACCGTAATTTGATAATTTAGCATTTAACACATTGAGCGGAGCAACGTTATAATACGTAAAATTTGATAAACGCTATTTGACACAACGTTTAATCACGTCAGCAAAAACTATGTCTTTCTTTAAACAACGTGTATAAACGGCTGCGGCTTATACCAATTCCTTCAAGCTACGTCATCGCGCCGTATTACTTTAAATTTTCGGACTGCTAGCGCCACTCCACGTTAGTTTTTTTTTCACTTTATAAGGCTACTCACACACATACATTCTAATTATGTATTTTGTATGAGAAAATAGTGCGCCGCGCAACAAACATTTGAATACCCAGATGCTCCGCTCAAACTGTTCATCTACATACTTAACTAGCTGCTGCCCGCGACTTCGTTCGCGTGAAATTTCTTATTCCCTCGACCCATCTCGTCGTATTGCATCACTTGCCCGCGTCTCCTGCTCTATCACTTCGTTTCCCCATAGCGCCTTTGCTCGGCTCCTAAGGGTCATAGCGTGACGTTAAAAATAGCCTATAGCCTTCCTCAAAAATTGGGCTATCAAATGCAAGAAGAATTTTTCAAATCCGACTGGTAGTTCCAGAGATTACCCCCTACATACAAACTTACAAACAAATTTTAGCTCTTTATAATATTAGTACAGATAAAGCTGAAAAGTTTGTTTATTTGGACGCGATAATCGCTAGAACTACTGGTCGGGTTTGAAATTTCTTGTTATTATTATTTATTCTTGTTCTATTTGCATTTGATAGTTCGTTTCTTGAGGTTGGCTATATAGGCTACATAACATCACGCTGGGACCCTTAGGAGCCGAGCAAAATCCTAAAAAAGGCACAAAGAATGCTTAGCGAAAACAAAGTAATAGCGCGGGTAGGCGATGCGATGCGACAGGGTGGGCGGAACAAGAAATTTCACGCGGACAAAGTCGCGGGCAGAAGCTAGTATTAAATACAACCAGTATCAATATCTAAAAGCGTTTGAATAAATCTCAGTACTCGGAGGTACCTACAACAATACCTGTTTTTAATGTAAGCGGCGGAAAAATACTTCAGTTTAGAGTAAAATAGATTTGTTAGAATATTTTAGGTATGGTCCAGAGTATTATATTATCTGTGGTATGGTATACCATACCTAACATGTTTTTACAAAAGACAGGTAGGTCTAAATAGTGACCTGGGTTCACGGGTTTAGGTCTCGTGGAGCACTCAATGAGATGATATATTGACAAGCCGCGTGGGGGAGCAGAAGTTCCACTGAGAACGATTGCGTGTAGGTGGCAGCATTGTAAGAGGAACATTCCGCTGAGATGATGAATTGATATTTAAAAAAAACTTTTTTACAAAAAAAACAACCGACTTCAAAAAAAACAATACAAAGTGTTAAATAACTTTAATTTCGGAAGTCAGTGTCAAAAAAACGAAACTGTGGAACCAACGACATGACACTGACTTCCGAAATTAAAGTTATTTATCACTTTGTAGTGTTTTTTTTTTTTGAAGTCGGTTGTTTTTTCTTTTTGTGAAAAAGTTTTTATTTTTCAATTTTTAGTTGTACGGTCAGCATCAAAAGTTGATTAACACTTCAGTTTTTTTAATCTTAGTTATTGAGCAAAATATTTGTTCAAAATTGCAGCAGAAGATTTTTTTTTAGAATATATACTCTTTTCTATTATGTGAAAAGCTAAAAATCAGTTTATTGAAAAAAGTTGTTGTCAAGTTAATAACATGTAAAAATGATAGTGTTAATCGACTTTTGATGCTGACTGTACCTACTCCACACAAATTCAATTAATACTAGTGCATTGAAGAATTGAAGATACCGACTAGAAGAATCATCAAAATTTGCATAAAAATGCCGGAGATGCAGTACACTTATGTATATAACTTCGTACAAAGGAATAATTACCTAATGTATTATATACTAAAACCTTCCTGAAAGTATGTAGATCACATTAATGAAAGAATTATCAAAATTGGTTCATTAGCTTTTGAGAAAATCGCGGACATACATACATAGATACGGGTCGAATACAGAACCTCCTTTTTTGAAGTTGGTTAAAAAAGCCAGTAATTTTTAACTGTTTCGTTAGTGTAGTGGTCGTAAGTGCGACTGCTGAACAAAAGATCTGGGTTCAGGCCCCGGGTCGGGCTTTTAGTCAACAGCAGCTTGGCATTTCTTTTTACATTCCAATAACATGAATGAATGTTTCTTACTTTCTCCACTAATCCTCTTAGATATGAGTGTGGTGGCATTTACATAAGTACCTACCTAACCTATTATTACCAACTATCATGGTACTTAAACATACTTGGCGAAATTACTAACCTAACTTAGACACCGTTTGTCCACCCGCCACCGTCAACGGTACGTCAACGAGAAACGAGATTAACGAGTCGAGCGTGACGTTCCGGTGACGGCGTGCGGTGGACACGCGGCCATATTAAATGTAGAGATAAACCATTTTAAAAATGAACGCCCCTTACGCAATTACTAGGGTGCTGGTCAAATGAGTATATTTAAGGCAAACGCACTAATGGACGGTTACGGTTGTAATCAACAGAAAAACCGCTGTACGACCCGCATGTAGTGCGCGGTGGTAGATACAAAGTGTACAAAGATTGTAGTGTGCATTGGCTTTAAAAGAGCAACTGTGGAGGCCTGTGGAAAAACCTTTAGCGAACTATTTAAAACAATCCAGTTGCAACAATTAGTTGTGCCATTACTTGGCATTTTCTCACGCCACATCAAACTAACAGAGCTATCAGTAGATCTAAGAGCTGTGCATTTCCGTTCAGCGGCGGACACGGCAGGTTCCCTGTAGGTACGTAGGAAGTACACACAAACCAAGAGGTAGGTGTACAGACAGCTCACTAGCGGCTCTCTGAAACAATGTTCGAGAAGTCATCATTCTAATAACGCAATTAGAAATAAAATAAGTTTAGATATGTATTTCACATGGCTAAATGGTAACAGCCACACGAGTCTATCGACGGTTAAGGTACGCTTGCCGCGGTCGGCTCGTGGATGGCTGACCATTCATTACATACCGAGACCTATCTGTGCCTCGGAAAGCACGTAAAGTCTTTGGTCCCGCCGGCTGTCATTCGTAGATCTTTGGTTGTCAGAAGCCCAAAAGTGTAGCAACCTGTCGTCCCAACGTGAAGGAGTGAACGCCCTAGGAGGACTTATATGCCTTATTGGTGATATTCTTCAGAAAGGCCAGGTGCATAGTACTCGTAACCGGCGCGGGACGTAAACGGTCCCCCCCCCCCCCCCCATAGAAAGAAGGCGTGAGTTCATGTATGTATGTGTATGTATACCCAACTCTTTTGTTGAGTGTACCCACAGCAATCACACACCACTTAGATCCGATGGTATCGACTGTACCCGCATTAATGTTACGTCCACTTTGCATTGTTTATAATAATTAAGTGACAGCTTGCTAATTACATTTGCATTCTGATAACATCGTGATTCATATTGTATAAAATGCACTTGTATACAGGGTGTCCCAAAACTCAACGTCAAGCCGAAACGGGGTGACAGGATTGATCATAACCATCACGAGAAAAATCTGAAAAAAAATCTATCCCATGCAGTTTGAAAATTATGGGCATTTTAAGAAAAACCTAGAAATTTGATCAAACTGTACCATTTTTCGGTTATTGTGGTTATTATTTTTTATTTTTGTTCATTTGAACTTTAGAAACGTAATCCTAAATAACATTTCTAGAATCCCAATAAAAAATAATGACACAATTGCCTTAAGTTCCCGAGAATTGAGACTATTTGTTAAACTACGAATTTAAAATTTTCAAGATTCGTCGACTTTGACAGGCCCTCCTATAAAAAAAATGTACTAGAGTGCCTTGGCAAGTAGCATTAAAAGTTGGCGCATTTAATCAGAATTCTAAAATGGTACAATACTTGTTAGTTCCATACAATAGAAAAGAGTAAAAAAATTAAAACCTCAAGTAACCCGATTTTTGCTATCAGATTTTACTCAGTTAAAATGTTTTTAATTCGCACAAGCTCTAGGTAGGTTCTTAATTTTAAGGCAAAATGATGAGAGAGATGGATAATGGGTATGTTTGCCATGAGTGAGCGAGACAGATAGTGACGCCACGCATTGAGACGGAGATGCGTCGTTTAAACGAGTGCGAATGAAACAGATAGATGCTATGGCATCTATCTGTTTCATTCGCACTAGTTTCAGCCAAGCAAATGGCTACGCTACCAGTCCGACACCAACCAGTTAGTACGTTTCGCTCATTCGTCTACTGCGCACGTTCGTATTCGCTTGCGTTGATTTAGTACTGACAACTTTGGCTTCTCTTTTTGGACTTGAATCTTTGTGAATTGGACTTGTTGATAACATACCGGCAACTTTGGCTTCTCTCTGGACTTTTGTGTTGGCATCCTTTTTATCTACCATGCCTACGCGCTACACTTCACAAGAATATGCGAACATGCACCTCATTTATGGGGAATGCAGATGCAACGCAAGTGCTGCCGCTAGACTTTATCGTGAAAGATATCCAAATTTAGAGCGCTACCCGGATCACCGCGTGTTTGTTAATGTGCACCGTTCACTCACAGAGGGCGGCCATTTCCCGAATCAAATACAGGCTGGAGGTAGACCTGTGTTTCCTTTCCAGGAAGAAGTATTGCAAGAGGTCGCACGTGACCGAAGTATTTCCGTACGTGGAATTGAAGAAAGAACGGGAATACCGAAAAGCACTGCTCATCGTATTTTACAAAGAGCCGAAATGCATCCGTTTCACGTACAACGAGTTCAAAGTCTTCTACCTCGAGATTATCAGGAAAGGATTTCTTTTTGTAGAACAATGCTACAGAGGCATAATGAGAATCCCCAATTCATCCAAAAAATTCTCTGGTCAGATGAATCGACATTTAAAAAAGATGGTTACATGAACTTGCACAATTATCACGAGTGGCATGTGGAGAATCCACATTTAATGCGAGAAGATAGATCCCAGTATCGTTTTAAAGTAAACCTGTGGACCGGAATTTTAAACGGTAAAATTATTGGGCCTATTGAACTGCCTGAGAACTTGAATGGAACTAATTACCTACATTTTTTAAGAGAAGATTTACCAACCCTGTTAGAGGACGTACCACTAGCAGATCTTCGCGACATGTGGTTTCAACAAGATGGCTGCCCAGCGCATTTCGCAGTGCAAGTAAGAGATTTCCTTGACCAGGAATATCCGGGAAGGTGGATTGGACGTTCGGGCACTATCTCGTGGCCCGCCCGTTCACCAGATTTAAATCCCCTGGATTTTTTCTATTGGGGAGTTCTCAAAGAAAAAGTTTACTCAAAGCCCATTGAGAACGTAGCCGACCTGCGTGAACGCATTTCTCAAGCAGCTGAGGCGATCAACTCTCGAAGATATGCCCGACTAATAAGTAGATCTTTTTTAAGAAGATGTAGGGCTTGTATTGAGGCTGATGGTAAACAATTTGAACATTTATTGTAATAAAAAACGTTATTTCTCTATCATCAAACTTTTATTCCAACAAACCTAATTATTTTACTAATTTTACTAACTTTTTTTCACTTTGGTAAAAGTGGCGTCACTATCTGTCTCGCTCACTCATGGCGAACATACCCATTATCCATCTCTCTCATCATTTTGTCTTAAAATTAAGAACCTACCTAGAGCTTGTGTGAATTAAAAACATTTTAACTGAGTAAAATGAGATAGCAAAAATCGGGTTACTTGAGGTTTTAATTTTTTTACTCTTTTCTATTGTATGGAACTAACAAGTATTGTACCATTTTAGAATTCTGATTAAATGCGCCAACTTTTAATGCCACTTGCCAAGGCACTCTAGTACATTTTTTTTATAGGAGGGCCTGTCAAAGTCGACGAATCTTGAAAATTTTAAATTCGTAGTTTAACAAATAGTCTCAATTCTCGGAAACTTGAGGCAATTGTGTCATTATTTTTTATTGGGATTCTAGAAATGTTATTTAGGATTACGTTTCCAAAGTTCAAATGAACAAAAATAAAAAAGAATAACCACAATAACCGAAAAATGGTACAGTTTGATCAAATTTCTAGGTTTTTCTTAAAATGCCCATAATTTTCAAACTGCATGGGATAGATTTTTTTTCAGATTTTTCTCGTGATGGTTATGATCAATCCTGTCACCCCGTTTCGGCTTGACGTTGAGTTTTGGGACACCCTGTATGAATGTTAATTGAGAGACGATACTGAGAATGCCTCGCATAGTATCCCTTACCTCTTATACAAAAGTAGATAACAAAAGCTTTGTTTTTTTTTTTTTTGTTTGATTGGAAGTTTTTTACTATCTTGTAATTTTAGTTATAATCTTCACCCTTTCCCAGATACATCTGAAATAACGATTTATAGTTAAAACCGTACCGTATGGCGTTTAGTTTAGATTGTGGATCGAACAATCACGCCATCCCTTTCAACAATTAGTCTAAAAGCCGTTATTAGTGTGTGCAAAGTTCCTTGTAAAATCATAATATCACCTTCCTAGCCAGCCAATTTTATTAGGTCTTATATTTTTGTTGTCCTACTGCATTTGTCGTGCACAGTATTCGACGCGGGCGCACCTTGTCATCGGCGCATTAAGCACTTGCCCGCCAATGTATTACTTCCCGGGACTCAGATGACGTTGCATTGTCTCTGCCATACATTACATGATCAATGAAAGGACTTTTATCTTCAATGCGAGACGAGTGAGTGTTCCGCTTTCACGTCTGGTGGACCATGGACAGTTGCTCCAAGGCTCCAAGGTTATGAGCATCCGGAGTTATAAGATTAACAGTTTCGGTAACTGCATAGCTATTCACAAAACACTCGATACGTAGGAGTCTTCTAAACGCTGTTCACAAGTCCAAAACCCGAAAATTTTGTCAGTTTAAATCAAATAGACGCCCGCTATTCTTCCAACAGCTAGGTATTTGCTGTTGAGGGCAAGTCAAATCAGGTTATCGAAATGTCAGGTTTTCGATACGATAGCCTGTCGTATGGTTGTGAATCAAGGCTCAGGTGTCCTCTAAAAATAAGACATACCTACCGATATTTTTTCTAATATTTCTTTGTTAAATTACTTATATGAAATACTAACTGTGCCCTCGACTTCGGAGATTAGCCGGAACAGACTAACAGACAGATAAAAATTTTAAATAGGTAGGTACTTATGTTGTTTTTTTATTAAGTACCGTATATACTTTCATATGCATTTAGTATAAAAAGCCGTTATTTTGACATGATAAACAGACACCTCTCATATTTATTTGTATAGATAAAACATTCGTTGCCCATCTCAGAGGTCTTGCTCACGGTTTTTTTTCTAATGAGGCTATCTCCAACTAGTTGTATTTTCGACAATGTTGGACAAACACGATTATTATAATAACATTGCTTCACGGAACGAATTGTTGAACTAACGTTTACCAGCGTTATCTAGGAAATTTAACGAATAACGTGTTTTCATTAATGTATGTTTTGCGCTATCACCTTGAAATAACTATAAACATTTACTTTTAGAACCGTACAATAATATTATTTTTAGTTGTTTCACACTCATTTGAATTAAACAGAAAATATATCACTTGAGAATACTTAGTTTTCAATATATGTTTTCTTTCAGTTTTAGTTTCAATAACAAATGAAACGAATCCATACAAGCTTTGCTTTAATTAAAATTAGTTAGGTGTTACGTTATCGTATACCAAATATTTAACTTTTTGTCCGTACCTACTTACATTAATCGCTAAAGACAACTCACGCAATTAGCTCTATTTTCTTTTGTGTGAGTATCGACTAGTTTTCCATCGCCCAGACATTTTTGCAGTTCCGACATAATGACGGGAAAAATCAAACACACGGTTTCAAATAAACACATGTTGTAACTGACCAATTGGCAATTGCTTAGAATCAGATCAGAATAGGGTGCTACCTATCTGTTCAAATTCTGCCCGCATTTCTTTGAGTTCATCGAGGGTGGCTCGATGATTCTAATTGTGTTGACTCTAAAGTCTAGACACATAATCAATGTTTTACATACTTACCAGAATTGATCAAAATAATTGAGCACGCATATTAACATTGCTTGGCCCATGGGATACCTACAAACGGGGTGAATAGGGATGCAGGGGTGAATTGGGACGAAACTTTAAAATGGATTTTAGCGTTGAAATAATATAGTTTTTGCCGACAAGGGCACTTAATCGTTAATTATAATACAGTAAACACATTAGAGTCCTTTTTGGCAACAAACTATATTATTTCAATGTTAATATCGCTTTTAAAGTTTCGTCCCGATTCACCCCTGCATCCCTATTCGCCCCGTTTGACGGTACCTACTAATCGCAAAAGTTTAAAACTTCTCTTTTATTTCGATCCTTTATTTGTATTCGTTCGCCGCACCATTGCATTGTGTGGGACTGCCACACTCATACTCTCAGATATTTATCGCAAGTCTGATGGCTATCGCTTTTTATTCTATTGTTACTGCGACCTTCTCAGATGCTAGCCAGGTGCATGTAGCTCCAAAGCTAGATAGCCTGCAGGTAGGTATTAAAGTCTCAAAATCAAATGTTTTTTCAATAACGGTTTGAATTTAAGAAATCTCAACTTATATCATCAGAGGTACAATTGTTAGTTTTTTTGTAAGAGGCACTCTCTGCAAGTACTGATACGATTCGAAACAATATTTCATTGATAGAAAGCTACTCTATTGCTGAGTGCCATAGTATTATGTTTTATGGTATAGTTGACCTTCTCACAGAAGCTGGTAAACAATAAAATCGTCCAGGCTAACCATGGTTGAACTTGAGCTTCCCCTTGTGTAAACAAACATGGCTGACCTCTCTGCAACCTTTAGCCGATCGAGTCAATATTAAAACAACTTGTGCTTTAAAGTAGTTTTTGTCGACCCAAGAAATCTGCAATAAGTAACTCGTGCGTGCTACTCGTAATAAATAAATACCAGGCCACTCAGAAAGTATTGCGAAAAAAAGTTTTTATGTATGAGAGACTGGCCAGAAATAATCTATTTTGAAAATATGATTATTTGATAGTAAAAATAGGTACGTTCCAATTTCAAAATTTCCGTCTACATTGTTTGTGAGATAGTTTAAATTATCGCGCCTCATTAAAAAACGGATCTGCGCCGGGAACATTTTCGCGCTATGGTTTTTTACGATTTCAAGTTTCACCTGAAACCGAATCGTACGATAGACTTCAAATGGCATTCATGGATGAAGGCCCTTCTAAGGCAACCGTGTATCGTTGGTATAACGAATTCAAGCGCGGTCGACTAACTTTGGGGGATGAAGTAAGAAGTAGTCGCCCTTCGACGGCTGTTACGGAAGAAAACGTGCTAGCAGTGAAAAATTTAATCCAAGACAATAGGCGAGTTACGTATCAAGAGATTCAGCACATACTGCAGGTTGGATCGGGAAGCACTCACGAAATTCTACACGTGCATCTTCGCGTGAGGAGGATAGTTTCACGCTGGGTGCTGCACAAGATCACCCTCACCGATGCTCAGAAGCAGGCCCGGGTGGAATGGTGGTAAACAAGCTTGAAGCAGTCTGGTCTCGGCGTGTTTACGACATCAATACAGGTGATGAGTCTTGGTTGGTCTTGGATTTATCAATACGATCCAGAAACGAAGCGCCAGTCGACGGTTTGGGTGTTTCAAAACGAACCAACGCCTACCAAAGTGAAGCGATCTAGAAGCGGGGGGAAGATTTTGATCGCGAGCTTTTTCAATTTGACTGGCTACATGGTGTCAATTTTTTTACGGAACCCATGAAACTTCAACGCTGAATGGTATACTACCAAATGCTTGGCAGAAGTTTTCTCTGTTGTGAGCAACAAGCGACC
This sequence comes from Amphipoea lucens, assembly GCA_947508005.1. NCBI lineage: Eukaryota > Metazoa > Arthropoda > Insecta > Lepidoptera > Noctuidae > Amphipoea > Amphipoea lucens. The sequence goes on from OX382358.1 coordinate 24,206,205, forward strand.
AAACACAGGGTCCGCGGTTCGTACACCACGCTCACGACGAAGGACTTTCTGGACAGCACGCCGGTCAAACTCCTGAGTCACCCTCCTTACAGCCCTGACCTAGAACCGAGTGATTTCTTTTTACTCCCGAAAATAAAAAATCTGCTCAAAGGGATACAATTTTCGTCACCGGAAAATGCGCTGTCAGCGTCCGAGCAGGCTGTAAACGAGGTGTCTAGGTCTGCGGCGACTGGAAAAAGTGTTTCGAAAACTGGTTCAGAGGCATGGAACTTTGTATAGAGGCTAGTGGAGAGTACTTTGAAAAGATTTAATAAAAAAATATTTACCTACAGAACATTTTTTTTTTATTTTCGCAAAACTTTCTGGGTGTCCCACGTAAATAAGTAAACTCTGATTTTAACGACAAGTCCACTTTTGAAAAAACGAAATGTAATATTTTGTTTTAAAATCGTACTTAATCGACTTACTAGAGCTATATACTTACTACTTCTCTGAAGACGAAGATAATTATCACTTAGGTTAGACCTGACCCAAACATTAAATCAAACACGTGCAACCGACCAGTAGTACTTGCAAGTAAATAACTAGGAAGCCAAGCGATATTCCGTGAACATCTTCCCTGATACACAAACAAAGTTTCTGAAGTTATAACAAAGATTTTCTGCTAACAAGCAACTCCATCACTTCCTAGAAATAATCCGTAAACAACAAGCAGCATGAAAACAATGCAGTACACGTGTGTCCTCCCCCCCCCCCCTGATCACACCTGCCCTCTCGCACCTGCAATCAACTAATGAGCAGGTCGTACGGTAAGTACAGCCTACTGTTCTAAACAGGGGGTGTGGTCAGTGTGGGGGGTTTTTAGCGGTAACATTTACACCTGTGATTAAAAGCGATAAACGTCATGGTGATAATTGATTAATCAATAGTTGCTTGGCGTATTATTTGCAGCCGGCAGTTAAAAAAGATAGATCTATTCATTTCCGGATTAAATTTTGTTTTTGTTTTTAATGTAGTTTACAAAAGTTACCTGTGATTCGAACTTGAAATCAAACTGTATAAGAAAATCTTTCAGAATGTTCATATACCTGCTACATCTCTTGACAGACATGACCCCGCAAAGATTAAAGCTGTCTAGTTGACAAAAAGGCACTCGGCAATGTTTTAATAAATCTAATTATAAGATAAGAAGGCCTTTAGTTTAAGAATTGCGGAACCGAATCTCAGGGCACAGGGCATAAGGTCAGGGCTCAGATTTTACGTCAATGAAAGGTGTCAACCCTCGACGAGTCAAAGAAACTGACCTCGACCGTGACTGCTGGAGCAGCCCTAGCACATGATGACATGACACGTAGCAGAGTCATAGGCGAAGAGTGTATGGACCTCTGGGGGCCAACCAAGTTGTTTTTTTTTTGCCAGTCAATTGAAAGGCTGCCGGGCATTTTTACCAAGAAGTTATGTAGAGAACTCAATGAAAACAGAACAAAGTTAAGAGTTTGTGTAATCTTTTGAGACGTTTAGGGGTCAAAGAACGGTTTGCAAACTAGACAGTTGAGTTTGACATTGACCCCCATGAGTAAACACCATAGCAAAATGGCGGTCACTGACCGCCATGACCGATCTGAAATCTCTAATCATCACAGTTGGTTTTACATTCAAAATATTTACCCCAAGCAGTCGATAAGCAATAAGTTTTTATATGTCAAGTCAATTTCCTGAGATTGGAGAGTGTAATTAAGTTTTTCATCTAATTGGTGTGCCAAGGCAGGCAGTGGAGTGCGGCTTCCTTTTACACGTTCGCGTCGTTTTTGCGAAGGTTTTTGTTTAGACAGACTGGTGAAGTACTAAAACTAAGTCAGTCTCTTAAATATGAGAGGATTTTGTGGACAGGGACTGCTTGGTGTGGTGCCCTGTCTTCACCAAAAATTAATTTACAAATTTTTACTTGACAAGCAACGATTGGCAAAAACTTGATTTGTCATTTCATCATTATACAACAACAAGTTTGCCAAATACTCGTAATTCACTTTACAAAATAATTACCAGATAAACTTTTGTTTATTAGCGTGTTATTTGACAAACAATTCATTTTTTATTCATTTTATCTCATAACACAACGTTTTGGATAAAAACGTTTTATATTATTGACTTATTATTACGCAATTTCCTAAAAATGATACTCATTCTTTCATCGACTTGCGCTAATAGAAGAAAAGAGATTATATTTAGTGGGCTACCCGGAGCTGAACTAGTTAGATTAGATTAATTATTAAAAAAAAAAATTTAGGTCAGGTTAAAACTGTGACCGAGCGAGCGGTGCCGCGGCAGCGGCCGTCTAGTGCCTGAAACGACTAGATTATATAGAAAAAATTACTATTATTATTAAAGAACTTCAGTATTTGCCCTTAAATTATTTGACCCAAATGTAAAATACCGTCATGATCACTTTAGGACTGGTTTAGAAAATCTTTACATACCTAGTATAAAACAAAGTCGCTCCCGCTGTCTGTAAGCTTAGATCTTTTAAGCTACACCACACAAGTACAGTCGCTAGTGTATTTTAAAATGATATTTTGTATAAACGTGATTTTTCCAAAACAATCTAAATATTAAATGAAAAATGTATAAAAATGATTTAATATCATCCGAAACATTTGCAAAGAGAAGCAGTTGTTTGTGAAATAAATAGTGTACCAAACGTTGGTTGTAAACTAATAATTTGTCAATGGAGTTTTGGTGACACATCTTGGAAGGGTCGCAAACATGTGAATATACTCAGTAAGCACACAGCAGATCATCCATTACCTGTACAACTGAATCTTCTTCAAGTCAGAGCGGAGTTTTATAAATTATCTAAATTAGTACAGATTACCTTCCAACCGGCAACTATAAAGAATATGGTAGCTTATGGACCAAAACGTTATCATCTAAACAATGCCGGCAGTACCCTAGAACACCTGTCCTCTTGTATCAAAATGTCATATGACCGTTGTTCTATCGCGTGACATAAGTGGGTGCTTCACGTGACGAGGGGTGCGTGCCGGTAGCAAGCGACTCTAGCGCAGACGGAACTGCGACGCTTCGGATGGGTGACAGATTAGTTCCTTAGGGTAACGCCTGGAGTGGGATGACGGAACATGCTCTTCCTACTAAATATATGTGTCTATAAGATATAGGTGATCGAGCACAGTGGCGAGCACTTGGAGGGGCAGATGTCCAGCAGTAGACTGTCATGATGAAGTGAAAGGAATTCTCGCAATCGAATGAACAATCCTTTCTTACGTCATCATTGATCAGCACCCTAATTACGTAACATACTATCAATCACAATCTGAACCATTTTGAAGGATATTGCTAATCCATTGCTTCATATGTTCGAAAAATTTGTGTGCTCAACAACGTAAATAATGCAATGAATGTTCTTGAACTGTCAAAATGAAAACCATTCCTACTGTTGGTGTGTTACGCAATTGCCCCGCTGTTTAACACTTTGAGTGGAGCAACGTTATAATACGTAAAATTTGATAAACGCTATTTGACACAACGTTTAATCACGTCAGCAAAAACTATGTCTTTCTTTAAACAACGTGTATAAACGGCTGCGGCTTATACCAATTCCTTCAAGCTACGTCATCGCGCCGTATCACTTTAAATTTTCGGACTGCTAGCGCCACTCCACGTTAGTTTTTTTTCACATTATAAGGCTAGGTACTCACACACATACATTCTAATTACTTATTTTGTATGAGAAAATAGTGCGCCGCGCAACAAACATTTGAATACCCAGATGCTCCGCTCAAAGTTTTAAGATGGGTAACAACTCTATCCTAACTGACTGACTGCAGTAGATACGTTGATATAGGCAAGTTGCTCTCTCCTGTTGTGGAGTTTGTTGCGCCACTTCTTCTTCCCAGCGAAAGCATTAGAAAGTGGTAAAGGCGGGCGTTTTAGGGGACTGTTATTTGTAATGTTGACGTTCCAAAAGGGCTGATTTTCAGCTCAATTTGAATAAAATTAAATGACTTTTGATTTTGATTTTCTAACCGTAATTTTATTGAGCCGCTCCCTCAATGAAGACTCTCCATGTTTTAGATTGAAAACATAACACCACGCCTTGTCTCCCCGAAGGGTTGGCCAGGGGTGCACTTATAGTAGAGTACACCCACATTTCAACAGTTTTGCTTAAGTCCCATGTATTAGGGGGCGAGGTTAAAATCTTGTCAAAAAATTCAAAGCCAAATTCTGTCGCCTAGATGTCCCCAAACAGGTCCTCATTTATTTGAAACCACTGCATTAGCGTCAATCCAGGCCTGATGGTCTAGTGGTTAGTGACCCTGACTGCTATGCCGGAGGTCGTGGGTTCGATTCCCACCCAGGACAAATGTTTGTGTGATGAGCACGATCATTTGTTTTGTGTCTGGGTGTAATTTATCTATAATATGTATGTATTTAGAAATATATAAGTATGTTTATCAGTTGTCTAGTACCCATAACACAAGCTCTGCTTAGCTTGGGACTAGATGGCGTTGTGTGATAGTTGTGGAATATTATATTATTATATTATATTTATATTAATCATCAGAAGGTACTTAAACACACATATTCAATAAACGCATCCCATAACGCCACACTCTATAAAAACGATGTAATAGAATCCACACGATCTCAATAAGCAGCGAATCGATCAATATCTGAACTCATGTGGTACCAGTAAGCGCAAGTTATACAAATAGTACACAACACACGAGTGCCTCAAGTAGATGCACGTGGTCAAGGTGGGATGAAGCTTTTAATACTTTCATTGTTATATTTAAAGAATGTTATAACTTGAATGTGGTTCTAAAGCAGAACAAACCATGCGCGCGATGGGATTTCCTATCGGCAAAAGTACCTTCCACACAATGTTCCATCCCGTACATTCCCTAAGGCGGTTTAATCCGAAAAAATTCATTCCCTAGAATGAATTTTCAAAATTCCTTCCTCAGTGCTCACTTTCGTTACATAACAAGTCTGGTGCCAAATTTCATGCTCGTAGACCCAGCGGCTTAGGCTGTGAGTTGCCTGTCAGTGAATATAACATTTTTATTTAGGTAGTAGATTTTATACACACTGTGAATCATCATCGGCCTAGCCTTTTCCCAACTTAGTTGGAGTTGGCTTCCAATATAACCGAATGCAGCTAAATATCAATATCTTATATGGAGAGGCAGCTATTGTAGACCTCACTCTGATTCAAAAATAGCCAATATTGGACGCGCCACTGATTATTTGACGTGTTTCCACTCAGGTACTAAGTACTATTAGTGATTCTGGGACTCAGGTCCAATCGCTGACAATAATATTAATTCTGCCCGTGACTTCGTCCGCATGAAATTTCACCCTCCCCCTATTCACCCTATTAGGGGTGGAATTTCGAAAAACCAATATCCCTTTCTTAGTGGATACCTACTCTTCACTAAGAACACACCCTCCAAATTTCATGTCTCTAGGACCAGCGGTTTAGGCTGTGCGTTGATATATCAGTCAGTCAGTCAGGACTTTGAATTTTATATGTATAGATTCAATACCGAGAGTATTGTTTTCAGGAATATGTGTTCGTTTTCAAAGAAAGGTTAGTTCTGACGTCAAGATATTGGAAATAAAAACTTTCTTGGAAACAGAGCTCATGATTCTCCTTAAATAGTTCAGCGTCAGCGACATGCACATCACAAAAAACAATAGTCAGTAGCGTTCGTCAGGTTCAGGTCCGGTTACAGACGCAGCATTGTGCAGGTCGCTGTTATTGTAACTGAAGACGCGTGGTTGTTGACACACACGTAGGTACACGGAACTGCGTCCGCGCCCGCTTGCTCACTTGTACTGACAACTGCACTCTGCTTGACATAATCTGTGACATATCCTACCCAGATGCTAGCGGAAGGAAAATGAAAGGAAGTTGGCAATTGTTTTTATGCATCAGTTTTTCACGCCTTATAAACTGAACTGACTTTGTTTGCGTGTATTTCGTTATTAATACAAAAAATAAAGTAAGTGTCCTATGGTCCTGTCCCAAGTCCCAGGCTAACTATTTGTAACATGTTAATAACGAGCGCTTCAGTGGTGTAGATAGACGCAGTTATTATCGCATTTATAATATTAGTATGGACGGATGTGCATTTTATTTGAGCAGAATAATAAACTAGTTTTCTTTCTTTCTATTTTTCTACAGTTTTGAAACTCCTCAGTAGTCTGTCACTGGTTAAAAAACACTTGTCAAGGACATGCGTTATAATGAAAATGTCCTAAGCGAGTGTTAATTTTAATGGGCAAAGATTTTACTATAAACTGCTGGATGTCTGCTAGTATTTCTCGGTTATTCTTATTAATCAGTATTGATCAAATTCGACGAACCTGGGACTCTGGGTGAATCGCGCACTCTCGTTTTAGCTAACCACAATATATGCGCTTTCCAGAAGCGACACAAAACTCTTAGAACTTATCAATTTACATGAACGAAACATCAATTGAATTGTAGCTTCTGTTTGAGTAATTGATTTGATTTTTCAGTAACGTTACAGGATTCATTGAAGCATTCATTGAAGTATTAACTAAAATTAATGAACGACATACGGAGTAGGTAATGATATCACTATGTTATGAATTATATCAGTGAAGTATACATAAAGTGGATCTTCTTTTGTTTTCTTATATTACATTTAAGCCAGAGCCGGTAATTAATCGGTGCGGTATGTAATGGGGCTCATTATCAAACAATGAAGTAAGATAGGTCAAATGTTTAAGATCAGAAAGTCTAATTATTATGTAAACTCAAAGCATTTATTTTAATCAAACCATTTACAGGCACTTTTGATTTGTCAAGGATTCGGTCAGTTAGTCAAAAAGTTGAAGCTAGTAAAGAAGAAGAAAAATTGGCAAGAAACTCCAAGGACACACTTTTTAATCGAGATTATTATCACAAATTCCTGGGTACATTATTCTTGTTGCTTCTTTATGTGACAATGTAAAAACAAAAACTAGTAATCGTATAAGATTAATTAACTTCAGCGATGGTTATTTAGATTTTTTATTATGTAAATAATTCTAGAATTCTAGTCTTCGGCAATAAACGACTTTGTTTTCATAAATCTTTGCTTTCATGCTTTGAGCCACAACTATCTAACATAGTAGAAAGTTGTTCCACACTAGGAAGGTTCGGATCCCACCAGCATTGGGATCAAAACTACCGGTGTTCAGATCTCCGGAGACATAATTATACCGCGGGAACGAAGCATTACGATTACATTACACAAACTAAAATATATATTATATACTGTATACAAATAAAAATAAAAAAAGACAGGAGCTCATTGGGCATCAAAAAATTCATTCGCATCGCTTTCAATGGGATAAGTGCCCAAAAGGCTGGCAGCATTACCACGTTGGATGGCCATGCTAATTCTTTGGGCTAAAAATAGGCCAGCCCTCTGGTCACGCGAAGAGTCAACCAAACGCTTGGCGATATCTCGAAATATTCGATGAGAACTCGGACCCAGGGCCCTAGAGTTTCAACCCCAAACGGCTCAAACATATAGCTCCAAATAAGGTTGTTATGTGTGCGCCGTTTGAGGTTTTCTGCTCCTGCAGCAGCCGCCCCAGCACCGCCCGCCGTGCTAGGAAGATAGGATAGCGCGAGGGTGTCGACATTACGATTAGTATTGAATCTAACTCAAGATCTAATCTCGTAAGTGCAGATGCCTTGATGAGTTCTGCTAAAATAAGGGTTCAACCTAGCTATCTAACTAAATAGTGTGACGTGATGTGGCCACGGCCACGTTGTGGGGCTCGGAGCCTACTCCTCCTGTGGAAACGTACCTTCCGTATTAACTAGGTGCAATGAAATCGTTATTCTTCAAAATTACACTATTGTGCAAGAATCATGTTCAAATAACGATACGATTATAAATAGTAAGCTTACGAAACATATCGATCAATATAAACCTAACATAATCAGCGTATAATGTTCCCACTTCTGGGACACAGGCCTCCTCTCTGTAAGAAGGAGTGGGCCATAATCCACCACTCTGGCCCAGTGCGGGTTGGCGGATGTCACTTGTCTTCGAATTTTTGGTTCTAGAACATGCCGGTTGCCTCACTATAGTTTCCTTCACCGTTTTGAAAGCAGTGGGCATGAAATAATTTACACAAAGTTAAGTTTCTGTTTGGTTTCGAAACTTCGAACACAAGACCATAAGTGGCGGCCGTACCCGCTGGGCCACCACAGCTGAGAGTCAATGTTCTAAAATTGGACTTCCACAGCCGGACATTGACTGAATCAGGCTTCGTGGACTGAAGTAGAACTACCTATATTACCGATGGCTTGTGTACCAACAATCAATATACAGCCACTGCATATAAATGTGTGTGTGTGTGACACAATTGATCCGTGAAAGATGGCGGCCATTACCGTATGTCATGAGTTCATGACGCGCAGCCCTGACACCAACTGACATTTACCGACACGGATCTGGTGCGCGGTGCGCAGGAGCAACTAGGCTGAACTAGTGCGATCCTAGATCGATGTTACTAGAAACATGAATAGATATCCTTTGCAAACTAGACCATTTGGAATGAAAAAGTATCATTTGTTGAGTTTTAAAATAACTATATACACTAGATACTAAAATAAAAGACTAACTAACTTACAATAAAAATTAAAAAAAAAAAACAAAGGACACTTAGGTGTCCAAGTATTCGTCCGCATCGCTGTCATCCGGAAACGTGCCCAGAAGACTGGCAGCATTGCCCCGTTGAATGACAATGCTAATTATTACATAACATTTAGTAGGTACGTATTCTTCACAGGGTAGGCAAAGATGTATGGTATTCTTTTTGGTTTCTCCAGTTGTTTAGTTCCCAAGAACTAGTAGCCCAGTCCGTTACCATACAACCGGGCGCAGATGCTGACTCTGAGCTACTTACGAGACATTCCTATGATGTACAACCAAATAACACTTTGCCCGACGTAGGAATCGAACCCAGGATCTGTGGACGCTCAGCAGTCGCGCTTGTGCGACCACTAGACCCATGAGACAGTCTGATTCAATCTCTACGCGACTCCCTCTATTACATCTATTACTCTATCTATCCCTCTATTACTCTATTACATTTGTAACACGAAATTGGAAATCTTGAAATCAACAAAATCAAATTCATCTTTTATTTTACTTAAGAAATGAACGAGTGTCTCAGCAGCCGGCTCCTAACCACAACTTAAAGGGTGTCTGTCTAATATAATAACAGTTTTTGGGGGCCCATTATTGTGTGTGCAAGTCACCTCCTGCTATTTCATCCGTGTATGAATGTGTATGTATAAAACATTGGTGGACATCAGAAGGCCAATTCTCGTAATTTAAAACGTTAAAAATCTAGTCACAGTCTCATCTCGGTGACAAATAAATGTCAAAACTTGTCAAAATGTAGGGAAATTAGAGGTACTTTTGACAGATTGAGACTGAGATCAGACTGTGAACGTTTTTAAAATTACGAGAATTGCCCCTCAGGCCTGCCTGCCTGTAGCCCCTGGGCTATAGTCCTTCCGTAGCCTTTAGCAACCCATAGTCAAATATCTTTGTTCCCATACTCTGAAATAGTCCTTAACCAATCGCGCGTTGTCCTTCGGTGCATTTACAAAGTGCGCACAGAGTCGTCGGTTGGTGATTTACTTATTTAATTCTTCAAGCACATAAACGTACAGAGGCAGACTTAATGCCATAGGCATTTTCATTTATTACATCTCATTTCATGAAAAACTTCCAACGAACCTCAGCTTTGGCCCTCCGTACGCCTTCCAAAGCCCCGGGCCCCCCGGGTTCCGAGAAATGTCAGAGGCGTAAAAAATATAATAATTATTTATTTATTTCAGAGAAAACTATAGTTTACATAATCGTATCACAAAAACATATATTTCTCAAAAAGTTAGATATAGATAGAATATTCTTTATTTATTTTTTCTTTAATAATAACAACAACAAAATACAACAATTTGGTAATAATTATAGGTAACTTGACTTTGTACCATTCTTATTCCACTAGTAGACACGTCTAATAAAGTATGCTAATATAAATATTTGTATTCACATTAGTCTCCGTAAAAATAGGCACATAAGACAATCTTTACATCTCAAGTGCTCGATGATATCATTGATCTGCCTGATTTAACAGAAAAACTAAAGTACACAAATAATGTAGATCAAAACGTGTGTGATTGTAATCTATTAGAATCCTAGTGGGTTGTTCTCACGACGAATGTGAACTCAGAGATTACAATTACAAACACGCTTTGAACCGAAACAGAAATATATTTCTCATAAGATCGAATATCAAGCATTCAGCCACTGCAGTATTCTACCGTCAAAACAAAATAAGAGGATTTAAGTATCCACACTGTAGGCTTAATTACAGCACGTAGGTAGCTAATCATATGTGACCTGTGCAGTCAGCGGTGCATGCTGTGACGTCACGCGATCCACTCAGCTAACTGTCTGTTTACTTACGTGACAGTTTAACAACAAAACAAGGCAATTATAGTATTAGTTGCACAGCAGGCGGGGAGCGGGTGTCTGTGACAGGAACTCGGCACGATCCGGCGCGGCACGGAGCGAGGCAAAGGCGAAGCTAATGGCAATCAAAGGCAAATCGAAAGGCGCCAAGGTTTAAGTTTGATTAACCATTATTTAGGTCGAATGTTATGGTGACATTAACCTCATTAGTCTTTAATTTCTTTATTATTATTTAGAAAAATAAAAGCATAATCAGCCTATAACGTTCCCACTGCTGGGACACAGGCCTCCTCGCTGTGAGAGGGAGCGGGCTGTAATCCACCACGCGGGCCCAGTGCGGGTTAGGTTAGATAGATTGTAGTCCACCCGGGGCCGCGGGCCGAGGTGATAAGGATCTATTCTGTGCCAAGTTAATACTGGTAAGGGATGCAGAGTAAGGGACCTGGGATACCTACTATGAATACTTGTCTAAGACTGCCTTCTATATCTTAATCTTAACCCGGCTGTTCAGCGATAACTTCTTAAGACGTCGTTCGAAACTTTATGCTTCACACAATGATGCTCACATATCAAGTCATTTACTGACACGACCATAGATATAAGAAAGAAGGACATGACCATCAAAGAAAAGGTATACTTGTTGGAAAGTTTTAATATATAATGCGCCCATCAATTAAACGCACGTCATGGCAAGTATAAGCTCTTTGCACACGTAATGCGCTCCCTTCGCTTTGCATAGAAAGCTGGCTGGCGAGGCGTCTTGGCGCGAATTTCTCCGCACATGCGTTCTAGCATAGTCTATAACGGGTGACGTAGGTACCCCGTTGTGCGGGCGCAAAACATCGAGAGGAGCGATTTTGGTTTTATAGTTGGAGGGGTTGGAGGTTATTAGATAGATTATTTTGAAATAATAATAAATATCTATGAACGTTGTGTTTGACGTTTGTTTTAGATTTTTTTTTGGAACCCGTCACAATAAAATAATGTTAAAAGTGATTTCTTAATTTCCTATAAAGTTAAAAGCGTTTAAAATATTAATTTTAGGCTCGTTTTGATACAATATTGTACTCGTTTGACGCCAAAAAATACAAAACAAAAGCTATATCTGAAAGGAATCGCATTAATAACCATTTTTTTTTTTTTTTTATTTGAAATGGGTTTGCTCTTGACTCTAGTCTAGGTCAAAGGCGACAGAGACAAAGTCAACGATGGAGCGAGCTTACCTAGAAGAAGCCTGTTCACTTTCAGTTTGAAGAGAATCGGGTTGTAGGCGCTCGGAAAAACAGACGCAGGTAGAGAGTTCCACTCTTTTGCTGTGCGCATTATAAAGGACATTTGCAAACGCTTAGTGCGAATTGGTGGAATAGAAACCAGGTAGGGATGGTAATTTGCAGTGCGTCTGGATGTCCGAAGGTAGAATGGGGCCGGTGGAATGAGGTCGTGGAGTTCTTGGGTACACTCAGCATTTCTAAAGTTGTAAACTCATGAACAAACATAAACTCGTTGTCTCTCCTGTTCTCTACGGCACGCGGCAGCCTACAAGGACAACTTTCGTTATGTTAATAGCTTGTAGGTCACTGGTCAGCTAGCTACTGACCACTGATCACGCTGCGCGCTGCGCACTGCTCGCTGCCATCGCTTGTCGCGCATTAATTAGTGGAAAACTTTTAAAACACGCGTTTAATGCATTCTATTAGCGGTGTTTGTTTTTATTAAGTTGATTGGAATGTAAGCGTCGTACAGAGATAGGGAAAGATGCTTCGTATAATTAATTAGCTTTTCTTTAGGATAGTGCCGATTCCCTTGTTCAAAAACTAAACTAAATAAGTTCAGTGCATCTTTTTTCTTTCTATTTCATTAAGAAAAGGACGAAACATAAATTTTAGCTTAGTCCTGTCAAATTAACTAAACTCTAAAATTGTATGGAGTAGATACAAGTTTAGACGTGACTAAAAACTTGCCTACTAAAATTACGTCAATTTACGTCAGGCGCTGATTACTTTACTAAACTATGTCTTCTGTCCACTTAACTTAAATTAAGTTTAGTTTGTGAACAACAGAATCGGCACTAATGTTTGTTTTTGTATTGTTGAGTAACTATTATACGTAGCTAATTCAAACAATTATAAATGTGAGTTGTGACTGCTTTAAATACATATTTAAAATAAGCAACAACAAGTGTGGACTGATTTAATCTGTCAAGCTCCGCTAATGAAACACAATTGATTTTCTATTGTTTCGTCGCCAATGGGCGACGCGCGCGCTGCTTGACCGGTTAAAGCGACTCCTTTATTTTGGACATGTAATTTTAATTAAATACGATAACAACAAAAAGGGACTAATTCAGGGGATAAATCCAGCCTCCCTAAATCACAGTGGCTTTTTTACCCAAGTAAAATAAAATGAGTTCTGCCCCCTTTATTCACAAACACTCGATATGCTTTCGTATCGTATCGAACATTCATCATTGTCATCGTAGGAGTCTTCTCAACGCTGTTCACAAGTCCAAAACCCGAAAATTTTGTCAGTTTAAATCAAATAGACGCCCGCTATTCTTCCAACAGCTATTTGCTGTTGAGGTCAAAGTCAAAGTCAAAGCATTTATTTCAAATAGGCACAAAAAGGCACTTTTGAACGTCAAAAATGATCTTAAAATAGAATTGATTCTAGTCGCCCATTCCAAAAGGTAGTTTTCGTATGGAGAAGAATGGGCAAGAAACTCCACCGTTACTCTTTTAAAATGTTTTAGGTACAATATTTTGCATGGGTACATTAATTATATAATAACATGTGAGGACGATGCACCTACAATAAAATTACTATACCACAATAGGTAAAAGAATTAAAAACGAAACCATGACATATAAATTAATTATCTGATAGATACATGGTGCTCACATATTTACAAACATGGTACAAGCAAAACGATTTTTATAAAAAAAAAATAAATACAAGTAATAAGTCAGGGTGTGAGTAATGAATGTAAAAACTAATAAAAAAAAATTACAATTAAATTAGCAACCAGTTTGATTTTGTCTAGACTCTAGATTGTCCTATGGAGCAGGACCAGCATGTTTCCAAGCGTTCTTATCTTGGATATAATCTTCTAATTTATAGTATGCTTGTTTACAAAGTGTACGTTTAATGTGAGTTTTAAATTTTCTTTCATTTAATTGCAATATATCACAAGGTATTTTATTGTAACATTTGACACAGTACCCCATAAAAGATGTATGTACTTTGGCTAATCTGAAAAATGGTTGATGTATTTTATCTTTATTTCTTGTGTTAAAGTTATGTCTATCGCTTATTTTATTAAAAAGATGTAGATTTTTTCTTACATACATAATGTTTTCATAAATGAATTGGCAAGGTACCGTCATAATATTAATCCTTTTAAATAGTTCCCTGAGAGATTCGCGGCGACGTAGATTATAAATGGCTCTGACAGCTCTCTTTTGCAAAATAAAGATGGATTCAATGTCAGCAGCTCGACCCCATAGTAAAATGCCGTACGACATAATGCTGTGAAAGTAACTAAAATAGACTAAACGCGCGGTTTCTACGTCTGTTAACTGTCTTATCTTCCTAACAGCATAAGCGGCCGAGCTAAGCCGCCCCGCAAGAGATGTTATGTGAGGTCCCCATTGTAATTTCTCGTCTAGCGTGATTCCCAGAAAAACCGTTTGATCAACAAATTCTAGTTTTTCTCCATTCAGTATGATGTCACATTCGCTACTTCTAACATTAGGTAATTTAAATCTAATGCATTTGGTTTTCTTTTCATTCAGTACCAAATTATTTACCGTAAACCAGTCTTGGACCTGAAGAATAGAGTTATTCACGTCGTCAAGATTTTGTGCCCGTCTGTCTATCTTAAATATCAATGATGTGTCATCTGCAAATAACACCATCTTCGGTTGATTTTGAAGTAATTGTGGTAAATCATTAATGTAAACTAAAAAGAGGAATGGACCCAATATCGAACCTTGAGGAACGCCCATTGCCATTTCAGACCCCAATGAGTTTACGCCGTTTACTTGAACTTTAAGCTTTCTATCTTTTAGATACGACTTTAGTAAATCAAGAGCTAAATTCCTAATCCCATAGTGCTCAAGTTTCAGCAGAAGTGTCTCATGGTTGAGGGGAAGTCAAATCGGGTTATCGAAATGTCAGGTTTTCGATATGATAGCCTGTCGTATGGTTGTGAATCAGGGCTCTGGTTTGGAGGTCAAACGCAACACGAGTGTGTTTTGAATAAGAATGCCAATAATAACCTTATATTTTTTGCCAATTTATTGTATGCGAGGATCGTTTGGTTGTTTTTGTAAACGGGAATACCAAAGAAGCCATTTTTAGACAACGTATGTAGTGGTTTTCTAAAATACAAAACAAGTTTAACTTCGTTCATTCATTAAATCATTGCGTTTTTGTTTTACCTCTATTGTATTGAGATGTTAATCATATAATTAATATTGATCAAAACCTGACATCCTTGTGTTGCCAGTCGCGTGGAAACTTGCGTTTACTTAATAAAGTTATGATATGGATTTCTTAAGCGCGTTAATTAGCTGTACAGTTAATTAAATATTTATAAATAACGTAACTACAAGCTGCGCATTATGACGTAGGTAAATAACATACAAAGACTTTAAGCATCGTAGCATAATCTAAGTATATGAATACCTAGAGACAAAATATTACAGGCAATAGATACTGGAATTACTGCTTCTTAAATTATAATCCTAAAACATTAGGTTGACTGGCAGAAAATGCCTAAGGCAATAGTCCGCCTCTGTACAATGCTTACGTATAAATAAATTAGTTAAAATAAACAAATGACCTCAGACACTCGCAGATTATTCACCAGATCACAGATATTAACATATGTGTCTGCTAAAATATAGCGTTTTCATTATGAAAAAAGCGTTGACCTTCTGTTCTGGGCTTTTATTGGTAATCTGTCTTCCGTGAAGTGCACCAGGCTATCTCGTGGGTCGAACAAATGCGTCAGGAAACTCTACCTATTACTTAAGTTGGTTCTACTAATTACTGACTAACTGTGATTGGGGGAAATAGGTCGCAAGCTAAATTATAATAGAGCATTTTTGAGAGCAGTGGTGGCTCAGTGGTAATGGCCCCGACTTACGAGTTGTAGGTCGGGGGTTTGAACCCAGCCAGGCACTTTAATTTGTATAAAATAATCTCATCATCACTGCTCTCAAAACGGAGAAGGAAAACATCGTGAGGAAACCGGCATGTCCTAGAACCAAAAAATCCAAGACATCTATCGGCCGGGCGCTAACTGAAACATTGCCTGAGGTAGCTGCGCGATGCGGGAGGGGTGATAGTTGTCACAAGTTGACGAATCACTGAGCTCTCGCATCACGTCACACCCCTCCCGCACCGCGCTGCTACCTCAGGCAACGTCTCAGTTTAGCGGTCGGCCTCTACCTAACAACCCGCACTGGGCCCGCCTGGTACATTACAGCCGGCCTGTGTCCCAGCAGTGGGAACATTATACTGATTATACTATTACACACAGGATCAAGATTTCTGAATTTCCACAAGTTATACCGGTGGAAAATTATAACCCAGACAATAGTTCATAATATATTTTATTAATTTATATGGCAATTTCCTGCTAAAGGATGTTAATGATTATCTATTTACAATTTGTGTGCGGCATCCGAGCTGGGATTTGTAGTAGCTTGTTAAGTATATTCAGTGCAAACCCCTTAAAGCACATACAGTAAACGTCGGGAATATTTGACAGGAACTCAAACTGCTGACAAAAGAAGACTCACCCTTCCACTCCCTTACTTACATTTGTGCGAACGTAATCACTTCCTAAAGTGTATTGTGTATCTGGACAAAGCCATTTTGACGACAATAGCAGAGTAAATTTGTTTTTACTATAACAATAGTGTGCAACATCCGGGTGCGCGCGCGCCGGTCGCACGGCGTTAGTCTTGCGTGACAGAAGCTACAGTTGGAGAAAATAGAGGGTTGGTTAGCAAATAATCACATTTGTAATTAGTTTTAGATTCAGAATTTAGTACCAACCACATCTTGCGGCGCAAGCCCTTCGCAAGGGATATGATAAGAAAGCTTTTCCAGCATTTTATGAATACACAAAAAGGTAGCGATAAAGTCATTCGTTACTGAATTTTAATTGAATTTGTTTATTGTCTTACTAAACTCGCTTTTTGCATCGCCTAGATTTACCACAAAGCTATCTAAGTAAGTTGAAATATTTAGCAAAACCCATGAGACGTGTAACACTTTTCTGGTTCAAATAAAACATTACTACTTAAGGCTAAAGGTAAATAACAACTTACGTTTTTGTGTAAATTAAGCAGTTAATTTATTACTTAACGAATACAAGAACATGAACCGCGAAGTTAATGCATAGGTTCATCACTTTGTCATTTCAGATTTGGTTTCTATCAGCACCCTAATTGCATAACACGTCGAAAAATGTGTCAGCTCAACAACATCGAAGTCATCCTCTCAAGTTCCGTCAATGAGACACAATTGGTTTCTATTGCATCGTACTACGCGCGGAGACGCAATGAATGTTGTTGAACTGTCAAAATGAAAGCCATAGCTACTGTTACTGTGTTACGCATTTACCCCGCTGGGTTGTTAAGCAAACGCTCAAACGGAATAATAATTTATTGTTTAGGTGTTAATGTATTTTAGCTCCATTGGTATTCTAAAAACAAATAATAAAAATAATCTTTATAAGAAAATGGTTACAAATTGTGTGCAGTCCCTGACGTGCTAGGTGGTTGATCTGTATTACAGAAGGCAGACCCCTCTCCCGGGAGGAACTTCTATGAGACACTTATGCAATAAGCTAAGTATAAAAAAAGACTAAACTCATGTAACTAAACCCAAAAATAAAATATATATATTTTTTAAAGCTTTTACAAAGAAGCTCACCATATAAACATATTATAAAACTAGCTTCTGCCTGCGACTTCGTCCGCGTGAAATTCGTACTTTCCTCTAAAAGTTTCTAAAATGTATGTTGGTATGATCTTAATAATTAATTTAGATAAATAAGTATTCGGGCCAATTTTTAAGTTTATAGAACAAAGGAATCAGATTTTTTCAAATAAACTGTATCCCCGCTTTTCACCCCCACAGGGGTGGAATTTTATAACTTGACTCAGTTTATTTATACCAATTTTCGAGCTAATCAAGCCACGCGGTAAAATCCTCCCCTTTAAAATTAACTACCTCTTTTCACACAGTTAGGGGTAGAT
The DNA here is from genome assembly GCA_947508005.1 of Amphipoea lucens. NCBI lineage: Eukaryota > Metazoa > Arthropoda > Insecta > Lepidoptera > Noctuidae > Amphipoea > Amphipoea lucens. The sequence goes on from OX382358.1 coordinate 24,224,017, forward strand.
TTTCGAAAAACCCTGATACATGTTATTAATTATTTTTCTTTTTAGTCCTTAGTATAAATACTGAGTTTCAAGTTAATCGGACAGGGCGTTAAAATTCTTCCATACAAATTTTGACACCCCCAATACCTCTTTAGGGGTATTTTAGAAAAACGAAAAATTCCAAACTTCATAATTTACTTAGATAAGTATTCGTGCCAAGTTTTAAGGTTATTAACTCAAGAAATAAGATTTTTCATACAAACAAAATCCCCCCTTTTTACCCCCTTAAAGGTTTAATTTCCAAAAACCCCTTCTTATTCGATACCTACTCTTCACAAAGAACACACCCTCCAAAATTCATGTCCCTAGGAAGGACCAGCGATTTAGACTGTGCGTTGATATTTCAGTCAGGTCGTTCATCCCCCTTTTGGGGGAGAAATTGTCAAAAACGCTGAGACACGTATAAATTAATTTTCAATCGTTAGCCTAAATACAAAATTTAAAGATCCTAACTTTTAAACTGACGAACTTTCATACACAACTTCATCCCCCCTTTTAACCCTTTGGGGGTAGAATTATCAAAAACGCTGAGACACGTATAAATTAATTTTTAGTCGTCAGCCTAAACACAAAATTTGATGATCCTAACTTTAAAACTGACGGACTTCCATGCAAACTTTCATCTCCTATTTATCTCCCTTAGGGGTTGAATTTCAAAAAATCCTTCCTTATTCCTTGTCTACACAACAAAAAAGAAATGAAAATAAAGCTGAAACGCCTGTGCAATACTATCTACCTATACCTACTTCACTTAAAAATAAATACTTATAACTACTTTAATTAATAAAAGTACCTACGCTTAATAATTTTTAATTTGAACGAATATTTAAACACTACCAAAACAACTCATAACTACGAGTATTTTACAAAATAACAACAAAAGAAATTCAAATAAACTATTTAAGGACCAAAAGTCGCGCTGATAAGCACGGTTTCTCAATATCAATTATTGTCTGTCAATAAGGTCGAACGCTCTGAACGCATCAACAGCCAAATATTGAATGAAGCTCGCTCTTTTTTTTTTTTAACAATGGCATCTCGCAGTTCAACCTATGAGGTTGTCGTCTGCTTAACCGGGCTTGCCTGTGGATGCCTCAAAATTAAGGCCTCCAGCCAGGGCTTGAAGCTCGCTCTCGGACCTCCCGCCTTTTTATACCCTACCGCCGCGCCGCGCCGCCGCGACCCGTGTCGAGCGCGGCAACCGTTACACAAAAATAATCCTTATAGCATGATTCAGACGTGCGACGGCGCGATGGCTTATTTCGTGTATAAGTTTGTTGTTTCTATACCGATTTCTATGATTCTTTTTTTATTGAATAGGTAATAATGTTAACTTTTTTAAATTAGGGGTGAGTGAGAGTATTATAAACGGAAGAGTAAACAAATATAATCAGAATGCTCCGAACTGCTAAGCTATCAGGAGTTACACGTGTTATTGTGAGTCAACCATAAAAGATAGACATATGCTGCTGCGGGATATTTTTTAGACAATTTTATGTATAATATTTCCGTCATACATGATTTCTATGTAACTTTAACCATTAAGGCTGCACACGCGACGGAAGCTTAAAAAATGGAGTAACTTCTCCCGTTTTCCCAACATTTCCCTTCACTACTCTGCTCCTATTGATTGTAGCGTGATGAAAAGTATACTATAACCTGCCCAGGAGTATGAAGAATAATTGTACCAAGTTTCGTTAAAATCCGTCGAGTAGTTTTTGTTTCTATAAGGAACATACAGACAGACAGACAGACAGACAGACAGACAAAAATTTTACTGATTGCATTTTTGGCATCAGTATCGATCACTAATCACCCCCTGATAGTTATTTTGAAAATATATTTCATGTACAGAATTGACCTCTCTACAGATTTATTATAAGTATACAGGGTGTTACAGAAAGGGTATATCAATACAAACGGGTTGAAGAGTGTATCTAGTCTAGAATCTCTGTACAAAATTTCAACTCAAAAGCATTAACTTTGAAAATGCTCCATATTTTTTTTATTTCGACATCACGGCGCTGCACTGGCGCGCGGCGGCGTGATGTGCGTGTACTAGGCGCACAGACACACTACAGATAATGGATGATGACCCTCGTAGTGCGGTGACACGTTTATTATGATTTCAATTTAATAAACTATCGAAATAAAAAAATATTAAGCATTTTCAAAGTTACTGCTTTTGAGCTGAAATTTTGTACAGAGATTCTAGACCAGATACACTCTTCAACCCGTTTGTATTGATATAACCTTTCTGTAACACCCTGTAGATAAACACAGACCATGAAAATTTTATTTAATTAACATCAGGATCATAAATGATCACATTGCAATATTGCGCGGTAAACAAACCAAGAACGGGAGCATATACCACCTGTCCATCTGAACGGAGTGCCTTTAGAACGTGCCGCTCAGTTTAAGTACCTAGAGGACACGTTGTGATAGAGACCCTGAAGGATGATACGGATATCGAGCGGGGACGAATAGTGTTGTCGGTGCGTGCTAACATATTAGTTCATAGATTCGCAAGGTGTTCAGTAGACGTAAAAGTGTTCATATCCTACTGCCAAAACTTTTACGCCAACGCTTTATGGCTCAACTACACCCAGCGTGCCTACAATGCACTTCCTGGACAATACAACAACGCCTTTAGGATTCTGGTGAGCCTCCCTCGACTCTGCAGCGCGTCGGGCATGTTTGCTGACGCAAGAGTCGATGACTTTTATGTCATTATTCGTAAGAAAACAGCGTCTCTGACGCGCCGGATTCGAGAGAGTGCCAACGGAATCTTAAGGATGATTTCTGAGAGACCAGACTCGGCAGTGCTGGGGAGATTCATCCAGCTTCATGTGACGAGATGACACTATTACTGACTATAAGTTTTTTTTTTTTGACATGATATTTTTTGACATTGGTGGTTTTATGATATTATTATTTGAATTTTGAGAGTCTGAATGGTGTTTTATTTTTGATTTTTAGTATTGACTAACATAGTATTAAGACCTTTGTTACTAACAACTATGGACATGTAATTAGTCTGCAATAAATCTATTCATTATTACTTTCCAAAAGTTCACCAAAAAACCCTAGTAGTTACGTTAGTACTGCGCAGTAACTTTGTACTATTGGTTTATTATTAATTATCTGTTCTCTTCAACGTCTTATCTTCGAAACCTTGGATCTTTTCACCCCACAATTTTGACCTTATTAACAATTAAAAAATCCGTAAATATTTACCTATTATAGTTACTTCTTCTATTATGTTACTAGCTGTGCCCGCGACTTCGATCGCGTGGATGTTGGAACTTAACAATATATTTTGTGTGCGTCGGTATCCTGCGAAAATACCGATTCAAATCTTTATTTTTTATTTATGCTAGTGCTTCTCTATAAACAACATTAGCTGTGGAACCATCTGGAGCGTGCACAAAAAGGTTATTGGGGTTGTTTACGCGTGAAAGAGCTACGTTTAGTTGACCATGGGAAAAGCATCCAATACTTAGGTCCACCCCCGCAACTCACTTCATGTTCTTCTTCTGATTCCTGGGACCTACTTAATCTCGCCCTTTTCGCATCTCGGCTACGCTGCGAAAGGTTTGTTTTTTTTCTAGAAGGCATTTTCAGAAAAGAACTAAACCAAACAAATAAAATATTGAACAAAACACAAACTTTCAAAATGAGAATGAAGACAAATAAAATTTCAAACTACGAAGTAAATAAAACTACTTGACTCAAATTGCAAGTTATTATTTACTTCGGACTTTAAAATTTTGTCCAAAATTTACAGTTTTCTCTATCAATGTTACAGGCAACCCTCTAAATTACTTTATAAAGACCACCTTTTGAAATCAGCAGTTGGTTGTCATGTCAACAGGGTGACCCTCTTGGGCCAGTCATTTTTAGTTTGGCAATAAATCCAATTATTCGACAACTAAATTCTAAATTCAACGTATGGTATTTGGATGACGGAACCCTAGGAGGTGATGTAGACACAGTCTTAAAAGATTTACAGTTTTTAAAAGAAAAATTCAGTTCCATTGGCCTAGACCTTAACCTTTCAAAATGCGAAATTTATCTTCCCCAAACGACTGACAGACAGACAACCATTGCAAAATTTAATACAATAGCTCCAAATATCAAAATTATGGAAAGAAACTCTCTCACCTTCTAGGGTCCCCAATTTTTGACGAATCCTTTCCAACGTTCATTGAGGAGAAGATACAAAATTTTAATGACGTCTCGGAAAGACTTTTCCAAAATTAATATTCATTCGGCCTTCACACTCATTCGGTACTGTTGTTTTGGACCAACATTTACTTATAGCCTTCGCTCCTCTCATCTATGGAAGCATCCACAACTTTTAGAAAAATTAGACCAAATTATTAAAAACACATTAACTTCCATCCTAAATGTGGCCCTGGACGACCGTGCGTGGCAGCAAGCCACACTACCCATTCGCTTGGGCGGTCTCGGCGTCCGCAAAATTTCAAGTATTAGTTTACCAGCTTTCCTCTCCTCGGTCCACAGTACCGATAAATTAACCAGGAACATTTTATCTTCCTCACTGGTCGATTTTGAAGTGCCGTTTTTGACCGATGCGTTGAACGCTTGGAAAATGGCTTGTCCCAATACGGTTTTGCCTGATAACCCGTCTTCCCAGAGACGGTGGGACGTGCCGCTCTACAGTATTATACGGAATACCCTTGTAAACACGTCACGTAATACTGTTGAGCGTGCCCGTCTGCTGGCTGTGGGAGAATGGGAGTCAGGTTTGTGGCTTCAGGCGCTCCCGTCATCCACCATAGGCACAATGATGGATGACTCATCGTTTCGGCTCGCTACGTGTCTCCGCTTGGGCGCACCTTGTGTTGCTACGCATCGATGTCACTGCGGTGAAGCTGTCGACAGTCTCAGACACCATGGCCTGTCCTGCTGCAGGAGCGCAGGTCGCATAGCACGGCATGCCAGCATCAACGATATTATTCGTCGAGCTCTTGTCACCGCCGGCGTACCAGCGGTGTTAGAACCAAACGGCTTGGTACGTGATGATAGGAAGAGACCAGACGGCATGACGTTGTTGCCTTGGAAGGTGGGTAGGCCTCTGGTGTGGGACGCAACATGTGTCGATACCCTAGCGCCATCTCATGTTCCTAGCACTGCGGGCTGTGCTGGCGCCGCTGCTGCAGCTGCTGAGACCCTCAAGCGGCGCAAATACTGTAACCTTATGGGCAACTACAGCTTTGAGCCGTTTGGGGTCGAAACGCTCGGGTCATGGGGCCCGAGCGCGCGTCTCCTTTTTAAGGAAATTTCTCGCCGGCTGGTCGATACTTCACGTGACCAGAGGGCTGGGTCGTTCTTTGGCCAAAGAATTAGCATTGCCATTCAACGTGGCAATGCTGCCAGTCTTCTGGGCACGTTTCCGGATGACAGCGATGCGGATGAATACTTCGACGCCTAAGTGTCCTTTGTTTTTTATTTTAATATATTTGTATTGTAAGTTAGTTAGTCATTTTGTCCATAGATGGCGCTGTTTTATTATTTATTTCTGAAACAATTATAATTTTCTAATTTACATTTTTTAGGTGTGAACTGATTACGATGAAAAAAAAACTCAATGTTACTTCAATTTATATAATTATTAACGCAAATATATATAAACGTGAAGTTGTGAGACCAAGTGCACATTAACACACGTTAACTAATTTTTCTTCTGGAACACTTTAAATTCAAAAATCTTTTGATAGACTGAACCGATTGCAATGAAACAAAAACTAAATGTTACTTCAAGTTACGCTAAATCGTTGTGTATAAAAGTTATCTACATTGATTTCGTACATTTTACGTGATGCTCGGATAACTAAACATACAAACAGACAAACAGACAAAAATTCTAAAAATGCTGGAAATGGGTTCTATTGGTTGTCCTTTAACACCCTGGCTATATTTTTTTATTTTATTTTTAATGTACAAAAACTTCTTTTCTACAGTTTTATTATATGTATAGATGATAACGACGTGGGAGGCATTTTTTTTTTTGTTACCTAACTCAGTCGATATCTGAAACTAAATTATATAATCATTTATATAGTCATGTGCTGACCACGCGGCGAGGTCACGACCTGTACCTACCTACTGCGTAAAACTATTAAAACAAAATGTAAGTTAAAACGTTCTTACTCCCGAATATGAAATTAATAACAACAAAAATAATTAACCTACCTAAAAAATAAAAATCGCTCATCTCTTATTCCTTACCACGCGCCCCATCACGCGAAAACTATCGTTTGACCCGAAAAACGCCTAAACAAGATTTACGACGCGTAACTCAACATTTAAGACCTCAGTTCCGTAATCATGAACGTCTTCACTCTTTAATACTATTGCTACTGAAAAAAAAAACGAATCGTTTCTACTTAGTAACAAAAGACAATCGTATTTAACTAAAAACAGGTTGATCACGATTCCCGCTCAGTTCGTGATGAACATGATTAGATGATTGCTATCAGAGATCCATTATTAAATGATTTATTTCTATTTATACTTACGGCACTAAACGGTATCTTAATTAGCTTTCAAAGAGTTAAAGAAAAACCTCTTACGTCTTGGCTCAAAACATCGGGGTCAATCACACGCGAAATAAAAGACACGAGACGATTCTCGTGAGCTTTTTTGAGTGCATAGGAAAGTCTTTGATCTTTTGAGATATAAGCTATAAAAATTCAAGCATGTAGGCAGATAGAATAATTATTATCTTAACTGATTACCTAATCATTGACGAGTTGTCAAAAGGTATAATTTTGTAACAGTAGTAGCCTGTTTCAGATTCAACTAGTTTGAGGTAATAAATGTATTATTACCTCATACTAGTTGAATCTGAAACAGGCCAGCGCATCGAATGCCTCCACTGACTCGAACACATGTTCTTTTGTACAAACACAATGACTGGCATTGACGTTTCATGGAAACATCCACACGCCGCACTAGATCCACCACTGAATGACATTTGATGCAGACACCTGTCAATTTGACGCCATCATAGTACCTAGGTACCTACTGGAAATATTACCTAATGGTGGTAGCAAAGAGAATTGTATAGTCATTGGGTGGTAGACTATGGCGGTAGCGAGGGACCTATGATCTGTTCAAAAAGTATCTGATGAAAAGGTAAACAAATGATGCCAATCTATACTCTGTAGTGCCACTCACTAATGTTTATTTGAATACTTAAACCCGACAATTTTAAAGATGTTTTTCATTTGACAATTGAATTCTCAATTTTCGTCAATAATATTTCAATCACAATTCAATCATTGTTCTTCAAGCCATAATTGTTGGAAAACGTGCTGCGATATAAAGTAAATATAAGTAATAAGATAAATGTGTGTGTACATGACGTACACTTTCATCACATACTTTTAGAACAGAACTTGCATTGTTAAGTTGCGCTACACGGGCAGTTCTTTCAAGAACTATTGCCGGCAATAATAAATTGAGCAGGATGTGGAGCAATTAGTGAAGCAACTCAATAAACTAGTTGGCCATATCGCTGTCACTTTCCAACTATAATGAAATGAATAAAGCCTTGGTTCCCCTTCCCTAGGAAAGCGGTTCCACAGTGCACAGTCGTCACAAAAACCTGTCATTTTCACCAGTATTTGACATTAAGGTCAAAATTTATACCTAGGTGAACATCATACCTATCACTCGAAACATATTCCTTAGAAACTTGTATTATAATTAATAGATTCGATATCTCCCGGATAACATGGTTTTTGCATTGTTTACACCGTACATATGTTATTTACGGTAATTTTCTAAGAAAACCTAATTAATTTGTGATTAGGTGTTTGCGGTAACAATCTGTGAGCGTGTTGTTGATTTATAATAATTTAACATACTTTCCGGCTCGTGTAGCGATATTACGATACCTCACCACCAATGTAATAATATCTGCCGAATTAAATAAAATATTGTTAAAACGCCGCGTACCCAGTGCTACGAGCGAGGAACTATCGCGTAGACCGTACGTAAACATTACAGGTACGTAAACAGTGAAGGGAACCCGATACCTGAAGTATTGCTTGCCGCGGAAGTTTCCACCGACATCTTTTAAATTTCACTCAGCTGATCAAATAGACTAATGAGCTGTTACTTTTAATATTGTCCTATTTATAATGTAGCAATATTGACGAGTATCGGTTTAATTGTTTGCACAGTTGTTTCTTATAGGTACAGGAAACCAAAATCAATGTGTGTGAAAATAAACCAACAGTATGCAAGCCCATGCCTGTTGGTGCAGTAAGTGAGCTAAATCCATTACAATGTCTTTTTACTTTGTAAAGTAATAGTTCACTTTAATTATTGTGAATGTGAGGACTATGTGAATGTGAGTCATCCTTTTTTTTTCTCTTTCTGTTTGAGTCTGGCATTTTTGCGTAGTACTTTATGCGGCCTACCCAAATTTCCTTTCTTTGGTAATGTCCGTCGAGTCGTTGAGCTCACAAGCTATAAGTACGATTACTTACAAATGCTTGCACTGACTGGACTGGTCCACTGAAATCTGTGTGGTACTTTCCTCAAGAGACTATTTCAGACATCAATCTATATGGATGTATAAAGTCAAAGTCAAAGCATTTATTTCAAATAGGCACATAAAAGGCACTTTTGAACGTCAAAAATTATCTTAAAATAGAATTGATTCTAGTCGCCCATTCCAAAAGGTAGTTTTCGTATGGAGAAGAATGGGCAAGAAACTCCACCGTTACTCTTTTAAAATGTTTTAGGTACAATATTTTGCATTGGTACATTAATTATATAATAACATGTGAGGACGATGCACCTAAAATAAAATTACTATACCACAATATGTAAAAGAACTAAAAACGAAACCATGAATTATCTGATAGATACATGGTGCTATTTACAAACATGGTACAAGCAAAACGATTTTTATAAAAAAAAAAATACAAGTAATAAGTCAGGGTGTGAGTAATGAATGTAAAAACTAATAAAAAAAAATTAGAATTAAATTAGCAACCAGTTTGATTTTGTATATGTCTGGAGTTCTGGGAGAGAATTACACAACGATGTCCACTGTTCAATATTAGTTTTAAATTATATTATTGTCAACGTAATTATTGTCTCCATGTTAATTAATGTAATTGGTGTTGTACCGTTTTAATTAACTATAAATAAATGGTCTTCACATGATTTGACCAAGATTTTAATTATCTGGACTTTTTAGAGACTGTGACCTCTGAGTTTGTTGCGGCCTTTCTTCTCAGAGTAGTCAGATAGGAAACGCCGACCTCATCTAGCTTATCTTTTTTTTATAATATGACGTGTAAAAGTGATTGCGATATATTATTTACAGAAGTATTTTTTTATTACCAATTTACTTACACTATATAATATAAACTAACATATAAACTATAATAATATGTACAATGATATGAAAAAATAAACAAAATAATCATAGGGCATCAAAGAATTCGTCCGCATCGCTGTCAACAGGAACAGTGCCCAAAAGGCTGGCAGCATTGCCACGTTGTACGGCAATGCTTATTCTTTGGCTAAGAAATAAGCCAGCCCTCTGATCCCTAATATACTTTGGCATAACTATTTTGGTATAATTTGTTTTGCCATAATAATACTTTACCATTTTTTTTGGCATACATATGTTGGCAAAATTATCTTGAAGGCTAATTTGTTTTGGCATAAATTTAATTCGCAGGTTCGGTTTGGTTAGGTTCCTTTAAAGCCTGCACACAGAAATAGGAGCCCCGCGCAGCGGGGCTCGGTCGACCTGACGTCCGTCGTTAGGAATAAAACGATCATGCTAAATTTATGGTTAAGAATGTTATGCTTAATTATTATCACGATTAAACAAATTACGTTAAAAAAAATATTATGCGTTGTTATGCGAAAATATAATTAGGAGAAACAAAAGTATGCCAAGTTATATTACGTCTTAAAATTTTATGCAAATGGATAGGAAACCATATGCATGCCTACTATCTACGCATTATTAAACCTACCTAAATAACCAATTATAACGCTGGCATCTACTTACCTACATAAAAAATAACTGCGGAAAAGCACGGCATATGATCTTTGTACACAACATGACGTCGGCGTCGCGGCAATAAACTAAAAATATTATTATCATAAGTTTAAGTAGTCGTTGAATAATAGGAGGTAAAATATTAATTAACGACTATTTAGATTTAATTTCTTCATTTGATGAAGGTAATTAATTAAATCTTTTTTTTATAAGCTACTGAATTGCTTCCTTGTTAGTAACGACTGAATTGTTATCAAACATTAAAATATCGTAATACTTATGCAGTGATAATAAAAGATGTTTAACTATTTATTACATCATCATCATTCGTCATCAACTTCGTTGGCTGCTCCGAGCTGTCAGCTGATATCAGACGCTTCAGTTTTTGTCCATCTTTCACTAGAACTGTTATCCCATGTTACTTGGGGTCGGCGCAAGCGCAACACGTTTTCTTCTTCCACCCGTCACGCTATCATTCACAAAATTAATCAAAAGTGATAAATGAATCCATTAGCCACCAATCCAACGATGTTGGAGTTCGTTCGTGTGAACGTGGAATGAATTAAAAAAGAACATTCACTCGAGTGAACATTCAGCCGAGTGTAGCGTCTCATATAACCTTTAGTTGGTCCATCTTCTCGCGCCCCAGTAGGACCCATAGTACTGCCGCAATATATGGCGGTTATCACACTGAAATAACTCAAGTTCTAGTTCCGCTACGGTTTATTTCACATTTATATAATTTAATTCACATAGTTTTGACATCCGTTGTTTGTCGGCGCGTCCGTGACCTTCGGTACAGTTAACTGAACTAATTATCTAATCTTTAAATTCAAGTTCATAAAACTGTGTGTTCGGTAACCATTTGTCTGATCTTAACTTAAGACAACCGAAATCTGTACTTACTTTTTTAAGATTTTAGGCAAAATTCGGCAACACCAGCTATCTTTTGTGACCCATTACCTTTTGATTTTCATTATTTGCCAAAAAGTTATGTTAGCATTTCTTTGCATCTTTTCTTTTTCGTTGTAATGTGGTAAAAATTCTGGTACGCGTGTAAACTGAAGCCTTCATTTGTTTATTCAGCGAAATGGTTCACAATCACAACGCTATTAAAGAATAATAAGTACGAGTGCACTACGAATCTACGATGATACTGCAGGTCAGGTAACGGTTATCTACGTGATTTAGGAGTCGTTGTCCGGTAAGTAACGTAACACCCTGTATCACGCCACGCGCGCTCGGGCTTCCCCGCATCACAGCATCGTGCATCACGAACAACGTGTCATAGGAGGTGGAGGTGCAGCCACATTCCTATGCACAAAAACTGATATGAAGCAGAATGCAGATGCGTAGGCATAATGTATTTAATGACATCAATTCATCGTGTTACAATACATTACCTATATTAGTGCAGTTTACATAAGAGCGTGATGGCAGCTTGCGAATGGAAAATACCATTCCGTGGAAAATACAGATCTGTAAAACATGTGTAAAACTCTAGACACAAAAACACTGTACAAAACACTTTAAAACTAATGATTTTCTTTACAAATATATTACATAGCTACCTACCACACAAAATATAAATAAATAAGATAGGTACCTACTTATTTTCCTAATAATAACATTAAAGTACCGTTACATCCTATAGAAACCGCAAGCGTGGTGTGGTGTGGTAGTAGAGTCTGTTGTCTACCTCTGCAGTCTGCAGTCGAGCGGACTTCCTTCCTCTTAGATAATGTGACACTTTGTAAACATCACACGACTACACTTAAGTATGTCATAATTTATGAGTATTAAGTAACCGTTATAGTACCAGGTACCTGCACTCTGTGAAAAATTCACAGTCAACCAGTCTTCAGCATCACTCAGCCGCAAGACGTCCACCGCCAGACATACTCAGAAGTACTTTTCTTAGGACCAGATAATTCCTTTACCACCCTAAAGTTGAGTGTCACTCGCTCATCACTTGCGCGACAAGTTCTTGTTTGGTTTCAAGACCAATGTGACAGTTAGATAGCTTCAACCCTGTGGAGTTTTTGTCAAAAGTGATCCTACATATTTTTATTAGATGGCGGTCCAAATGAGGCTTATCGTGCAGGCAACATAATATAGGTATCCATTAAATCTAAAGATCTACTTATCTCCATCGCTTTAGATAATCTAATGGAAACCGGGGCTCCTTCTCGTGGCATTTCCTTCAATTGCCCCATCTTCTACATATATACAGTTAAAAATGATTCATCCTAATCCAAATGAGTACCTACGTTCAGCAACAAAAGTTTATTTGATTAAATGTTAAACATTGAGCAAATAAATAATAGGAATAATAGGAACAAAAGTAAAATTAAAAGAAAATTAACTGTTATGCGTTAATATGAATTGCTGAATTACCATGTATCGAATGATTTTGTGTCAATTTAGATGTGTAAAAGTAGCTACTTGTAATATTAAAACGTTTTGTCATTTCAGACACAAACGGCACGTACAATGGCGAGCTCCCCCACAAGGAGGGCGGCGGGGGGAGCGCAGCGCGCAGCTGGCGACGCGACGCGGCCCAGCGCGCGCGCGCCTGCTGTTCCACCAAGACGCTGCTGCGGCGCCTGCCCATCCTGCAGTGGCTGCCCAAGTACTCCCCGAGGAACGGTCTCGCGGATGCCATCGCTGGTGAGTCTACCTGAACTATCTCCTGGGAAGCTGACGCCCAGGAAGAGAGCGAGCTGATGACGTGCAACTTTAAGGAGCGGAATAATAACATTTATGTTCTTAGTGTCTCATTAGTCTAGTGATCGCAAGGCTCAGCTGAGCATGAGGTCATGGGTTCGATTCACAGGTTGGGCATTGGAATTTTCCTTTAGGAATTTCTCAGCCCGGAGTTTGGATTTGTCCTCGGTTGATGGCAATAGACTCGTCCCGTATTACGTAGGACTTAAACACACGCGGCGATGTCTGTGTATACTATACGTACTAGGTACCTACACCTCTGCCTATCCCTACGGGGAAAACTGGCGTGGTAATATTTTGTTAGTTCAGGTTGAGGGCAGGAGTGGTGAGGGACGGAGGGGCGGAGGGACCTGGGTCTGAAGTAGTCTTATTTGCATAATATAATGACGGCTCGCAAATGTTTTCAACTTTTCATGAAGTATAATCTTGAAAAACTGTAAAGTATGTAAGGCGATGCGCTTGAGTGGCGATTTAATTATGTGCATTGTGTGGCCGTGTGAAATTGTGCGAAATCGGAAACGGCGCGATTATCGCGCGCTTTACACAATTTATGTTAGTTACTGCGGTGTGTGGTCATACGTGATGCGGCCGAGGTGCGACACTTAGGACTTCTGTAATACCTACCTACCACATCAACAAAATGATGCTTTAATAAAAGGTTCAAGGGTAATCGGCATAATCGCTCAAGTATGATTAATTACCATTGTCACAGGCTTTTCAGGGAGGTGCTCGTGACTAAATAATAACAGCCCCACGGGTCAATCGAAGCTTAGGTATACTACGCTTGCCGCGGTCGGTTCGTGGATCGGTAACCATTCATTCCATATCGAGATCCCTCCGTGCCTCGGAAAGCCTGTTAAGCCGTTGGTCCCGTCTGTCACTTGTACACCTTTCCTTCCTTTAACAGTCGCTACGGGTAGTCAGAAGCCCAAAAGTCTGACAGTGACCAGTCTTACCAAGACGTATCGTGTTACCCAGTAACTGGGTTGCAGAGGTCAGATAGGCAGTCGCTCCATGTAAAATACTGGTATTCAGCTGCATCCGGTTAGACTGGAAGCCGACCCCAACATAGTTGCATAAAGGGTAAGCAGATGTCACAGGCTTTTTCAGGAGTTCGGAAAGTGGCAGAATTTGGGATTCATAAAATTAGAAGATTAGATTAAGTTAAATAAGTTGATCATGTTACACTTCAAACTGATTCCAATATAACCAGAAAGAGCCGAAGCCTTCAAACAATTCCAGCAAATATTTTACCATTTCATAATTGCTTTAGATGCCATGTAATGGATGTAGGAATTCTCGGTATTCAAGGTATTACCTTAATAACTGGCGTGCATCTGGTGCCCGCGACGGCTGCATAGTTGTAGATAGCACAGTATCGTCACAGAATACTTAAAGTACTACGTGTATCGTGTCGGCAGTCTGCAGTCGTCACACGCGTCAGGGCGCGCGACTGTTGCTTGTTGTAGTTGACACACTCTTGCTGCAGTTTACGTAAGTACTTAGTAGGTAGACGTGGTAGGTAGGTAGTCGCAGTACATTTTTATGACTGGTGGCATTTGTGCAGCTCACCATGCCGGTACAAATATTGTTTTGGGATACATTTGTCGCCAGACGTAGGTATCAACTTCTGCTTGAGGTTTAAAAACGTGCGCGACTTTCAAATTGAGTATCCAAAGCAAAGTATACATAGTGAAGTTTATTACGAAGGCTCCCAATTTTCTGTTAACAAACTACAATACAACCTTATTGTACAACAGCTGTTCCGTTTCACATCAATTCTGAAGGCACCTGCCCACTAGAGCGTAACATTCTCGCCGCGTCCGACGCTTCACGCTCGTATTACCAACGTTAAGCGACAATTGATCGTCCACGTGCACTTTTCTGTGGGCTGGCGGCGGCGCGCTATATTATTATAAACAAAATCATGACGATACGCATCAGTGGACAGGACGTCTATGATTCACGCTATTTGTTGCAAAGTGTCAGAATAGTATTAAAACATTGTTATGTATTATTTATAATAAAATAGCAATATGCATTGCACGATAACACAAATCTTAAACCTGTTTAGTGTTTATCATGCGCGTGCATTTTAAGAACATGAATTTACTTATTATTGCGAATTTTAGTCTTTCAAGTATTTTTTTTAATTCTTACCTACTTATAAAACGGCCGCTTAGACTGTCATCAAGGACATTCTAAGTGGCCGCTTTTATTGCAAAGCTCTATTAAACATGTATTAAGGAATACTTCGCTGAAATACAAGCACCGTGATAATCGAACCAAGTGCATTGACCTCAATTATATTATTTTAAAATTGCACTATTATCGCAGGAATGCATTGCAATACCGTTAAAAAACAAGGGACTATGAACTCTACGTCCTTGTGGTAAGGTGCAAAAAGTGTTTTGAGAGCAGATGTATTGAGGCTTGTTGGAGCGTGTAATGGCGCGCGTCGTCACAAGCTTTGTGTAGCGGTGCAGTGTGTCGCAACCATTACCACTACAATGGCCGATTTCTTTTAATTAAATGTAGTCTAGTTTCGTAAATCGAGCACTGTGCCCACTGTGCCTCTGCGATTAAATACTCATTTTAGGGCACCTGTAGACACTATAACCTATGCAATTATAATTAGGTATGCACACACAGTAATTGACACCATAATCCATCTGGAGAAACGAAACCAGCATTTTTAACTCAAAGGACATACAAAGCACTATGTTTGTCTAACACTGCAACACAAGACGCTTTCTCAGTTTCTTCATCAGTTACGCTGACGACATGGTGTTGCTGAGCCCATCGCTCAGTGGATTAAGAAAACTGCTCGATATTTGTGAGTCATATTCTGTGGCTCACAGTCTGAGGTATGGTCTTTAGAGGTAGCAATATACAACCGGAGCATATACCACCTGTCTATCTGAACGGAGTGCCTATAGAACGTATCGCTCAGTTTAAGTACCTAGAGGGCACGTTGTGATAGAGACCCAGAAAGACGGTGCGGATATCGTAGAACCAAGAACGTTGTCCGTGCGTGCTAGCGTTGTTGGTTCATAGATTTGCAAGGTTTACAGTGGTCGTAAAGTAACACTGTTCAGAGCCTACTGCCAAAACTTTTACACCAGCGCTTTATGGCTCAACTACACCCAGAGCGCCTACAACGCTCTTCGTGGACAATACAACAACGCCTTTAGGATTCGGGTGGGGCTCCCTCGACTCTGCAGCGCGTCGGGCATGTTTGCTGAAGCAAGAATCGATAGTCTGCAGTGCTGGGGAGTTTCACCCAGCTTTATATGACGAGTTGACGCTATGATTTTTTGACATGAGTGATTTTATTACCTATTTAAATTTTATGAACGATGACTTGATTTGATTTTAGTATTGACTAAAAAATTTTAAGACCTTTGTAACTTACAATAATGGACAAATAATTAGTCTGACATAAATTAATTTAATTTTATTAAATTAAATTTGTTATTTCCTCTCTGTATTCAGTCTCTATGGGTACTTGAAAACGTGGTAATGGCCTATAATTATGCCCATCAATTAAACGTGGTCGAGATCACGACAGACTGACACCTCGTTCATTATTCTTAAGGAACGAGAAGCTCTAAACAAAGGGTCATGAATAATTATGAAGAAAAAAGCAATAATGAGTCCTCATTAACACTTTCTTATGCAATGCGAATTATTATTGCATAATATGACAAATTGACAAGAATAATTGAAATTAAATTATTGTTGACCTTCATTGGTTGCTTTATTAAAACAAAGTAGGTACGTACCTACCTCATCACCTTTTTCCAAATTAATTTATTTAGTGCCTGCTTATCTACCGAGGTGTACGGACAATTGTAGAAAGTCCAGTTGATCATTGTCTGAAATATCTGCGATGTATAATGTTGGCTACAAATCTACAATACTAGATTGAAAGTAATAGTTATGATTCGTAAGGTGCAATGACGATGACAATGTAAATATTTTTTTTTACTTAACTTTAAAACCCATAAAACATCAATAAGCGAAAAGTTCACACAATGTGTAGATACACTGTACAGGCTAGTTTACATATACATATCAAATTTATGGAGTCACAGATTAATTAGCCCTTCGTATCCACGCGGAACGTGGATCCACGGGAGACACATTTTTAAAAGAGTAACGGTGGAGTTTCTTGCCCATTGTTCTCCATACGAAACTACCTCATGGAAGGGGCGACTAGAATCAATTCTATTTTTTTAATTTTGTGCTTATTTGAAATAAATGCTTTGAATTGACTTGACACAATGGCTTTTTGGTTGTTTCTGTAATAACGGCATTCAACTGGTTGTTTCAAATTGTAGCGAATAAAGCAGAGTGTGGCATCGGCACAAGAACAGTAAGTCCCATGCCCAGCAGTGGGTGCCGTGCCGTGGAGAGGGTGACGACGTAGCGAATATTGAACACATATCGAGTACTCTGTAGTTTCATCGTTCTCTCTCCGCCGCGATCATCGGGATCCCTTCACCACCGAACCTTGGTTTATAATTGATGTATTTAAACACTTATCGTCAGGTCAATGTTTTTGTGACGCGACAATTACCCACTTTCGTTGACATTGCGATTGTTCGTTGTTATAAAAACTGTATCGATCTAATTTATCAGTGACAACGCCTTCGGGGAGAAAAAGGCAAATAAATTAAATGTCACGCGCCAAGGAGTCCGACGTGCTTCATAGAAGTTGAAACGGTTTTCGTAGATTGATTTACTTAATTCTTTGAAGAAATAGTTGTAAGTCCAGTTAGTAGGTTCACGCAGACATGAGCCCAGACATATCAAAACTTATAATGTAGATAGGAATAAATAACGTCTATAAACAACTTGACGAGATAATAAACAGCTTTGGACATAACGTATCAAGCTTAACCTTATTTTTTTTTTTAACGTTACCAGCACGTTGCCCTGCAGAACACAGGCTAACAATAACTCTACAAGTACCTCCTGCAATTTATACTAGAAACACCAAAATGAGCTGAGTAAGCATTTGTCGTAGACTCGTAGCCGTAGCGGCGGCGTAGCTCCGGCGTAGCAGCGGCGTAGCGGCGACGTAGGGGCCTACGATAGAGGCCTACGCTTAACATAACTGGGAAGTGACAAAAATGTGCCGTGCCGTGTTTGTGTGTGAGGTGTTTGTGCCCAGTGTGGATGTCGTGAGCACGAGGGAGTAACAAGATAAGACGACAAGTAACGCTAGTGTCTAGCTAACAGTAGCTAGTGGCAAGTGGCTTGTATTGTATGTGTTTCATTGTGACGCTTCCTCCGCGCCGAACTGCGTGCGAAAACGGTTGTATGTTTTACATGAGTTATTAACACTAAGATAATATTTAATTGTATTTTATGTTTATAGTTAGGTAGTTGATTAATTATAATGGTATGTTATTTGGAGCTAAAATAAATACAGGGTGGCAGGGACGCGCAAACTGAAACCATGAATGTTTGTTAATAACCGACGAATAATTTCAACGCAGCGGGTTCCGAACCATGCGCTGAGTCCAAGGTGACAGGACTGACGGCTGCGCACCGCCGGCCCTGCCACCTGTGTATGGGTTCATGAAACACTTAGTACTTATTATGATTTGAGGATCTAAGACACATCTTCCACATGCCAGTAATTCTCATACTAACCCCCTTATTCATAATCCTATTTTATCTCTATTTTAGCTAAAATAGGTTTATAGAACGTTTGTCTTTATCTGTCACGTTGTCATTTCTGTGTGTAAGAAAGAGACAAACCCCATTTTAACTAAAATAGGTTTGATAAGTTTTATGAATAAGGGGGTCAGTCTATAACGATCCCACTGTTGGGACATTGGCCTCCTCTCTATGAGATGTAGTGGGCCGTAATCCACCACGCGGGCCCAGTGCAGGTTGGTAGATGTCACGTGTCTTCGAATTTATGGTTCTAGGACATGCCGGTTTCCTCACTTTGTTTTCCTTCACCGTTTTGTGAGCAGTGGTGATGAAATAATTTACACAAAGTAAAGCACCTGTCTGGGTTCGAACCTACGACCTACAACTCGTAAGTCGCGGTCGTTACCACTGGGCCACCACTGCACCAGTAATTCAGCCTATTGCATTATACTACACGAGTCAGTAGGGGCACAGTCCAATAAACACTGTGTACTAGGCGTCTGTGTGCCGCAGCCATAATATAGTTTCTCACACAGCTCCACTATCAAAATCATACACACCGCACAGCATCCTCGTGCAATTCTTTTAGTTAATAATGTTAACACGACAATGTTATATATTCCGTCTCGCTCACGCACAGTCGGAACAAGATAAAAATTGATATTGTGTTCTAACAACTGTCTCATTGGTCTAGTGATCGTAACTGCTACTGCTGAGAATGGGGTCCTGGGTTCGATCCCCGGGTAGGGCACAGATATTGGGTTTTTTATTAGCAGCCCCGATAGCTGAAGTAGTCTGTGCCTACGTCATCTCAAATACAGGCATGATATTACGTTACATGTCTGCTAATAATAACAGAAGCCCTTGTTGTCGTGCAGGTATCACCGTGGGCCTGACAGTGATCCCGCAGGCGATAGCATACGCGGGCGTGGCCGGCCTGCCGCCGCAGTACGGGCTGTACTCGTCGTTCATGGCGTGCTTCGTGTACACGGTGTTCGGCAGCGTGAAGGACTCCGCCATCGGGCCCACAGCCATCGCGGCTATCCTGACGCGGGAGAACCTGCACGGGCTGGGCCCCGAGTTCGCCGTGCTGCTCGCCTTCCTGTCCGGCTGCGTGGAGCTGCTTATGGGGATCCTGCAGCTTGGTGAGTTCTTATTACCTACCTATTTATTTAATTACACTTCTCGCGCACAAAAATGGTACAAAGGCGGACTTAATGCCTTAGGCATTCTCTACCAGTCAACCAAGGGTGGTGAAGAGATTAGATGGCAGGAGCTATGGTTGAGAGGAACAAGAGTTACAAGGGACAGAGGTGTTGAGATGACTCTACGCTATTTGTTAGAAAATAACTCTGCAATTTCCGCTGTATCAATCTACGATCAATAGCAAATACTTAGGTTTAAACTACACAACCCCCCCTCCCCCACCCTCCTCATGCTGCTATGGAATAAAGGCGCTGTTAAAGACTACTCGTGACACAGCTCACAGGCGCGGATGTACTCGTGGTCCTTCAGTACAGCTATTGCTACTTGTAAAATCGGATGATTTCATTGTTCAGTGACAACAATCAAAATAACGAAGTACCTTATCTTTTTTTTTTATTGGATGGGAAATCATCAATTAATGACCCCTCCCGCTCTGGGTGGATGTGGTGTAAATACTTTTCGCTATTGTCTATGTTGACTATTTAATAAATTAAAAGAAAGTAGATAATTACTCCTTGTCACAGCTGTCATACTATCTGCAATTTTTTATGCAATAAAACCATATATCTCTAATGGTTTTTCTATTTGTCTCGCTTTCTCTCGTATCAATTTATTGCATAAATAAAAACGCAGTGACGAAAGGCAATGGCTTCTATTGCGCGACTGCTCAGGCCTGAAAAGTTCGACGTGGATCCGGGGACTCCAACCGCCGAGCTAAAATACCGGCACTGGAAAGAAACATTTTTAAACTATCTTTCAGAAGAAACGGAGGAAGCCAAGATTCCAGATGATAAAAAGCTAAAAATTCTTTTCAATAATGTGTCTCCTAACGTCTACTCGTTTATCAGAGAAACAAAAGAATATACGAACGCTTTACGCCTCTTAGATAAAATTTACTTAAAATCGAAAAATGAAATACACGCTCGGTATGTACTGTCTTCAACCAAACAAAAGCCTGAAGAAACGGTGGCAGACTATATACGCACGTTACAACAGCTAGCGTTTGAGTGCTCTTTCAAATCTGTTTCTGCTGAAGAATATCGAAATGAATATGTCCGTGACGCCTTCATTGCTGGCTTAAATTCTCAGAAAATTCGTCAAAGGTTACTTGAAAATTTAGAAATAAGCCTAGAAGAAGCATGCAATCAGGCCATGTCGCTCGAAATGGCTGAAAAGAATTCAAATGAGTTCCAAACTGTAAAGGAACTCTACCAAATTGAAAAAACAGATGAAACGGGAAATAGTTCCAATCTGGCTGCGGCCACATCACGCAAACGCTGCTTCTTCTGTGAGGGAAACGTTCATCAGAGGATAAAATGTCCGGCTTTTCACGTAACTTGCCAAAACTGCGGAAAGAAAGGCCATTTCGCCAAAGTATGCAGAAGCGGAAACGCCGCAGATAAGCCAGTTAGCAACGCTGTAACGCAACCAAAGGAGCCAGAAGCATCAGCAATTTTAGCAGCATCTCCAGCTAGTTTACAGAAGACTACAGTTTCAATCACTGTTAATAACCATAAAGCTGATGCCTTGATTGATAGTGGAAGTTCTACAAGCTTTATTGATAAGAACTTCGCTTTATTGCTAAACTTGAAACGCCATCCATGGAAAGAAACGGTAACACTAGCTTCAAATAAACGAACTTCACTCGTAGATGGATTTTACTACGCAACAGTCAAGCTATGCGAGCACATTTACAAGGAGAAGCCTCTTTATGCCTTGGAAGATCTTTGCGCTGATGTGATAATTGGTCATGACATTCTAAGCGACCATTCATCAGTAGAAATCAAATTCGGAGGCACAGCAAAACCCCTTAAGATATGTAACGTTATGGAAGCTACGGTGCCTCCTGTATCACTTTTCAGTAATCTTTCAAATAATATTAAACCCATCGCTATAAAGTCAAGAAAACATTCTGAAGCTGATAATCAATTCATAAGAGATGAAATCAATAAACTCTTAAAAGACCGGGTTATCGAACCTAGTAACTCGCCATGGCGAGCTCAAGTTTTGGTCACTGGAGGCACAACGCACCGCAAACGTCTAGTCATTGATTACTCATTAACGATCAACAAATTTACTGAACTGGATGCGTACCCTTTGCCAAACATAGAATCGATCGTATCGAAGGTAGCACAATACAATTTCTTCAGTCAAATTGATTTACGAAGTGCATATCATCAAGTGCCTATCTTGCCGACTGAGAAAAAGTATACGGCTTTTGAAGCTTGCGGTAAGTTGTTCCAATTTACACGTATACCATTTGGAGTCACAAACGGGGTCGCTGCATTTCAAAGGACACTTCATTATATAATCAGTAAAGATAAACTGGCAGGTACTTATTCGTATTTGGATGACGTCACAATTTGTGGCAAAACACCAGCAGAACATGATCTGAATTTGTCTCGATTCATGGAGGTTGCGGCAAAATACAATCTCACTCTTAATGAGGAAAAATGTACATACAGGCAAGAGACTATTAAATTGTTGGGTTACAAAATTGAAAAGAACACCATTCGACCAGATGATGACCGCCTTACTCCTCTATTGAACTTGCCCATTCCAACTGACTCGAGATCACTTAAAAGAACACTAGGCATGTTCGCCCATTACTCGAAATGGATACGAAATTTCTCTGAAAAGATCAGCCCATTGACTAAAGTTTCTGAATTTCCCCTCGGAAAAGACGCCGTTGATTCTTTTCAAAAACTAAAAGCAGACATAATGGAATCAGCCTTAACCGTTATAAATCAGAACGAAATATTCACTGTTGCAACTGATGCTTCGGAACACTCTATTGCAGCTTCCCTGTCTCAGAACGGCCGCCCAGTAGCTTTTTTCTCACGTTCACTCAACATTTCCGAACGCCGACATTCCTCAATAGAAAAAGAAGCAAGCGCTATTGTTGAATCTGTAAGAAAATGGCGGCACTACCTCATTGGTAGACATTTCTTATTAATAACTGACCAAAGATCTGTATCTTTCATGTTCAACCAATCCCATAACAGTAAAATCAAAAATGAGAAGATAGAGAGGTGGCGTCTTGAGCTATCAAATTATAAATATGACATAATCTACCGTCCGAGTAAAGATAATATTACGGCTGATACCCTCTCCCGTATGTGCTCAAGTATGACCACGAACAGACTGAACGAGTTACACAATATCTTGGGACATCCCGGTATCGTGCGAATGTTTCACTGGATACGGTCTAAAAATCTACCTTACTCTGTAGACGATATCAAGAAAATGACATCTGAGTGTCGTATTTGCGCAGAAATCAAACCTAGGTTTGTTAAAAAGCAGGGAACGCTCATAAAAGCAACCACTCCATTCGAAAGACTCAATATCGACTTTAAAGGACCTCTACCTACCAATACTCAAAATCGCTACATCTTGACAATTATAGATGAATATTCAAGATTCCCATTTGCCTATCCAACCAAAGATGTGTCTGCTAGCAGCGTTATTAAATGCTTGAAGGACTTATTCTGCACATATGGTGTTCCACAATATATCCATTCAGATCGTGGAGCAGCCTTCATGTCTAACGAATTACGGAACTATTTGGTAACAAATGGAATTGCATGTAGTCGAACCACGCCATATAATCCACAAGGAAATGGTCAAGTAGAGCGTCTAAACGGTACCTTATGGAAAACAATAAAGCTATGCTTGAGAACCAAAAATCTTGAAACAGCAAGCTGGGAGCAAGTCTTACCATACGCTCTCCATTCAATCCGTTCATTACTGTGCACGGCTACTAACGCCACACCCCATGAACATTTTTTTAAACATACACGACGATCTGCAAATGGGGAATCGATGCCAACATGGCTTTTGGAGCCAGGACCTGTATTGATGCGTAAAAATCAGAAGACGTCAAAATACGATTCCGATGTGGAAGAAGTGGAGCTTGTGGAAGCTAATCCATCTTATTCTCACATAAGATTACCTGACGGCCGTGAAACTACCATATCAAATAGACAGTTAGCACCTCTTCCGCTGCCTTCGCTAGAGAGTGAATCCGAATCTGAAGATCATTATGAGGATGCCGAGGGTGAAACGGAGATACCTCTGGTCCAAGAATTAACAACAGCTCAGGACTCTCAGCAACACGAGACTACAGCAACTCGGCGCTCCACAAGAGAGAAGAGAGCTCCTGCCCATCTTCAGGACTACGTTCTCTGACGCGGGGGTGAATGTGGTGTAAATACTTTTCGCTATTGTCTATGTTGACTATTTAATAAATTAAAAGAAAGTAGATAATTACTCCTTGTCACAGCTGTCATACTATCTGCAATTTTTTATGCAATAAAACCATATATCTCTAATGGTTTTTCTATTTGTCTCGCTTTCTCTCGTATCAGTGGAGCGGAAGGGAGTGTCAGACTCCTACTGACTAAAATACATCCGTGTTCCTTCCTTAGCCCTTTATGTTCCGGGGTAACCCTTTCGGACTGTCCCGCACCCCCGGCATGTCCCGTCTTCATATTATTGGCAAAGATCTCCCGTGTGACATGTGACAGTGACACTCGTGACGTCACACAAACAACACTGTAGTCGCAACAATTGAGCACAATTTGACAATATGCTCTGTGTATTGTCAGAAGGTATTACTAAATAGTAAGCAGCCGGAACACAGTTCATTGTTATTCATAGCTTGTTACAGAATGGTTATTTGAGTTTCAAAGGAGGTTATCTTTAGTTAAGAAACTCTGTGACTGGACCCGTGGACTGGATTGGATACTCGTCATTTCAACCAACAAAAACTAACCAAGTGCGAGACGGATTCGCACACGAAGGGTTCCGTACCACCGTACAATATTTAACACTACATATATAAAAAAATCACGTTTTTTGTATGGGAGCCCCCCTTAATTTATTTTATTTTAATTATTTATTTTATTTTAATTATTTATTTTTAAAGTGAATATACAACTAAGCACCTATTCTGTAAATATTTCAAGCGTCTACCTGTTTCCGTTATTAATATCGAGCAAAAAACGGCAAAAAAAATCACATCTGTTGTATGGGAGCCGCCCTTAAATATTTATTTTATTCTGTTTTTAGTATTTGTTGCTATATTGACAACAGAAATACATCATCTGTGAAAATGTCAACTGTCTAGCTAACACGGTTCATGAGATACAGCCTGGTGACAGACAGACGGACAGTGGAGTCTTAGTAATAGGGTCCCGTTTTTACCCTGTGAGTACGGAACACTAAAAATTAATAGTCAATACGCATAACTCAATTACTAATCACAAAACGTGTACTTGGTGACATTTAATGACATTATTATGGACCCTGTGGGCACAGCGAATAGTAGGAGAGAGGATTATTAGGGTTTTTTCTAATAAATGTATTAATTTTCAAATATAACATTAGACAATATTAGTGTATCGTATAATAAATATTCATTAACAGTAAATTAGTATTTTTTTTCTACGCTACTTATGTGAACGACAAGCAAAACCTAACGAATACTCAGTTAAATAAAAAACACTTCATTTTTAAAATATTCTGTCTGAGCTTAGTCCTTAGAGAGGACAGAAACGCATCAGATTCTAAGTACCTGAACATTGTAAAACAATGGCATGATCAGTTTATCAAACATGCTGACATGCACATTTCCTGAAAGTCTAGTTAAAGTTGCCAGTGTCCACACCGGCGGCGCAGAGGCGCGGGCGCAGCGGCGCGCGGCGCGGCGGGCGCAAGGATGTCAGCGGCGTCTCTATTGTGATTGTGACATACTATGTTATGTCAGTGAGTCAGTGTTACCGAAACAAAAACAAGCCGCGCTTCAAACACTGTTAATTTTTTAATTTTCTCAATAACCAAATCTTCTGTCTTCCGCGAGCCGGTCATTGACTTACGTCGCAATGATAATCTCAGCCATTTGCAGAATCGCTTGTTGCAAAGATAAACTTATTAGTTAGTTAGTAAAGCAATGCTAAATAAGTAAATCAATGACTAAGAGAGAATTAACAATGTTACTGAAGTTTGTTAACAGTAGTTACAACAAGGCGAGGTACCTATTCATACGAATATAGGTAGGTAGGTACAAGTAGTTTACTTTAAACGTCTAATCCTAGAACTGCTTTATTTCATGAGGTGACTTGAAAGGAATGTCAACAAGCGCACACAAACTATGTTGATGACCACTTCAGAATAGTGACGGCCATCCGAGGGAATGCTCGGCATGCCGCTGTTGTTTTAATGATGTTATGTGCTATTATTTATGCGTGTCTTATCAATTTGTTACTCACAACTGAAACTTAATCCTTGCCTACTACTTAGAGTGTGGGTAGGTGATAAGTAGTAATAGGCTGTACAGTCACGTATAAAAGTATGTATACACTTGGCAATTTTCAATTGCGATTTTTTCATGAAATAACGAATGCAACGTTGAAATACGACACTTAACATAAACCTATGGGTTCGGAAATACTATTTTCGTAATAACATAAAATTTAATTCAAAAATAAAGGAGAAAATCGCCTTTGAATAAAGCCAAGTGTATACATACTTTTAGACGTACGCCATCTGTGGTCTTCATCATCAGTTCCAGTTCATCAAATGGTGCTTTATTTGAAGAATTCCTTCGATTTCTCCAGGATCCCATCATCAGATCCTAACCTTTAGACAAAAAAAAATTCAAATCGGCTTATAAATAATGGAGCATAACTCCTTAATAATAACACTAAAAAAAAATCAACCGACTTGATAACCTTCTTCTTTTTTTGAAGTCGGTTAAAAATTCAAAGTGCTGACTGACCGATATAATAACGCACAGCCTGAACCGCTGGTCCTAGAGACATGAAATTTGGTGGGTGTTCTTTGTGAAGAGTAGGTATCCACTAAGAAAGGGTTTTTCGAAATTCTACCCCTAAGAGGGTGAATGGGGGGAGGGTGAAATTTCACGCGGACGAAGTCGCGAGCAGAAACTAGTTTCAAATAAACCTACATAGATGATGATGGGCACTTATGAAATGTCAGAAGCTAGATGCACGGTTCCAATTGGTCGTTTTCTATGGCGAAGAGCCGGCAAGAAACTCCACGGTTACTATTTTAAAAATAACTGGCTTTTTCAAATTACAATGTTCTACAGTCTACAAGGCCTAAAACGTTCTCACATTCACAAAATATAAAAGAATAAAAATAAAAAATAAAACCATTTAAACCAAATGACATGATTGCCATTACAACGGTAAAAAATCTGGATTAATATCCAGTCCACAAAAGCCACAAATAAAAAATTGAAATTAGAATTGTACGAATAAAAAATTGAAATAGCGACAAAGGTCCGTCTCAGATATGAGAAACCTAAGAAAATAGGTATATTAGCATTACCTGTTAGCAGTACAATGTTTGATGAAATAATACTTTTAATTACATTGCCCATCGCTCATAGCCAGCAAATAGGACTTGCTCATACCCAGCAAATAGGACTGGACTGAAGAATGTACCATTGTAGTTTGTGTAACTGAAAATCATTGAATTTATCTTCGTTCTGTAATAGAGGAAAATAAAACATCCGTTGATACGTAGAAGCCAGCACACGGCACTTCATGACTGGTTGTTTGCGCGCAGGTTTCCTGATCGACTTCATCAGCGGCCCCGTGTCCGTGGGCTTCACGTCGGCTGCTGCCATCATCATCGCCACCACGCAGGTTAAGGACATCCTGGGGCTCAGCTTCCCGGGAGGCAAGTTCTTACAGGTAACGTACCACTTGGACAAGCCACACAAAGGCAGGATTCCACGGTGTGGATTATTTCCAAGGCGGTTGAAATTACTCCTTGAAATCTTAGACTGAGCCAACCTTTGCAAAATGGGAATCTTTTTAGTTAAGCTAGTAAGAAGCAATAGTTGTTTTATACAAAGTGGCACAATAGAAATACATTTTGGTAGCCGATTTAAAGCCTGTAGGTACAGGCTTCGCATAGGCTACTCAAATGTAAACAAATGTTGGCATGAATCACATAGTGTCCGACCACCTACAACCCAATTATTCCTACACCTACACGTTTATGAAAAAAACATTCGCAATCAACATTTTAATGAAATAGCCTTTATGACTCAACTAGCTCTATATCCTGTATTTTTGTTTAAAAAGTGCCGTGTAATGCAATGATAATGTCGCAGAATATATATTGTACCGATCTATCAATCAATGAATCAGTAGGTTTGTCCGTCTGTCAAACGTGCTTATAGAGGAAGGTGATTTAAAAAAGTGGCTGGCAAGTTTTTGTGCCGTTATTAAATAATTAAGAGAACTTTTTGTTGAAATAATTTGAAACTTTTTGCTTGTCTCGTTTTAAAAAATTCTTTCTATCGACCTTCATTTATCAAACGACGTGCCTTCGTCTTTTGTTGGTTCTAAAGATTCCGTTCTTATTGATCTTCTCTTACCTACTTAATAATTCCCCTTAGCTCTTTATCTAGATTTATGTTATACCTACCCGACCTACTGAAAAACTCTCACGGGCTTTTGGCAAAAATTGTATTCTTTTTATTTCGGATTTTTCAATATCAATTTAAGTGAGTACCATTTAAGCAAGCAGCGCAGTAAGTACAACAAGTGCTTGTTGCAGGTCTGGACGGGGCTGTACGAGCACATCGGCGAGACGCGGCTGTGGGACTCCGTGCTCGGCATCTCCTGCATCGTCGTGCTGCTGCTGCTCAGGGTACATATAATATATATATAGCACAACAGAGAAAAAAATGTAGTTACTAATATGTTGTCTGCATAACATCTTCTCTTACTAGCATGGGTACCTGTAGGCCACATGTCAGTGGGCAACACTTCGACTTAGTGCTGTACTAGTACCGAGTACGGACGTCCAATAGAATATCTAAGAAGCGCTTGTAGCTGCTTGTCACCCCTGACGTCAGACTAATCTATATCTATCTACCTTGGTATACAAATGAAATTCTTCAATGGAAAATGACTAATGATAAGTTGTGTTACTTCCAGAAAGTAAAAGACATAAAGGTGAACCCCAAGCCGGACCCCGAGTCGGCGGGCGCAGACGCCGGGACGTCGCGCATGCGGCGCGGCGCTGCGCACGCGCTGTGGTTCCTGTCCACGACGCGCAACATCCTTGTGGTGCTGCTGTGCGCGGCGCTCGCCTACTACTTCGACACGCAGAGGAAGGCGCCCTTCGTGCTCACAGGTGACCACGTCATCAACATTCTGTGGCAACCATTCTGGTCAGAATTGGCTAAATTTACTAATTGGTTGACCTTGACAGATTGATCGAAATAAATGGTCGCGATCCAGATTGACAGTTACAAAGTTAATCTCCATCGTTAAACGATCTAATAAATGTCTGAAACTGTCTATAAAATCAAATGTGCATCTATATCTAGAAGCCTGTATACACTTCACGTGCACCTTACATGTACCTACTCTTAGCGGGGGGTTGATGTATACACATATTGTGTGGTTAAGGTTAACAAACCATTAGGTTAGATAAACGATAGGTACAGATATAGAAAAACTAAAATTGTAGGTCTACAATTTTAGTTTTGTTTTTCAGAAAGTAAATCTACTTTATAATAATCTTAAATTCGCTGACAGACAACGCACAGCCTAAAGCGCTAAATGTAAAATCTTGAAATATACAAGAATAAAGGAAGGAAGGATTTTTAACATTCGTCTCTTCTCTTATGGGGTTAAAGTTTGTATGAAAGTTCGCCATTTTTGCCAATGTACATTCAGTCAAAAAAGTATCGGGAATGGATGATTTGTTAATGGTTCCAAGTTCATTTTTTTTTTCAATAAATTGAATATGGTGCCCTCTAGCGGACATAGTCATGATCTAAAAAAAAATTTTTTTCATCATGCCGTGTGGGGTATCAAATGAAATGGCTTAATTAGCACATTTCAAAAATATAAATATTAATGGAATAAAGCCCAAAATACTTAAATAAAAATAAGTATAAAAATTAAAAGTCGACTACTGAAAAGGATGAAACAAGAAAGTAACTTCCCGTGGTCGATGCCGCTGTACTAAGATACATAATATAAGCTATGGTATCATGCGACCACGGGAAGGTACTTTCTTGTTTCATCCTTTTCAGTAGTCGTGTTTTCAGAAGGTAGTGGGGTTTAGGTTTTAAACTTATTTTTTAGTTAGATCATATCTAGTGTGTATTGCGAATGTCATAATGGACAAAAACATAGAAGAAAGAGTTTGTCTTAAATTTTGCATCGCCAATGGAATTTCGTGTTCGAAGTCACTGAAAATGTTACAATGTGATTCGACTTTATCAAAAACACGTGCTTATGCGCGTTCAAAAGCGGTCGAGATATGCTGGAAGATTTGCCTAGGCCATGAACGTCTTCAACTGAAGTTAACATCGCAAAAGTGTAGGAAATAGTGACTGAAAATCCTCATTTAAGTTTGAGAGAGACAGCCGCTGAACTTTCTGTATCACAAGTCGATCCGTATCATTTTAAATAATCACTTGGGTATGAAACATGTTGCCGTTCGGCTAGTCCCAAAAGACCCGAATTTTTTCCAAAAACTCAATCGCATAAAAGTCGCTGAAGACATATGCTAGAACGAGTCAATTCCGACCCAACATTCATGAAACCCATTGTTACTGGTGACGAGACGTGGGTTTACGAGTTTGACATGCAAACTAGTCGACAAGCTTCGGAGTGGAGCCGTCCAACTGAACCGAAACCGAAAAATCCACGCCAATGTCAATCAAAAGTCAAAGTCGTGTTGACTGTTTTCTTTGACTATCGCGGTGCTGGGTACTCAGAATTCTTACCCGAAGGTCAAACGGTAAATAAAGTATATTATTTGAGCGTTATGCGGCGTTTAAGAGAGCAAATTCGAAGAAAAAGGCCAGATTTGTGGAAAGAAAATTGTTGGATTTTGCACCATGATAATGCGCTTTCGCACAAGGCCATAATTGTGAACGAATTTTTGACTAAAAACTCAACAAATACCATTGAGCAACCACCTTATTCACCAGATATGGCTCCAGCCGACTTCTTTCTTTTTCCTAAACTCAAATTATCACTTCGTGGCATCCGTTTTCATTCGGTAGAAGACATAAAGGAGAATTCACGACGAGAACTAAACTCAATTCCGGAAAAAGCGTTTAAAAATGTTTTGATGATTGGATTATTCGTTGGCGTGTTTCGTTTATGAAGCATACTTTGAAGGCGATAAAATAAATTTAAATGAATAACTAACTAAAATTTTGTGTATTTTTGATCTTGTCCCGGTACTTTTTTGACAGATTAGTATAATTCCATCGGGCGCACATCTTTTATGTTTATGTTTATAAGTTCCGCCGATTTTTACTTTCTGCTCTACCTGCATAGCGGCAAGTTCTAACGGTACTATCACACTGTGTGTTCAGGCGAGGTGAAGCCTGGTCTGCCGGAGCTGTCGGCGCCGCCGTTCTCGGCCATTGTCGGCAACCACACCTACACGTTCTCAGAGATGGCCTCCACACTGGGGTCGGCCATCTTCGTGGTGCCGCTGCTGTCCATACTCGAGAACATCGCTCTCGCCAAAGTGTTCTGTGAGTATCACATTTGTTATGTTTCCAAAGGAAAGAAGTTTCGAGCATTAGACGTACCTACTTGATGCTTCATGAGTAGGTACTTAGTAGGTACCTAAATAGATAGATTTGAAGTAAGTAGTTCCATCACATAGAAGTAGGTCCTTCCAAACAGTTGTAGATATCGATCGGTCTTGTATTAATACATCTGAATCGAAACAGCTTGAGATCTTACTTAAACATATTTACAACCTATCATTGGAATTAACCAGACTTCCTTCTAGAGCGACAAGCAAAAGTTATGAAGCCAAGTTTAATTTTAAACGAAGTGAATAATTTTGTGTCTAGCGGAGGGCAAGTACGTGGACGCGACCCAGGAGATGGTGGCGCTGGGCGTGTGCAACATGGCGTCGGCGTTCGTGCACTCCATGCCCGTGTCCGGCGCTCTGTCGCGAGGCGCCGTCAACCACGCCAGCGGCGTCGCCACCACCGCCGGCGGCCTGTACACCGGCGCACTGGTGCTACTGTCCTTACAGGTGACACATACATGCATACATAGCAACACTACATACGCTTCGCTCGTTTTTGCATCCTATGTTCTCTGAATTCTCAAACTTTTTTGCATCAATCAACAAAGTAACTCCACAACCTATATGAATGGTCAACAGGAAACCTAAGCCTTCTTGTGGCGGGGTGCTAAAATATGTGAGCTCGCTTCGCTCGGTCGATAAAGTAACTCCTATTTCTGTATGAATATTTAAAAGCAAAATCTAACATAATTATCTGAGAAGGGATCCACAAATGTTCAACTCGCTTTTGCATCCTCTTTTTTGTGCCCATATTGACTATATCTCCTATTAAAGTGAATTAATAATTCACAGGACTAAAAGCTAATCCTAATTTTCGATTATTCCACTTTGCCCCACCGGCCGCTCCACTCGCCCCTCTACTGATGAGAGGCGGCGCAGAAATCTCTCTCAGAGCACCGGTAGTGCTACTAGCGCTGAACACCTCTGGACTGTCGACCGAATGGTGTCCAAGGTCCAAGACATGGGAACTATTGTCAGCTAATTGGTCGTTCTTGTTCCAGTACTTCACGCCATACTTCTACTACATCCCGAAGGCGTCGCTGGCGGCCGTCATCATCGCCGCCGTCGTCTTCATGATGGAGCTGCATGTGTTCAAGCCTATCTGGAGGACTAAAAGTTAGTACCTAACGAAACTAATCTTAGTCTGGTTCCAAGGTAAATGTCTTTATGCTGAGTATTATTAACTGTTTAACACTCAGTGCCTGCTGTTTTTGGAGATTTCAATACTGTACATATATTTTGTTCTGCAGAAAAGAGCCATCAGAGCAATATATGGCCTCCGCAGGCGCGATTCTCTAAGGGAACTGTTTAATAGTAGGTACATTATGATACATGTGTGCTATGTTGATCATTAAACTCGAGGCGGTATTATTCGCGCGAGCCGTAGATGAGCGCGATTTTAATTTATTTTATTTCTGAATTGTTTTTTGTATTTATCTTTTTTAGTACGGACGCTTTTAACGTGCAAGTCTTTCTACATCGTTCACATGTATAATTTCAACATGAATGATGTAACCAATATTTGGTAAAAAAAATTATGATTTAGAAGAGTGTCCATGAAGTTTCTTGCCCGTTCTTCTCCATAGGTACCTACTACGCATCGGAATGGGTTACTCGCTTCATCTTTCTGACTGACCGACCCCTTGACAATTTAAAAGTGCCTGTACCTAATTGTATTTGGTTTATTTGAAATAAATGCTTTGCTTTCATAAGTGAATGGCAGGTGCAAGAATGTAAAAAATATTACTCGCTTCGCTCGCTCGGTTCGGGCGTAGTGGTCACAGTTTCAACCTAACCAAACCATTTTTTATTTAAATCATTAGCTAATCCTACTAGTTCGGTTCCGGGTAGCCTCAGCCGCGCCGGCGAGCGTTAAAACCACCTGCTCCTAAATTCTGCCATCAAAGTCAAAGTCAAAGCATTTATTTCAAATAGGCACATAAAAGGCACTTTTGAACGTCAAAAATTATCTTAAAATAGAATTGATTCTAGTCGCCCATTCCAAAAGGTAGTTTTCGTATGGAGAAGAATGGGCAAGGAGCCCACCGTTACTCTTTTAAAATGTTTTAGGTACAATATTTTGCATGGGTACATTAATTATATAATAACATGTGAGGACGATGCACCTAAAATAAAATTACTATACCACAATAGGTAAAAGAATTAAAAACGAAACCATTACATATAAATTAATTATCTGATAGATACATGGTGCTCACATATTTACAAACATGGTACAAGCAAAACGATTTTTATAAAAAATAAAAAATACAAGTAATAACTCAGGGTGTGAGTAATGAATGTAAAAACTAATAAAAAAAAAATTACAATTAAATTAGCAACCAGTTTGATTTTGTCTAGACTCTAGATTGTCCTATGGAGCAGGACCAGCATGTTTCCAAGCGTTCTTATCTTGGATATAATCTTCTAATTTATAGTATGCTTGTTTACAAAGTGTACGTTTAATGTGAGTTTTAAATTTTCTTTCATTTAATTGCAATATATCACAAGGTATTTTATTGTAACATTTGACACAGTACCCCATAAAAGATGTATGTACTTTGGCTAATCTGAAAAATGGTTGATGTATTTTATCTTTATTTCTTGTGTTAAAGTTATGTCTATCGCTTATTTTATTAAAAAGATGTAGATTTTTTCTTACATACATAATGTTTTCATAAATGAATTGGCAAGGTACCGTCATAATATTAATCCTTTTAAATAGTTCCCTGAGAGATTCGCGGCGACGTAGATTATAAATGGCTCTGACAGCTCTCTTTTGCAAAATAAAGATGGATTCAATGTCAGCAGCTCGACCCCATAGTAAAATGCCGTACGACATAATGCTGTGAAAGTAACTAAAAATAGACTAAACGCGCGGTTTCTACATCTCTTAACTGTCTTATCTTCCTAACAGCATAAGCGGCCGAGCTAAGCCGCCCTGCAAGAGATGTTATGTGAGGTCCCCATTGTAATTTCTCGTCTAGCGTGATTCCCAGAAAAACCGTTTGATCAACAAATTCTAGTTTTTCTCCATTCAGTATGATGTCACATTCGCTACTTCTAACATTAGGTAATTTAAATCTAATGCATTTGGTTTTCTTTTCATTTAGTACCAAATTATTTACCGTAAACCAGTCTTGGACCTGAAGAATAGAGTTATTCACGTCGTCAAGATTTTGTGCCCGTCTGTCTATCTTAAATATCAATGATGTGTCATCTGCAAATAACACCATCTTCGGTTGATTTTGAAGTAATTGTGGTAAATCATTAATGTAAACTAAAAAGAGGAATGGACCCAATATCGAACCTTGAGGAACGCCCATTGCCATTTCAGACCCCAATGAGTTTACGCCGTTTACTTGAACTTTAAGCTTTCTATCTTTTAGATACGACTTTAGTAAATCAAGAGCTAAATTCCTAATCCCATAGTGCTCAAGTTTCAGCAGAAGTGTCTCATGGTTGACGCAATCGAACGCCTTTGAGAGGTCGCAAAAGATTCCAATGGCATCTTGTGCTTCCTCCCAGGCGTTCCAATGGCATCTTCACAGTATGCCAAGTGAAATTATGCCAAATAAAATTTTGCCATCTTAACAAAAACAAACAATTCGGCCAGACAATAATTATGTTAAATAATTTTATGCCTTAAAAATATTCGTTTAAAGAAGATTATGCCAAGTGTGTTATGCCAAATAAATTTCTGCCAAAAAAAAAAAATCTGCCAGATAGAGGGAATCCCTATATATACCCTCGTATTCCGCATCAAGTCTGATCGGCGAATATAGCAATTCTGTGTTTGGATGTTGTAACGAAATCCGTTTGTACTTCACTTGAATTCTTGTCGATTTGGTTATGTGTGTTTTTATTCGAACTCAAGTTATGTTTTGTGGTTGTTAACGTACAACTGTTTGTCTCTGTTAATGCAACAGTGGAAATATTCAGGCAGTCTTCAGTATTATGCATGTCGTCGTGCAATAGGTGTAATTTGTCTTTTGAGGAACAACAGGATACTACTTCAGTGCCCAGTTTATTTGAATCAATGTTTTGTGCCACAGATACGTCTAACTTGTAATCTGAGTTAAAGCACTTTTGTATCGAGGAAACAGAGGGGCGATTCTCGTAATTTTAAGAATGTTCTCAGTCTGATCTCAGTCTCAATCTGTCAAAAATACGTGTAATGTCCCAACATTTTTGACAAGTCTTTGACATTGATTGTCGCTGAGATGAGATTGCGACTAGATATTGAACGTTTTTAATATCGGGAATTGGCCTTCAGGTGTACCACTGTTGCTAGAAAAGTCGAATTGTCTTGGAACTGAACGACGTCTAATATTCTTTTAAATATTCTTTTGTTCGAAGAACATATCAACGTAAGGTTATTTAATTTTATTTTGTTGCTCCTTATTTTTTTTTTGTAAAGACGTATTTTCTGATAAAAGCTTTTGAATTTCAGCGTCTACACTGTCCAAACGAGCCCTTAATTCACTTATTGTATTCCATAATTCTGTTATTGCTTCCATGTCTCTATTGATAGGAAACTGGTAAACTCGTTAGACTATTGCTCAATGGTACCGGACCTAACGAGCTACCTTGATAGGTAGCTCGTTCGTTAGCAGAAGCAAATGATTTTGCTTCTGCTAACGAAATACATGTCACGTTGACCAAGTTTGCTTCCGTCGAATAGTGATATTGTTATCCTCCATAGTAACTGGTTAGGTATTATACAGGGTGAAATCAAATTCATGGGCATCCTTTTAAGGGTTCATTGTACTCATCATTATGAACAACTTTTACTAGGACTAAACCTAAAATCGCGAAAAAAAATAAACTGTTCCTTGCATTTATGTTCACATATCTCGTCAAAATGTAGGGAAGAGCTGATTTTTTTTCGCGATTTCAGGTTTGGTCCCACAGTAAAAGTTGTTCATAATGATGATTACAATGACCTCTTAAAAAGATGCCCATTAATTCAATTTCACCCTGTATAATAATATAAGAAATAATTTGTGCTTGTTGAGGATATTCTTTTAGTAGTTTGGATGAGCCTTGTAACGCCCTCTTTTAAGCGTAGATAGGCAATACTGGTAGTGATTGTGCTGCCTTCCTTTAGGTGTGGAGAGAATTAGCAAGTATCTATTGAGCTATCCAGCGATCGTGTTGCCGCTATTGCACTATAGGGGCCACTAATGAAGAGTAGTTGAGTCAATTGATTTCCGTAATTCTTTAGTCAAGTCTGATACTTCAAGATTCAGCTATTTACCGATAGGTGTCACTGTCAAACACCTATAATGTCCCATGTAAAGCGCTGCCATCTATCTGATAGCTTTGATTTATAACTTATGACATAAGATATCCTACCCGTTAATACTCCTGCTTATGAGCCCGTCCTGTAATGTCTCTGAGTATCATCAATACTAATTATTGATTTGTATTTTCGCAGAGTTGGACTTGATCCCGGCAGTGGTGACGTTCGTGACGTGTCTGATGCTGCGGCTGGAGCTCGGCATCGTCATCGGCATCGCCGTGAACCTTGTGTTCTTGCTGTACGCGTCCGCGCGACCTTCCGTCAAGGTCACCACGGCTGTCGTGAGTACAACACTATATTGACATAGAGACACTATTCGTAGGTACACTTTGAACATACGGGTACGTCTGTTTACCCAATTTTAAAATGTTTCGTATGTTTGTGAATGTAATGGAGGTACTAATTTCGTGCCATCGCCATTAGTTAGGTATTATGTCCAAACGTTTGACCGAAATTTGCTTAGGACGATATACGAAGTGCGAACAATGTACACATGAAAATGACGGTGTAAAGTTCACTCAACCTCCATAGAAAAGGGAGGATCCTCCGACCAGACGGATGTTGTGTCTGGCGGGCTACTGCCTGATGATTCATGTCGGGCCGTTGTATATATGCTAGTTGCGCGGAAATTCTGTTTGCGAGATAGGATTTTGTATGACGTCAGTATGACGTGTAGTTCGCATGTGGCGTTTAATAGATACCGCTACATCACTCCCCCCCCGGAG
The DNA here is from genome assembly GCA_947508005.1 of Amphipoea lucens. Lineage (NCBI taxonomy): Eukaryota > Metazoa > Arthropoda > Insecta > Lepidoptera > Noctuidae > Amphipoea > Amphipoea lucens. Next base: position 24,261,374 of record OX382358.1, read on the forward strand.
ACCGGAGGTCGATAGTGGGGTGAGTCTTGTATATTACGATGCTTGCCAGGCCAGCTGAGGTTCCAGTGAGTCGGAACTGGTTGTCGTATAGTTCACGGTGAGTCGGAAATGTCTGCGAAGGTGGGCACCTTCGCAGCGAGTCGGGGCGGCGCTGCGTTATGCTCCAGTGCGTCGGATGTCGTACAGCGCCGGGACGAGGCGGACTGCTGGCATCGACCAGAAGAGGGTTTTTTTTAAGGTTCTCCTTGTGGACCGGCTGAAAGTGCAGTATGCTGTGCCGAGGTTACTGTTGAGACTGACGGTGATGACTGGATATGCGCGGTCGCTGCATGCTGGTGGTCAGGATACCCGTTGAAGCCGTGGGTGTTGGCTGGTTGGGTGACTCGCTGCTCGAGAGCTTGAGGAAGTGATGATGACGTCACGCTGAAGTAAGTGCACGAAGGCTGCGCTGATGTTCATGTACGAAGTAGAGATGCAGGATTTTGTGTGACGTCAGTATGACGTGTAGTTCGCATGTGGCGTTTTGTAGATACCGCTACACAGTCCATATACCATAGGTCAGGTGCGGTTACCCTAGGCCTAGTTGGATCCCCCCCAGTGGGTTCCTGCGTTGTCGAGGCGGGGGGGCTCAGTTCACCGTGGGTGACCAAGCCACGGCTGGCGGATGGCGAGTGAAGCGAAGAGGAACCCGAGGAGGGGCCGCTCGTCAGGGCTTTTGCCGGTAAGCCGACGACGTAGCGGCCAACAAGTAGGTTGCGGTGCTGCTGAGGCGGGCCGCGATATCGTATGGGAGGCATCGCGGTTGAGGGTTGGAGGCCGCGGCGGGAGAGGAGTGCCGGTATTGCGGTGCGCCGCTTTTCCTACCTTCCGCGGCCTCGACGGGATCGCCACCGTCTGATGGTGGACGCGGTGGGGCCGCAGAGGAGGAGGAGTGTTGGTCGCTCTCCCTATCCTCTGCGGCCGAAAATTGGCAAGCGGCGGGACCAATGACCTGACCCGTCGCAGGGGGACCACGGGTGCCCAGACACGGGGTTGTCGCCCGGGGGGGGGCGCCCATGTACTGGTTTGATCCCTGGGGTGGTCACGGCGACCTATGTGTTCTGGTGCGCCGGTGATGGGGAATACTCCCCAAAGGAGGGTCCGGTGATGGACACCCGCGGCGGGTTCACGGATGAGTGCTAACGCGTACCCGTGTTCCCGCCTTAAGCGGCAGAGGAGGACACCGTAGAGTTTTAGTGAGTTAGAGTCCCACATAACTACATTATTTCCCCGTGGCTGTGCAGAATGCATGAGCATTTCTCCACGTTAAAAAAAAAGGTCCAGTTGGATAATATGTGTCGCATAATGAAGGGAGCCGGACGCCCTGTGTCACCACTGCGTCTACTGCCGGGAGAACCCGGCGTGGCATTTGCTGGCAGTGTGCCACTTGGGTGGAGCCGCGCCGTGCCCTCATCTAAGAAGTAGGCAGTGACCTGTCGCTGTTGGCCGTAATCGAGTCGATGGTCGGCAGCGAAGAGTCCTGGAACGCGGAGGTTTCCTTCTGTGAAACGGTCGTTTCGCAGAAGGAGGCTGCGGAAAGAGACTGGGAGATCTCGTCCACAGTCCACTCACCCGGCCCGCAGCAGGCGCACCGGGCGTCGGCGGAGGACAGATAACGCCCTCTTCCAGCCCCCCACACATCAGGACCCGAGGTGGCGGCGCGTAGTGTTCCACGCGCGCCTCTCTTAAACGTCGCGGGGGAGTCAAACACCTCACTCCCCCCCCCTGACCTGAGGAGGCCTGCAGCGGTAGGCCGGCACCAGCTGGGGGTTGCGGAAGGATCGTACGTTCCCGCGACCCCTGGCGAAGGTGTGAGATGGAACACCGGGGTGGTTTTTAATCAGTAAGAGTCTGACATTCATGAAGGTTTTCCACACCGGAAACAAAAAAAAGGCCTTTTTGGTTATACGACATTTATAGACTTAGGGTGGATTCTCGGAAATGCGTTTCCGCGTAACCACCTTAGGCTGGATTTTTTGGGGTGGATAAACGGATAACCCGTCAGGACGATTATTAATTTTTGTGGATCACACAAAAAAAGGAATTGGTGGAAATATTACTTTTTTTTTTTGTTCAATATATTATTCTTTTTTTGTTTGTTTGTCAGTCAAGCGACGGCATCTCGCACCTGGTGGCAGTAGTGGACCGCTCGCTGTCGTTCCCGTCGGCCGAGTTCGTGCGGCGCGCGCTGCGCAAGGCGGCCGAGCGGCACCACACGGACACGCCGCTCGTGCTGGACGCCACGCACGTGCAGGCCGCCGACTTCACCGCCGCCAAGGTACACACGCGAGCTAACTCCTCATTATCGGTCGGCGCACTTGACCACTTCTCATATATAGGTATGAGAAGGAGGAGGAGGTGGGGTATTAGGAACTTGTCTCAAGCAATTTCCCATACTACCCCATCGTCATCATACCCTTACCCTACCCCTTGCCCAATTTATTTGGGGTAGGCGCAACATGTCTTCTTCCCATACCTACAGAGATACTGAAGACTAACTCAGAGTTCAACTCTGAGTTAGTCTTCAGTAGTTTTTTCATTTTAAAATCTATAGTAAATCATTTTCAATTTCCAGGGCATAAAGGCGTTGATAGACGACTTCCACGCGCGAGGGCAGACGATAATCTTCTACAACGTGAAGCCGTCGATCGCGGAAGTGTTCCGCGGCGTGCGCCCGCGCGAGTTCCTGCACTGCTCGTGCCGCGCCGAGCTCGACCGCCTGCTGCTCAGTGCCGCGCGCGCGCACGACCAGCAGCGCCCTCGCGTCTGTTAGTACACTTTTGCACTCCTACCCATTACACAAGTTTTGTGACCTCGCAACTACTTTCATTGCGCATTATTAAAAACACGAATACGTTTCGGATTTTTTATTTTATTAACTGATTTAAAAAAAGAACAAAAAGTAAATAAAAATATCACAAAAACCTTAACAGTTTTGCTAATTAGTTTTGAGTTGTTAATTAACATTGAAACCAAACGTTGTAGATTACACGAAAAAAATGCTTGTAGATAAGCGGCACGACGACGCCGCTAATGCGCCCTTTTGACTATATTATTGTGTTGGTACACCATTAATTAGTTCCACAACTTACATTTTGCGTGAGTCGTGCCCAAGCGCGCTGAAACCAAGATAGAATTCTCCTATATACTAATGAAATATTGAATTTTCCAGAAACTTCGTCCTCATCGTCCTCATCGTCCTCATCGTCCTCTTCATCCTCTTCGTCCTCTTCGTTCTCTTCGGCCTCTTCGCCCTCTGCGTCCTCTGCGTATTCTTCGTACTCTTCGTCTTCTTCGTCCTCTTTGTACCTTGACACACGAGACAGTATTTCTTAGTTATACCTATGTATTTATACTAGCCTAGTTATTGTTAAGTAGCCTAAGTGTTGACAGCCCCAGTGGGCGCAGTCAAATAAACGTGTTGGTTATTTTAACACTTTGTTTTCTTTGACATTTATACTGAGGCTGGTACTTTTGTGAGGTAGTACTTACAGCACTGCCTACCCACCCAAAGCAAAAGGGGTTTGAATGTAAGAATATATGCGCAAGCGATGTCCGCTAAACTTAACGACACTCAAAAATATACATCATCATCATTCTCGGCTATTCCCAATTTATTTGGCGTCGGCGCAACATGTGTTTTTCTTGCATATTTCTCTGTTAATCGTCATCTTGGTAGTCATCCCCTTTCTGACCATATCATAAATATCATCATTTAGACAATCCATCCGTCGTTTTTCATTCACACTCAAAAATAATAATAATAATATCCTCCCGACCACAGAACAGATAATATTTAACCATTCTGTGCTCTCGGCCGTTTTTGGCCAATCTCAACAAAGATTAGCCAGGTACGCAGGAGATATTATAGTGCACACGGTAGATTCAGGTTCACTAATGTTTCACCAAAACTCCATTGACAAATTTTTAGAACAGTTTACAACCAACGTTTCGTATAGGGGGAAGTCCCGTAACGCCGGACGGCACCTACCGCCGGACACTCGTACTATTCAAGCAATTATAAACCTGTTCGTTTCAAAGTACAAGTGAAAGGGGCACGGGGGGCACACAGCAACAGGATCACGCGCCGCGACTCGCCTGTGACGCGCAAGGCCACGGCGGGAGCGGGAGTTTGCTGCTTTTGGCGAGAAATCACGGCGTCACGTAAAAATCGATGTAAGTAATTCTAATGTATTACGATGTATTCATTTTAATGGTATTCAAAAATAAAAGTAGTACTTGATTGTTATCCGTAAACTGATAGAATATTATTAGATTTTTTAACTAATTTTGGTAGGTACCACGTACCACCTAATGTACGACACCATCTGTCCCTTAATACCGGACACTAAGTCATCCCTTAGCACCGGACAGTAAAAATATTGATATTTCTCGTGAGAATTAACGTTATTTATTCTAATTGTTTAATTTTGTTTTAGAACATAGAAGAATGATTAGAATTGAAATGGAAGAGAAGAAAAAGAAAGGATCGTGGGAGCCACACTGTGTGGCTCCCACGATCCTTTCTTTTTCTTCTCTTATCGATAGCAGTTTGTAAGCTGTGTGGCCCACACAGCTTACAAACTGCTATCGATAAAATTTTGTCCAAAGAACTGAATGTAAGACAAGCTGCAATGCGATACAATATTCCTAAAAGCAATGTACATGACAAAATGAAGGCGCTAAATCGAGGAAAAGAAGTAACGATGAAACCAAAGTTATGTAGGTTCACTAACACCTTCTCAGCAGAGTATGAACAAGCTATGGTGGATCACGTCAAAGATTTATCTAACAGGTGTATGCCGCTTAGGAATTAAAACCAAAGGGAAGAGCGTAGACAAAAGAAAAGAAGCGAAAGACGTGGAGCCCAAAGAAAAAAAATGGAATTAAAGTGGAACCTTTAACTGAATCAAACATCTAACACAAACACAACAATTTTCAAGTAAACATCTTACACAAACACAACAATTTGCGTGGTTTGCTTAGAAGACACTGAGGAAGACTGGATTCAGTGCTCATCCTGTCTTGGGTGGGCACACGAAGCATGTGCAGACGTCCCAGAGTCTGAAGATGGCTAAATATGTGATCGATGCAGGCTACTCTGAGATGACCAGTGCTTTTGGTATGGTACAAATATCTGTCCGGTACTAGGTGCCACTTTTATAAATTACATTTTTTGTTACCAAAGTTTGATTAATGGTGTTAATTATTTTTAAGCAGAGGTTTTGTTTTTTTTAGTTTAATTTGATTTCTAACTTTGTTATCTATTGTAAATCATAAATAAATAAACATTCCGGAAAATATTTTTTATTTTATTTCTAAAAAACCTTAAGTGTCCGCCACTATGGGGCCTTCCCCCTACTATTTATTTCACATACAACTCATTCCGCGTATGTTGTATTTTATAAGCACTCGCTTAACAAACATTTATTTGGCAAATGCTTTTCTTTACAAATCTTTCGGATGATATTTAATCATTTATACATTTTCTTAGTGCTTAGATATTTTAAACTACGCAACGGATTTTAATGCAGTCGCTAGTGTATTATAAAATTATAGGTATTTTGTATAAACGTGATTTTTCCAAAAGAATCTAAATGTGAGTGGTTGACCAAAAAGGGACCTCAGGGGAAAATAATTGATTTCGAGTAAATCGCGTTTGAAATTTCGTGTAGAAACAAGTTTCGACTCGTGCGCGGGCGAAAAAAAATCATAAAAAAAACACTACGGCACCTAAAAATATTCTGGTTAGACCAAAACAAAGCTAAAAGACCACAGATTAAAAAATTAAAAAAAAAAATAACGGTTTCCAATCCCTCCAGCATAGCTATTCACAAACACTCGATAAGCTGCCGTGTCGTATCGAACATTAATCATTGTTATCGTAGGAGTCTTCTAAACGCTGTTCACAAGTCCAAAACCCGAAAATTTTGTCAGTTTAAATCAAATAGACGCCCGCTATTCTTCCAACAGCTGTTTGCTGTTGAGGGCAAGTCAAATCAGGTTATCGAAATGTCAGGTTTTCGATACGATAGCCTGTCGTATGATTATGAATCAGGGCTCAGGTCCCTTTTTGGTCAACCGCTCACAAATATTGAATGAAAAATTTATAAATTAATAAATATCATCCGAAAGATTTGTAAAGAGAAGCATTTGCCAAATAAATATTTATAAAATAAAACATTTGCGGAATGAATTGTTTGTGAAATATACATAGATATACAGTAAAACGGGGCTACTTTGACAAGGCCGATTACAACGCTATGACGCGTTCCGCACACCCCGCGCCTCGCGCAATATTACTCGAGGTCACGCAAACTTGCTGAGCACACGTGAAAACCGATTTTGGCGCTCTGTTAAAGTAGTTCCAACACCTGTCAAAGTAACCCTGGAAGTCAAAGTAGCCCCGTTTTGCGGTACGAAACGTTGTTTGTAAACTAAAAATTTGTCAATGGAGTTTTGGTGAAACATTAGTGAACCTCCATAACGGCCAAAGGTGCTGACTAGGCGAATTAAAAGAACCAGGTACGCTACTCGCCGCCAGAGGGCCTGATCTACTAGTACTATCAACGTAGGATTTGTTGAACAAATCCAGTCTACCTCGTTCTCAGAAACGTCACTTTTCGATGCTACCTACAGTTATAAGTATGCCAGAAACTTCACTGCAAAACGATGAAACCATTACAACGCTACAGGAAGAGATCAATGATTTAAGGATTAAGTTGCAAAGGGCGTATCAGTAGGCCTAGCCAAGTTACAAACGTTTCATATCGAATCTCTTTCTACAATCGTTAACGCTTCGGCGTAAGCGATTATAGAAAACGATAAGTTGCTAGCCAAGTTGACACGACCGAGTCGAACGCTCATTCTACAACGTATTTAGAAAAAACCTATACTTTAGTCTATGGTGAGCGTTCCGATAGACGTCAAAGTCACAGCTGTGTACTTAGTGCGCGGGCAAATAATTGTTTTTTTAAGTGTTTTGAAATTTGAAAGTAAGCGAAATAAGTTAAAGCTCTTCTTATATTTGATTTATTATTATAACACAGTGTGGAATGTAATTTTAAATATTACTGCATCTCGAAATGTAATGAAAGATACCTTAAAAAAAAAACCGGCCAAGTGCGAGTCGGACTCGCCCATGAAGGGTTCCGTAGCAGCAAGTAACATAATATAAAAGTTCTTGTAGTTCGTTGTAACTTTGTGAAAGGTAAATTGCGGTTTTCGATTTATGACGTATTAAAAAAAAACTACTTACTAGATCTCGTTCAAACCAATTTTCGGTGGAAGTTTACATGGTAATGTACATTATATATATATTTTTAATTTTATCATTCTCTTATTTTAGAAGTTAGAGGGGGGGGGACACACATTTTACCACTTTGGAAGTGTCTCTCGCGCAAACTATTCAGTTCAGAAAAAAATGATATTAGAAACCTCAATATCATTTTTGAAGACCTATCCATAGATACCCCACACGTACAGGTTTGATGAAAAAAAATTTTTGGAGTTTCAGTTGTAAGTATGGGGAACCCCAAAATTTATTGTTTTTTTTTCTATTTTTGTGTGAAAATCTTACTGCGGTTCACAGAATACATCTACTTACCAAGTTTCAACAGTATAGTTCTTATAGTTTCGGAAAAAAGTGGCTGTGACATACGGACGGACGGACAGACAGACAGACAGACAGACAGACAGACAGACATGACGAATCCATAAGGGTTCCGTTTTTAGCCATTTGGCTACGGAACCCTAATGAAGTGATAACTTTGAAGTATAGGATGGAATCTAGATCTCGAGCAAGCCCAGAACAGTTCGCAGCTTTATTGGAATTCATGGAAAGGTACGTAAATTATTAGTTGTTTCGTAAATATCTTCCTTTGTTATTTAAAAATCTATCATACTCGGGCCACCTCGGGCACTTGAAAGTTTGAAACATAAACAATGACGTGATCCGCAACATGAACTAATACTTACGAAAGAAACAAACAAAACAATTGACCCTTACTACTTAATCAATAGACCCTTTGTTTCTCTGAAATATTTTTTAAATGCTAAATGATAAATATAGTCCAAAAATAAGGTAAATAAACAAAACACTTCTCGGTCTTAACACAGCTGTATCATAATAGACGCCATTTTTTATCGTTTTCTCTTGGGTCTCGGCGATCGCTTAGCTATCGTTCAAAAACTTCGACAGCGTTTCGTTAGCGCTTGTCAAAAGTGTAACTTGGCTACCATTTGTATGGGATGTAGCGATCTACGTTGTAGAAACGATTACATTCTATTCTAACATTTTGAACGAGTAAACTTAGCTACGAATTTTCTATTCGTTTGTACTGACCACGTGACTTAACGTTGAGATGATGTCATTCCTATACATTTGATTAGTTTTCTACTAGCGTTAACGATTGTAGATTGTCAACTTGGCTAAGCCTACAGGTAAGTAGTTGACAACTTGCTCCGTGTGAAGAAAAATTTAAACCCAGATCTGGATAAAGGATGATGGGCATTTTTGTATGGCGACTGGACGTAGAACCAACAGAAATTAAATATATCGTAATATTTAGTACTCCATAGTAAGATAACGTTTACGTGAATTTCATCTTCATAATCACTGGGGTTGAGGAGCAGTGAAGTCCAAAAGGTGGATAAAATAAAATGCACAATAATTATGGATTGATATTTTTATTTCAAGATTTCGTTTTATTTTATTTTTTTTGTTCTTTTTTGTTTGTTTTATAAATGGCATCTCGTATTTGACATTGATTGAATGTCGATTTTTGTGCTGGTGTGCTGTACTGGTTGCCCTATTTCTCTCCAGGAGGAGGGTTATGTGGTCATCAGGGTCCTTTATTTATTTATATATTAGAAATTACAACAGCATACACATTGTAGATCTTTTACATTTATGCTATGTGAATTACAGAATACCGAATAAAAGATATCCACTACTAACAATAATTATAAAAGAAAACAAAAAGTTACTCATGCGTCAGTGAAAATATTTATGTATAAACTAAACTAGGTGTATGCGTATTTTAATACTCACTGTACACAAACATATTGAAAGAAAGAAAAAGACAGCAGCAGCAGTATTGTTACACTATAACATTAATATGTATTATTCTGACCAGTGATAAGATGCCATAGCGTGTACTCATGGGTCATTATCGATAATAAGGTTTAATAAATGTTGAGCTGGAGCAATAAACGGCTCATACCTTCCTATGCCTAAATACCATATTACGGAAACGATATGGGCACAGCTCCCGACTGTCCTTCTGCCAATCATACAAGTACAATAGTGCTGAATTATTGCGTTTCTACCGATTTGGTCCCTGTCAATTAAAATATACGAATAATATGTGCGTGCCCTCACATGCCACGACTGTATTCGCACTCGGAGTAACCACACATTGTTTTGCAAAATATCACATTCATTTAAATCATATAATGTATCATCCCTACACATTTAAATCAAATAAATGCCATCGCGAAAATGTTCTGCTACATATGATTTTGCTAGCTTCATAAGGTGTGTCCCTAAAGCATGCAATATTATACAGTCTTCAGTCAGACGAGGAAAATCACTCAAGAATGGGAGGTTTGCTTCCATTCTTGTAAAACTGCGACGTTGTCTGTTAAGGTTTTTCATTTCAACGTAATCATATAAATGATTGGGAGTATTCATATTGTCATTAATCAAACTCATGATATCTGGAGCTAGCCTGTGATCTTAAAAAACGGGATGAAAAGCATTTAACAGGCTTGCACCAATTTTAAAATTGTGAAACATATGGGGAAGAGCTCTATTAAAATATGTTTGTCGAAGTAATCTATAGCATTGTTTCATTTTTCCATTTATGGCCTCGACAACCCAGCGGCAAATGGTTACTAATCGAGCTTTGTTGGCTTGTTGCGTAGTTAATTGTCTTTCGCTCCTATCTTTCGTAGGCGGTATATGTGCCTCATAGCCACATTCCTCGAGACTGTTTATGCTATCTCTAAAACCTCGATCTAGACTAAAAACATCACCCTGTCGAAAAAACCAATTCCAGGGGCTATCTTCATGCCTGCCGGGGGTGCGGGATTGTCCGAAAGGGTTACCGCTACCCCGGAACATAAAGGACTAAGGAAGAACACGGATGGGTTTTAGTCAGTAAGAGTCTGACACTCCCTTCCGCTCCACCCAGAGCGGGAGGAGTCATTTGATGATTCCCCATCCATAAAAAAGGGCTATCTTCATTACGAACAATCCCTTGCATGATTGTTGCATCGGATGTAGTCGCAGCAAAAGGGCCAATAACGTCTATTATATAACCGTCAGTACATACTATCATGAATGGTTTTAATACATTCTCATATTTGTGCAAGCTATAAGACAAACGTTGAAATAAAAAGTTTGAACTTTTATCAATGAAAATGTAGGTTCCATCGCAAATAGTGATTGCGATTGAGTAAGTGATTGCGTTGTTACCAAATATGCCCTTAGGTATCAATAAATTCCTTTCAAAAATATCGTTCCTTGACATGTGGTTAAAACCTAAATGTAATGTGACAGAATCTTGTAGCAAACGTTCTCTGGCAATTTTTAACTTTCGCTCTAGAGTACGACGAGACATTAAATAATGACGCTAAGCGTTCATTACTTTCACCAGTACGAAGTTTAGCTAAATACATATACACCAAGGACCGTCTTTGGACGATTACTTTGTTCTGATAAAGTTGGTGTCTGATTTAATATAATATGAAACTGCTCATAATTAAGACCCACCCAAAAATATAAATCATCGTTGTCTAGCTGTGTCATCGTATCAAAATCAAATCTAGTAGCTTGCAAAATAGCCTCTAAAAATATTACATATGTCTGTAAATTGAGCACAGTTAAAATCGTGACACGTATGAATACTATTAATTAATTAATTCCAGTCATTACTTTGCAAATGCTGCTGACACACTCTGGCTGCTTCGGGCACATATAAACTATACTCACAAAGCATGTGTATTTTAAGCGATTTAGGAATCGCAATCATTTTTTAATTATAACGACTTTGTAAAATAAACTAGGAAAAATTCACTCCTCATTTCAGAATTAATAATATATTACAAGGCAAAACTGCACTATTCCATTTTTAAATGTGTTAGCTATTTTATAACGATTCCAACGACATAAGTTTTGTATACAGCTCCCTTCCAAAATAATGCGCGGGATCACCACACATTTTATTGCATTTTTTATTACATTGACATTCGCGCCAATTCGTTCATAATGGCCGCGACGGCCGAGCGGTAAAATAAAGTTGAACCGAATACATTGATTTATGTAAGTTGATATTTTGGTTAGTTTATTAAGTACTTACATGGTTCAAAGCATGTTCTCGGATGTATTCTGCCAATTGAGGTTGACGCTCAGGAATACTGTCCGCCAAAACATGTCGCCTTCGTCGGTACATAGATCGCGGACACGTAACGCATCGTCGTTCTTCCATTGCATTTAACAAACGCAGCACGAACGAGTAAGAAAGTCCATAAACAGGCAGGGTCGCGGGTTTAAAAAACGTATAACAACAAAAGTCCAATCACAAGGCAATAACAAATCAAGAAACAAGCCGGGTCAAGAAGTCGAAACACACTGTAAGCGAACGACGACTGAGTGCGCAGCGCACGCGCAATATCCATACAATCCGTGGGTGGTTGTAGCCATTTCTCGCAAGCGGGGCTTCCCCCGGGTAGGGTGCAGCAGCTGCTCTCCTCCCGCCTTTGTTTTGCGTTCCCGAGAACAAACACTGTTTAGCTGTTTGAATATTTTACCTCAATAGTAATTAATATCTCCGTACTCCCGCCACCTGGGTACTTGTTGCCATACTATGAAATGAAGTACTAAATATAAGCTTTCATATGAAATGTATTTCGACTCTGTTGGTTGAACGTCCATTTTGACCAACATCCTTTAATCGTGTCATAGAATTATATAAGAAGGTGGGTGCAAGAGAAGCCAAGTGTGCCACTCCAGGTTCTAAACGAAAAGTTTCAAACACGAAACTCCAAGTGCCACTCCAAGCCTAACATCAACCCCAATAAAAAAATCTTTAGGAAATATTAGGTCCTTACATATGAAATTGGCGTTTTTCGTACTGGCCACTAATCACGAATTTCTCCTCTTTGGTAAGGAATTCCAAATTCAAATTTGTACAGCTATTTACTCATGTATTTGTGCTTCGATGACCGTCATTCATTTGTTTTTTTTCTTCTGTTTTTTCTGTTTGCGTCACTCATTTTACAAAATGGAAAATTTAAAATATCGCATTATTTACGAGTACGAGTTCCGCCGTGGCACTAGTGCTGCGGAAACGACTCGAAGGGTGAATGATGTGTATGGCGGTCATGTTGCAAAAGAAAACACAGTTCGTTTTTGGTTCCAACGTTTTCGTTCTGGAAATTTCGACCTGCAGAACAAGCCCCGTGGACGGCCTGAGACCCAAGTTGATAATGGAGAATTGAAGGCTATTGTGGAAGCGGACCCATCGCAAACCACGTCCGAGTTAGCTGCAGGCTTCGATGTTAGTGATAAAACTGTTTTAATTCACTTGAAGCAAATTGGGAAGATTAAAAAGCTTGAAAGGTGGGTACCTCACGAATTGACTGAAGCAAACCGGCAAACGCGCGTCGACTGCTGCGTTACATTACTGAACCGGCACAACAATGAAGGTATTTTAAACCGAATCATTACCTGTGATGAAAAATGGATTCTTTACGATAATCGGAAGCGCTCAGCGCAATGGTTGGATCCTGGCCAGCCAGCCAAATCCTGCCCCAAGCGAAAATTAACCCCAAAAAAGTTACTTGTAAGCGTTTGGTGGACTAGTGCCGGTATTGTTCATTACAGTTTTCTCAAATCTGGCCAGACTATTACAGCTGATGTCTATTGTCAGCAATTACAAACCATGATGGAAAAGCTAGCGGCTAAACAACCAAGGCTGGTCAATCGCTCCACGCCACTGCTGCTTCACGACAACGCCAGACCACACACTGCGCAACAGACGGCTACCAAATTAGAAGAGCTTGAATTGGAATGTCTTAGACATCCTCCGTACTCCCCGGACCTTGCTCCAACAGATTACCATTTTTTTCGCAATTTGGATAACTTTTTGCAAGGGAAAAAATTCAACTCCGATGGGGCAGTCCAAATCGCCTTCAAAGATTTTATTGATTCCCGTCCGACTGGTTTTTTTAGTAAAGGGATCAATGAACTACCTATAAGATGGCAAAAGTGCATTGAAAACAATGGTTCATACTTTGATTAATTAAATATATTATATTAAAAAATATTCGACTTTTTGTTCCTTCCATACAAAACGCCAATTTCATATGTAAGGACCTAATAAATCTACATGCCGAATACAAACTTTGAATAAGGACACCCAAACCAGTAGGTAATCATACTCTAGCAAAATTAAAACGCCAATCATCGACAGCTTGTAGTAATAAACAACTAAGAACGGAAAATGCATGCAAACAAACAAACAGATGTAAATATTGGCAATACTACTTCTATACATCAAGTCAGCAAAACCGAAACAACCAATACTATTACACCAACAAAACAAATCTATATATTAGGTCCTTACATATGAAATTGGCGTTTTGTATGGAAGGAACAAAAAGTCGAATATTTTTTAATATAATATATTTAATTAATCAAAGTATGAACCATTGTTTTCAATGCACTTTTGCCATCTTATAGGTAGTTCATTGATCCCTTTACTAAAAAAACCAGTCGGACGGGAATCAATAAAATCTTTGAAGGCGATTTGGACTGCCCCATCGGAGTTGAATTTTTTCCCTTGCAAAAAGTTATCCAAATTGCGAAAAAAATGGTAATCTGTTGGAGCAAGGTCCGGGGAGTACGGAGGATGTCTAAGACATTCCAATTCAAGCTCTTCTAATTTGGTAGCCGTCTGTTGCGCAGTGTGTGGTCTGGCGTTGTCGTGAAGCAGCAGTGGCGTGGAGCGATTGACCAGCCTTGGTTGTTTAGCCGCTAGCTTTTCCATCATGGTTTGTAATTGCTAACAATAGACATCAGCTGTAATAGTCTGGCCAGATTTGAGAAAACTGTAATGAACAATACCGGCACTAGTCCACCAAACGCTTACAAGTAACTTTTTTGGGGTTAATTTTCGCTTGGGGCAGGATTTGGCTGGCTGGCCAGGATCCAACCATTGCGCTGAGCGCTTCCGATTATCGTAAAGAATCCATTTTTCATCACAGGTAATGATTCGGTTTAAAATACCTTCATTGTTGTGCCGGTTCAGTAATGTAACGCAGCAGTCGACGCGCGTTTGCCGGTTTGCTTCAGTCAATTCGTGAGGTACCCACCTTTCAAGCTTTTTAATCTTCCCAATTTGCTTCAAGTGAATTAAAACAGTTTTATCACTAACATCGAAGCCTGCAGCTAACTCGGACGTGGTTTGCGATGGGTCCGCTTCCACAATAGCCTTCAATTCTCCATTATCAACTTGGGTCTCAGGCCGTCCACGGGGCTTGTTCTGCAGGTCGAAATTTCCAGAACGAAAACGTTGGAACCAAAAACGAACTGTGTTTTCTTTTGCAACATGACCGCCATACACATCATTCACCCTTCGAGTCGTTTCCGCAGCACTAGTGCCACGGCGGAACTCGTACTCGTAAATAATGCGATATTTTAAATTTTCCATTTTGTAAAATGAGTGACGCAAACAGAAAAAACAGAAGAAAAAAAACAAATGAATGACGGTCATCGAAGCACAAATACATGAGTAAATAGCTGTACAAATTTGAATTTGGAATTCCTTACCAAAGAGGAGAAATTCGTGATTAAAGTGGCCAGTACGAAAAACGCCAATTTCATATGTAAGGACCTAATATGTATATGTTACCGATAATGTGCGTAAATTAGATGGAGAGTGCAGATTATCTGGTTGAGTCCGTTAAAGTGGAAAAAAAATGTCTGTAACCGGCCAAACCCGGATTTAGGATGAACTAGTTTCGCCTATGTGCATTTGGATTGAGTGATATTTTATATTTCGGGACAAAATCTGATTGTACAGACGCCAGCACGTCAAGTTACCCCAATATGTCAAATTTCTTTGATAGATTTTCAACTTTACGGCAAAGTAATAAGGTTCATATTCAATTGGGAAAATTTTAAGATTGGGGTAGCTTGATGTGCTGGCGTCTGTACTATCGCGGACACTCCCGCCTGACAACCACTAAGTTCATTTTTGATTGCACTCAAAAAATAGAAGCGCTCTCTAGTAAGCGCGCCAAGGTCAAATAGTTCGTACGTAAAATTCACAAAAGGAGTACACGTGATGGGAGTGGGAGGCAGTCATCTCCTTCTGCGAAGCCGTCACGCTAGCGAAGGAGCTCCACAAAAAAAGGAGTACATGTGATGTGTCACTAAGCTGCGCAGTGCAGGTTGCAACTAATTACGTTATCGCTTTCCTAATAGGCGAAAACTTTAGGGTCCGTTCACACAGACCGGCTCGGAGAGGAGAGCAGATTCTTATCACGTTGAAAACAGAGTTTTTAGTATTTGTAGTAAGGTTTATTTTTGCATGTGCACTGCTTTTGTTATTAAGAATGCTTGAACGCGCTTGGTGTGAAATAATAAGAGGAGCTGACCGGCTCCGATCGCGTACTTTTTCTCATTCGCGCAGCTGTTCGGCTCCGATTGCATGCTCTTTCTCTCTCGCGCAGCCGATCGGCTCCGATTGCGTGCTCTTTCTCGCTCGCGCAGCAGATCGGCTCCGATTGCGTGCTCTTTCTCGCTCGCGCAGCCGATCGGCTCCGATTGCGTGCACTATCTCGCTCGCGCAGCCAATCGGCTCCGATTGCGTGCACGCTGCCCCACGCCGAAAGCCATTTTGATGCCTTTGTAGTGTATCCACCCGGCTCCGAGCGCATCCGACCGGCTGCGAGTGCATCCGACCGGCTCCGAGCGCATCCGACCGGCTGCGAGTGCATCCGACCGGCTGCGAGCGCATCCGACCGGCTCCGAGCGCATCCGCTTTCAGATAGCTTCCAGCCAGTCTATGTGAAAAGTTGGCGGCTCCGCTCTGACCAACTCCAAGCGTACCTATACGATCCGGTCTGTGTGAAAAGAAAAATGCGCGCCGATGCTCTCCGAGCCGGTCTGTGTGAACGGACCCTTAAGGGGGTGTGACTTGGCGCCGCCGCAGGATTTAGGCGAAAAAATGTTTAAAAAGTGATCAGGCAGAAAAGACCGCGATGGTATATTTAATCAAAAATAGTCAAAACTCATAGCCCAAAGTAAAAATATTGACACCCTCAAGGGTCTTCAGTTATAGCCAAAGTGTGGATCACTAAATTCAGACATTTTGCAATAACGGCTATGAGCTAAATCTCAACAAAAACTTACTCTACTGACAATATAAATTTATATTTAAAAAAATTGTTAACAAATTGTCACAACATTTTTTAAAACCATCAAGACATTTAAAGCTTCTTCCAGGTATCTATAACAGTATCATTGGATCACTCAGTACAGACACCATTTTGTCTGAGAGATTGTTGTGATAAGGTTTAGGTAGACTTTTTCTACTTCTTCCGACTATATTTGTACAATAAATATTGTAACACAAATATCTTTTGTTAAAATGTTATGAGTACCTACTCAATTCATGAACTGAGTGATCCTTATGAAAACTTATAGGTAACTACACAATGCGAAAACGCATTGAGAAATAACACTTTCATAATAATTATTGTTCCTGTTAAAGACTGATTGAATAATGTATGATCTTAATTACAGAATTAATAATTATGTTGAAAAATAGTATAATAATTATGTACCAGAGAGTGGTAATTAACCCATTGAATGTCGTAATTACAGACACAATTAAAAAGCCATTGTGTCTCGCGTAGATCTACGTTCCGGCATACGAAGGGTTAAGCCCTGAAGCGTCAGCCGGGCTCGGGAGTCCCATCACTTTTTCAATATCAATTTTATTTAGATAAATTTGTGTACCTATGTGGTGTACCTATCGTGGCCATATCGTAGATTTGCTCACTTCATGAAATGCTCGAGAATTTCATGAAATGTTCGCATTTCATGAAATGTTTCACTGTCTATTGGCCACATCATGATGTGGTCTGGCCAGATCAATGATTACTCAACGTTTGACGATATGAACAGTTCAACGCACGACTACTTCATGATGTGGCCAAACATTAGTGATCATATCGTAAAATAATTAGAATATCCGCCGGTAGAGGCGTTGATGTCGGTTTCCTCTGTGGGTTCCCTATCCATTTGCATAAAATTTTAAGGCCTAATATAACTTGGCATATTTTTGTTTCTCCTAATTAATTTTCGCATAACAGCTTACGCATATACGCTCGTTTTATTTCTAACGACGTTAGGTCGACGGAGCCCCGCTGGGCGGGGCTCCTATTTCTGTCTGCAGGGTTTAAAGGAACCTAACCAAACCGAACCTCGAGGTGCCCCTGACGTCGTTTAGTGTTATGCGAACCCTAAATTCATGAAATGGGTACGACATACCTACATTAAAGACTATTATTAAACAATCAAACAATTTTGTTAAATTGTCGTCTTAACAATTAATTAAACTATGTTTCTATCATTGCAACTGTTTTATTCATAACGAAGACCTTTTTCCTTGAATTAATTAAAAGGTAGAGTTTATTCAAAATTGGACCTCAGTACAAGTGAATAAGTATGTAACTCCTACAATCAACCTATCACAACGTATGTCCACGTCTTGAAAACTGTGTGATATACGTTACACTAGGTTTTTCTATAAGGTACGTTATAGCTGTTATTAATTTTTTCAAAAATTTTTTTTTTTTTTTTAATTCAAATATTTATTGCTCAACACAGTAATTTTATCCATTTCCAGATGTTAAGTGAATGCGCAGTACACTGTATTGTACCAATTCAGGCATGCAATATTCATAATTATAGTTATACAATTTCATTACATAATGTCATAAATTCAAAAATAAAAAATAAGTTGTACAATGATATAAATTCAAATTAATAAGTTAACAATGTCATAGATTCAAATTAAAAGGTAATGTCAAAGTAATTAATGGAATTAACCAATTTATAATTTTTCATGCATTGTATTATTAAAATTATTATTCAAATTAAAATATATGCCAGTAGTCATTCAAATTACATTATATAATTGCACTTATCTAATTCTATCTAGAATTAAGCTTAAATAAATCGGCCTTTTGACATATCTAATTATTGTAACACGATATTTTTTTTTATTGTAACACGATATTTTTTTTAAATAACCACTATGTCATTTTCGAAACTATAATACCTAGTAGGCTTCATATGGTTTATCAGATAGATCTTTCAGATAACAGGTATCAAAATTTTGAGAAAAATGCTCTTAACAGTATTCCAATAGGATGATTACATAAAAAGCTAAAACTCTTTTTATTGTGAATTGAATTTAGTTTTTTGCCTCTCCTGTAAAGTCAAGTTAAGTCCTGGTTACATTAATTGATATTAAAACTGACTATACATACATATGTACTTTATCATTTATATTTCCGATTATCTCATATTATATGGTCACCCTACTTCACTTTTCCCTAAAAATAAAATAAAAATCCAATATCTAGTGAATTAGTGATTGAATTCTATGTCCAACTTTAGTCATAAAGTTGTACAAAAATGAATCGTAGTTTGTGTAAATCAATACGAAACAGGTAAAGTAGCCACCAAAAGTCCATAGGCCATAGGTCCATAGTAAAACTTTATGATTATACCCACAGAAATCTAAACAAATAAATTATAAGGTAGACAGATGCAGTTAAGTCACGGCTCATTCACCGCGATTCCCCGACTAAATAGAATGTTGTAATTGCTTCTTGGTTGGTTGATAATTTGAAATTGTGGGTTAGTGAAGTGTGTTTAATCTATTAGCGCTGTTGTAGTTCATTTTGAAATGCAAGCAAATTTAAATATTGAGATGAAAGCTGATATTATAGCGCGCAGGATGTTGTGCTCACGTGCCCGCAATGCGCGAGGAATTTCTCAAAAAAGATTGGCTACATAAGCCACATGCGAGCTCACGAACGACAACTACTGCGGAGTTGAAGCAATCGCCCTGGCCGAAATCGGTTGGATCGTGTCATCATCGTAGATGATAAATGAACTTATAGCACCCGTATTAGCACATATTATGCACCTTAGTATTGTTGACGGCGTTTACCGTGAGAAAATTAGGTATTATAAAATAAACGACTTCATAAAAAAGATAACAAAACCGGTATGAAGAACAGAGATTGTAAGTGTGTGAAAAAACAAAATTTGAAACGTTTTTTATCTCATTCTAGATTAATAAACTTTGGTATCCCACAGGGTCGCGTCCTTGGGCCACCTCTTTTCTTAATCTACATAAATGATCTGCCAAAGCTGACTCAACATCAAATGGTGATGTATGCAGACGACAGTACTACTGCCATAGTGAAATGTATTGATCTCAATATTTATCAAGATGACATTAATAATACACTATCGGCCATAATTAATTGGCTTAGTAAAAATAATTTAGTTATAAACTTAAAAAATGCACTTTCACCAAAGAACTATAGTACCAAAAGTAAATAGACATAGCAATTGTAACATTGAAGAAGTTATAGTAGCAAAATTCTTAGGTTTATTCCTTGATAACCAACTTAACTGGAAGACCCACATAGAAGACCTAAGTAAGAAAATAAATAAATCAGTATACGCAATTTTCCAAATTGCGAGAAAAATAGATATGGATGCGCTACTAGTTGCATATCATGGCTTAGTAACCTCAATTTTGCGATATGGTATTATTTTTTGGGGCAACATGATAAAGATATCGTTTTTAAGGCACAAAAAAGATGGAAAGATCAATGTGAGGTCTGAAAACTGATGATAGCTGTGTACCATTCTTTAAATCACAGAAAATACTTACCTTACCCACATTACATATTTTTAAATTAGTGCAGTTTTTGTCAAAACAAAAATGAGTTTATTCGAAAAAGTGTCAACGTTACGAGATGTTGCGATTCGTAGCCCATACGCAAACTCTAGCAAACAGCGTTGTACTGCCTTCTTTAGAAAGAGCGTTTTAGGCACATGGCACCTCGCATTTGTAATAAATTACCAGATATCATAAAAAATTTGAACGTTATATTATTAGTAGGGGAACCCAAAGGGTTTTTGAGCAAGCATATTCAGGCCATAATTTTGCATTTATCCCTAAATCAAGGAACCCAATAGCTTCGATTACTGTTTCCATTGGAAGGTGACACGTTTGTGAAGATTTCTCGATCTTCAGAAGTTTGAAAATACTAAACACTTGAACGTAATGATTAAAAGTTAAGTAACAAAATTAAAACATCGTCGGAGTACACCATAAACAAAGTTGATTATTTCAACATTTTACTATGACACCAAGTAAACCAATTATTTCAAAAATATCCTCATCTTATGGGCTATCTAACGAACTAGCAACGTTTTAAAAAATATTGAGAGACGCCCGTCAATTGTTTGATCACGCTGGCAAAGGTGAAAAGCAATACTTACCAAAATTAACTAAAACATTATAGTAACGACTTGTTTACGTCGTAATACTTTTCTATTCGAGGTTTTATTGGTACTACGAACCTCTGCGCTCGTTATCGTTACTGATATCGCCTCCAATTCTCAGTGATAGTTCGGTATGAGGGTTTTGTCACTTCTGCTTAGGCCGCCAGCTGCTAGTTAACTAGATTAAATGAATGATCATGAGATTGAAATTTATTTCTAACCGATTTCTAAAAGAGGGAGGTTATCAGTTCGTCTGAAGGTACAGGATGAATGTTTCAAGTCAGCATGGATGACCAAATCCGAAACTATAGGCTGTAATACCGAAAAATTCTTAAAGGAGTCACGGGGTAGATTTGGACGAATATTAAAACTGCATCATTAAATCTTCAAAAAATCAATTGCTCTAGCTAGGAATCGAACTCGTAGATTTTGAAAAAAAAAACACCGCCTGTTTTATTGTACCCTCCGACGGTGTCGTTAATAAGGATCAAATTCTGGAATGACGTGAAACACGGCAAAGTAAAGGAAAGTGGACATTTTGAAGATTAACTAAAATCAGATCAGCAAATCGATTAATTATGATTTAGCAATGAATTCAAAATATAATTTATTATATAAGTTAACAGGCAAATAACTTCTAGTACAGTGCAAATGACCAAATCACTTACATTCGGTACTTAAAAACTGTTACCATCTTAAAATAATTGTTTTTTGTTAAAAATGCGCCCTTTAATTTTCTTTGTCGTATACCCTTCGATGATGTCGCTAATAAGGATCAAATTCTGGAAAGAAACTACAAAGTAAATTAAAGGGCGCAGTTTTAACAAAAAGCAATTATTTCTTCTTTGTTGACTTCTGTATTCTCTGTATTTTGTGCTTCGTCATGCGAGCGACGATATAAGCTACAAACATTGACTCATAGTGTGGTGATGGGCTGATAACAGTGGGGATACCTGCTTCACTATTATTGGTTCAGTATGTTCTTATAAAGAATGTTGGAGATATTTTATTTTTGCGCTCGTCTTAAATTCTGCCGGCAGGTTAGTAAATAAAAACAGCATAGAAGAGATAATTAAATGTTTATTTTACAATCGTCGTTACAGTCCGAGATGCGGGTCGCACAGCCAATGCTCTTACAAAACCTTTCTTTTTGGTTACATTACCTACTACTTGTTTAAAGATTACATTGGAATTACGTAAACTCTAGCTTAACTTAACATTCACTAACACTATCCAGTACGTCGCCACTCTCTTCCAATAAATCAATACAAAATGGCCAAACAATGTAATCCTAAGTCGTGCTGACAGCGAGCGGTGCTGCGAGCTAGCACCTTCGACTCGACACAAGTTTGAGCAGCGACACAACATAAACACTAGAATATTTTCACAAATTGTTTCCAAAAGGAAGTCCTCTACGGTAAAGTGAGCAGGAAAGGTTAACGTTTACAATAATGTTCCCATTTATTTGACACATCCTCAGATAGGACAGGGCCACACACGGCCGGTCGGCTCAACGCTGTAGGGATCACTTTTGCTTAAAACCCGATTTGCCTAAAACTTCATTCCATAAATTCATCTTATTAAATCCTAACGTAACGGCTACAACGTTGCGGGAACAGCCCATTAAACTTAAATATTGAGAATTTATTGAGATGGGCAGCACTCCAGGGCTGCAGGAAGACGGCGCAGAGATCAATAGACACGACGCAGCGGTGAGCGGGCGAGCACGCCGGGCGGACAGTGCGGACAGTGAGGACAGTGAGGACAATGAGGACAGTGCGGACACGGGACAGTGTTGCACATCTATACCATCGGCAACCTCCAGCACATATCATTAAATCGTAAGAGACTTAATAATTGAAATATTGAATACCTACGGCTAATTGACTACACGTATACTGAGTGAGCGCTCCGCCGCCACCGCTGCGCCACTCCCAGTGTAGCCCTGCTCTGTGTCGCTGTGTGCCGCACAGTGTCACACAGTGTCGCTGTGTGCCGCACAGTGTCACACAGTGTCGCTGTGTGCCGCACAGTGTCACACAGTGTCGCTGTGTGCCGCACAGTGTCACACAGTGTCGCTGTGTACCGCACAGTGTCACACAGTGTCGCTGTGTGCCGCACAGTGTCGCTGTGTGCCGCACAGTGTCACACAGTGTCGCTGTGTGCCGCACAGTGTCACACAGTGTCGCTGTGTGCCGCACAGTGTCACACAGTGTCGCTGTGTGCCGCACAGTGTCACACAGTGTCGCTGTGTGCCGCACAGTGTCACACAGTGTCGCTGTGTGCCGCACAGTGTCACACAGTGTCGCTGTGTGCCGCACAGTGTCACACAGTGTCGCTGTGTGCCGCACAGTGTCACACAGTGTCGCTGTGTGCCGCACAGTGTCACACAGTGTCGCTGTGTGCCGCACAGTGTCGCTGTGTGCCGCACAGTGTCACACAGTGTCGCTGTGTGCCGCACAGTGTCACACAGTGTCGCTGTGTGCCGCACAGTGTCACACAGTGTCGCTGTGTGCCGCACAGTGTCACACAGTGTCGCTGTGTGCCGCACAGTGTCACACAGTGTCGCTGTGTGCCGCACAGTGTCACACAGTGTCGCTGTGTGCCGCACAGTGTCACACAGTGTCGCTGTGTGCCGCACAGTGTCACACAGTGTCGCTGTGTGCCGCACAGTGTCACACAGTGTCGCTGTGTGCCGCACAGTGTCACACAGTGTCGCTGTGTGCCGCACAGTGTCACACAGTGTCGCTGTGTGCCGCACAGTGTCGCTGTGTGCCGCACAGTGTCACACAGTGTCGCTGTGTGCCGCACAGTGTCACTCAGTGTCGCTGTGTGCCGCACAGTGTCACACAGTGTCGCTGTGTGCCGCACAGTGTCACACAGTGTCGCTGTGTGCCGCACAGTGTCGCTGTGTGCCGCACAGTGTCACACAGTGTCGCTGTGTGCCGCACAGTGTCACACAGTGTCGCTGTGTGCCGCACAGTGTCACACAGTGTCGCTGTGTGCCGCACAGTGTCACACAGAGTCGCTGTGTGCCGCACAGTGTCACACAGAGTCGCTGTGTGCCGCACAGTGTCACAGTGTCGCTGTGTGCCGCACAGTGTCACACAGTGTCGCTGTATGCCGCACAGTGTCACACAGTGTCGCTGTATGCCGCACAGTGTCACACAGTGTCGCTGTGTGCCGCACAGTGTCACACAGTGTCGCTGTGTGCCGCACAGTGTCACACAGTGTCGCTGTGTGCCGCACAGTGTCACACAGTATCACACAGTGTTGTACAGTGTCGCTGTGTGGCACACAGTGTGAGCAGCGCGGCGGCCGGGAGACTTCGGTGCAGCCACCGACAACACATATTTGGTATCACACTCACACTCGCACATACAATAAACGGCACTTACTAACGATATGACACATTAAGTTTAAACAAATTAATCAACTACATATTTGAACATCTCGCACTTCGAGCTAACAGATCAAATGTAAATGTCAAATAATCACTAAATTATACTAAATAGGATAAATGCTAGTACTACACGTTACGAACAACGTGTATAATGCCCGGGCAGCTTTATAAAATGCCCGAACTTAGACATATGGATAGAAAACTACTGTTCGTAAATATAAACTAGCACAAAATTATATAAAATTATTAAAAATTTGACTTATATACGTAAATATTTGATTTTTCTACTAAAAGTTAAGCGTACATTGGTCAGTGTAAGCGTTCCATTAGAATATTTGAACCGTGATGTAAGGGAACGTGCACACCGGCCGCTCCACGTTACGTTACAACTAAGTCGTGCAGTTCGGCAGCGCTCAGTGTCGCTCACACGGTACAAGTGTACAACTCAATAATACTTGACGATATCAATTTAAATACTTATAAATACATTACAATCTCGCGGCGTGATGTGTACGTGTGAACGAGTGAACTTAACGCTACTCTCGCTCGGTCTCGCGACACGGACACACGGTGTCGCGTGTGTCTGTGTCGCCAGGAAGTATTCTCTGTCGCTTTTTCACACGAACCTTGTCTTTTC
Organism: Amphipoea lucens; assembly: GCA_947508005.1. Lineage (NCBI taxonomy): Eukaryota > Metazoa > Arthropoda > Insecta > Lepidoptera > Noctuidae > Amphipoea > Amphipoea lucens. Next base: position 24,286,064 of record OX382358.1, read on the forward strand.
ATATACAATCACTTCTAGTACAGTAAGTAAATGAAAAAACGAGAGAAGTAAATGAAAAAACGAGAGAAACCAACTTATTTATCTACATAATATAATAATACATAAATTCTAACTTAAAACTGAATCTCTTAGATTTCAAACAAACATATTTTGTGCGGTCGTGGTGATCCGCGTGTAACAACACACATCAAGTAATATAATTGTGTAAATCATTTAAAGCCAACACGACCCTGAGATCGCTATCAACGTATTCTACTAATAATCTTGAGCCGACGCTGTTTGGTGGTGAGGCCTGCGCGGCGTAGATACTTGACGAACTTGAAAAACTAGTACGTGAATAACAAAGTATCAAGTTCGCTCTGCGCCGCACTCCTCCTGCCACTAACAGACAGTCCAACATATGGCAGTAACTGTTACCGAGACTCGCACTTGTAAATACTTATATCATTTAAATAGTAGACTAACACTGTTACAATAGTACTTGGGTTAGAACTAGGCGTATTACTAGACTTGTTCATCACAAGCAGTCGGCAGGGGTCCCTCGGCACACTACCGAGTGCCGACCGCAGGCTCCTACTCCGCGCTACTTGGAGATGTCGACGGCGACTGTCGGGCCGACAGTACTGTAAACAGGCAACTCGCAACTACTCTGAACAGTGATTGTGTTGTGGTCAAGTCTTTTACATCACTATTGTGTCTTAAGCTAAACAAACGTTAGTAATTACGCACGCAGTTAAAATGAATATTGGCAGTGTTGTGGAAATATAAATACTTAGGCTTGTATATTGAACTGTTTGGGAGACTACGTACGTGGCAGACTCACAACACAGAACACTCTCGACACTGTTGAAACATTTGTTCAAACGTGAGTTCGCGCCAAGTAAACACTATAAAATGGATAATCTGGTACCTATCTAAAATATACTATTAGATTGCAATATGTAGTATTTCCCTATGAATATATTTGTAATCTGCAGCAGAGCGCAGTACGAACAGCGTTCGTAGCATTCACTTACACGCAACTATTTGTAGTCATCAGTTATTGTACAATTCTTCGAGATCAATAGCAAACTAAATATATTATCAGATCTTTATGATATCCAGCCCGCGCGGGAGTGCGTCGTAATATATTGCAAGTGATAGCTACACTCAGTCGCGTTCACAATGTTGTGGTGTGGTGTCGGCATCGCCTCAGTACTTGAGCAGGTCTTCGTCGAGTTCCGTGAGCGCCAGTTTACTGTCTATCACTGTAACAGCAAAAAGTATAACTTTAGTACTGAAGCCGAGCTGTGGTTACAGAACAGACACCCGCCGTGATTATACAACACACCTGCAAGCGAGTTTGTCAGTAAATACAATTAATATACAATACAGGTTTTACAATTTGTCTACCATTTCCTCCTAATTATTCTATGTCGCATTAACATTAATGTTAAAACCAGACAAATGCCACACTCAATTTTACCTTTTTCTAAACGACAGCAAAATTGTACCGCCGCGTCGTGGTCTTTGAACTAGCCCCTACAAATAGCGGGGCCCTTACAGAAATAAGCTATCGTAAACGCGGACACTATCAAGCACAATACCTAGCACCACCTCGCTGTGGGGGCGAGTTTGGAACAATCTTCCTTCTGAGGTTTATACTAGAGCCAACAATATCTATATGAGTGAGAAAAATGTATGTAAGTAGGAGGAACTCTAGCTTGAGGCAAGTAAAATAGGACACTTTGTCTAGCACTGCATTGACTTCGACCTTGTGTCCTATTGTTACAGCCTAAGCGTCGGCGCACATCTGGTAGGCCGAAGCTGAGCGCGGTTTTCACTGCCAAACAAATATTATTAGTCCGAGAGCGCATCGAAGGGGACTGATGGTGCAAAATATTCATAGTTGTGTCGCAGTCAACACCGCGCTGCGCTGCGCCTCGCCGAATGTTACCTAAGCATAGCACACATGGCGTACGTCGCAATGAAACATGTATGATGAAACGTTCACAAGTGTGGTGAGCGTGAGGGGCAGCATGGCTCGAGCATTCGCGGGTACCTATCATCGCAGTACTGCGTCCAGCTCCAGCCGGTGTGCTCGGTCCACTGATCACGAGTACTCTCCCTACTGCTCGCTTTCAAACGACTAAACCGGGCCGCACTAGGGATAAAAGTAAAAATATAAATGGACTGGGTAATACTGATATGGATGCTCGCTGCGTTCCAACAAATATAATTCAAAGTCCTGACTGACTGATAAATAAACGCACAGCCTAAACCGCTGGTCCTAAAGACATGAAATTTGGAGGGAGTGGTCTTCGTGAAGTAGGTGTATCCACAATGGAGGCGGGTGAAAGTTCACGCGGACGAAGTCTCGGGCAAAAGCTAGTTGCATCATAGGAATACTTTCACTACTAAACAGATACGACAGCTGATGCTGTGTGTTGGGAACGTTGGATAAGTAGCTGTGGCAGCTTGTCATCTAGTGGCGACCGGTCAGTTCAGCGGTGACGGGTATCACGGCCTGATGGGCCGGACGTTTCGACAACTGGACTTGATACACGACTTCCTTGATGTTATCGAGTGCAAGCGGTATAGAACGCTATGTCCCAGTGTGCTTGTTGCAGAGTGATTGCGTGATGCTTTCGGTGAGATACTCACTGTGGTCCGGGATAGTAGTAGGGTGGGGGTCGCTCGTACTCAGTAGAGCCGAGGTAGCGGGGAGGTCCTTCTTCCCAGTGCCTGCAACAGACGACGCCGTCAGTACGTGCTCACCGGTGCACCGCAAGAGGTTCACACTCAACCGCTGTGAGGAACACTCACCGAGCCACAACGGTCTTTGTAAACTATTAGGCGTACCCGGACATAGTGTACACTAAAGAATTGTACAGATTATGTGCTACTCAAAGACGTAATAATATTAGGGAAAGCTGTAATATATTAAGAGAAAACATCAAATCAAGCTTAAGCGCATCAGCAGACTTGCTGATCTTTGTACCTACTAGATGTGGCCTCCAAATCAGAAGTAGGTACTGGAATTATCTCGGTGGGATGGTTGTATAGAAATAAAAGGGCGAAAAATAAGCAACACAATACGAATCTTTATGCATAACAAGAAAAATTGACCTTCAGGAAGAAGATAAGAACTTGGTACTTAGGTACTTTTATTAGGTACGGTCAGCAACGAAAATCGTCAACACTGTTACCTTTACGTGTATTTAATTATGATTTCAACAAAAACTGTAATGTTGTTACGTCAAGATAGTGGGACCAAGTCTTGGATTTAAAATCTGCCTACATAAAGGTTTAATAATGTAAATCTACCTACTATTTGCTACATATGCAATAATTTTAGCTACCTCAATGTAGTTATTTAACAAAATCCTTGGTCCCTCCATTTTGACGCCATATGAATAGGCTGGTCGGAGGAGTCTCCTACCTATACAGTATTACAATTCCTTAATTCTACTTTAGAAATATGTAATTTATTAGTGTGTTTCTTAAGTCTGCTAATTACATTTTTAACCGACTTCAAAAAAGGAGGTTCTTATCCTGAGAATTTGAGCTGTCTAGCATTACCCAGGCCGAAGCTATGAGGGTATGAAAATACGAAGAAACGCTTCGAGAAAAGGTAGGCAGTGCCCCTGCTATGCAAGCTTCCTACCGAGATAATTCTAGTACCTATTTGTAATTTGGAGGATATTGTCTTGTTTTCCACAAAACAATTTGTACTATTATTGTTTTCCATAATCGTCCCCCCTCATAATATTTACTTGCACTATTATCATTTATACTAATAACGCTTGTCATATCAACTTATTAGTCATAACTTTTATTTGCCATAAGTTTCCATAATAACTTGTGTTATTTTATTTATTTTATTTGAAAGGTACACCAAAGGTACACTAATATTTATTTGAAAGTTATAATCATTACATTCTATAAGTAACACATTACATAATCGATACTTGACGTAAGCAACATTTAATGAAATTTAGAAAAGTTTATTGTTTTGTTTTTGTGCTTTTGAACCAGAAGACGGTCGACGTCAGGGCGACCCCGAAGTTCGGTTTGGTTAGGTTCCTTTAAACCCTGCAGATAGAAATAGGAGCCCCGCGCAGCGGGGCTCCGTCGACCTGTCGTCGCAAATGAATATTATGGTGAATACATGTTATGGAAAACGACATTGTTGAAAATGAAAAATATAGCAAATTTTATGGACACTTGATCGATTATGAGTTTATGACCAATGAAATTAGTGAAAATGATTTTATGTAATTTCACGATTATGGCAACTGAAGCGTTATTTCTAATGAAATTATGGCAAATACAAGTATGGTATATAAAATCATTGCATTTTAAATTGTGGCAAATATTAGTAAACCAATTTGGAGGCCACATTTAGTAGGTACAAAGATCAGCAAGTCTGCTGATGCGCTTAAGCTTGATTTTATGTTTTCTCTTAATATACTTATTACAGTTTTCCGTAATATTATTCCATTTTTAGGTAGTACATAATGCGTACAATTCGTTAGTGTATAGTATGTCCAATTCTTTAGTGTACACTAAGTATGTCCGGGTACGCCTAATAGTTTACAAAAACCGTGGTGGCGCGGCCAGCCAGGAAACGTCTCACGAGGTGTTTGCTTTTAGAGCAAGCAGGTACGGCCCACCGCACGTCATGTGTTACTAACACGTGCACATACAATAACCAAGCTATAAAGGCGCTATCAAATCAAATATTGTTACCGTGGACATGCGGTTGACTGTACCTACTTATTCTATACGTAGAAACATCATTGTTAAACTTTATGATGGTAAAAGTACTATTTATGAACTGGCTTCGTTCGCCGGCTATGGTATAGGTAAAGGTTGGCGGGGAAAACAAGTCACAATAAAATACCTATCGATGAGCGGTCGTCGAAAATTGAGAACGTAATAGTAGGCTCACCAAGTAACTTCTGTTCAGGTCTTGAGTATGACGCGCTGGACTGGGGCACTGATACTGTCCGCACCACTCACTGCACTTCGTACTTTAGCGGTAATGGAAAGGCTTATTCCACTTTGTTTTGGCCGTCCTAAATCACTAAGGGCTGGTTTTTCAATCATCTGATAACTTTATTCGAGGCATAATTTTGAAATTTTGACAGTTATTTAATACAAAAACTGTCAAACGTCAATTTTATTCCTCGAAGAAAAGTTATCTGGCGATGGAAAAATCAGCCCTTAGTAACTTAATATAGTAGGTATAGGAAAGTGTAATTCAGCAAATTCTGAATGCGATTACAATTGTCTATATTAAGTTACTTAGTCATTTAAGACGACTGAATTTAGCAAAGTGGAATAGGTGAGCCTTTTGTAAGAGTTTTTGAAGTGACTTTAAGGTGAATGCGCAGTTGTAGCCCGCGAAATTCAAATTTTCTTACGTTTTTTTGCAATTTGCAGGTCAGTGTCAGGTTGTATCTTGATCAAAATATGATTATTATTATCATTAGTTTTACTATCCAGATAAAACGATAACACGGATAGTTCCTTTTTTTATATTTTATTTCATGTAAATCAGTAATAATAAAACATTTTAACATTGTGTTTTAGTAAAACAGGTACTCGCAATTGTGAAAAAATAATCGGGTTTTAGTTTTTAAACTTTTTTTGTCACAGTAGTATCCAAAATATCCGTATTATGCGGATAGAGTTCTGGAAATATCCAAATGAGATAGTAAAATGGACAATACAAATGCATGACCTACTCGCGACTTAATAAAGTCAACTAAATCTCTAAAGTACTCGTAATCTCCACATCTCGCATATATCTGTCAAATAACTGTTCATGCAGTATCTAACTTTATTATTGCTAAGTTTAATAAACTAAAATCTATTTTCAATTATCCTAAAGCACTAAAGCGTGAAAATCTTCCTGTTGAATATGTTCAACTCGCATGTAGTGAGAACCTAAGGCCTTTACATCTTGACATTTATTATCTAAACTGTCTCAAATAACGTCGTACTTATTTTCGTCGTACCTACATTTGATGGCATAATCCCTGCACGGGTACAGCAGCGGTTCCTGTTAATTTATCTACCAAGTACTGAACGCGATGAGACTCATTGAGCTCGGAATTATTATAAGTACTTATTCGATTTGAAACGACTCGTACAAGTCAATTATCTATTTTTAACAAATGAAGGAATTTGACTTGCATAGAACTAAACAGATTGAGTCGTTTCCACAACCATTCAAATCTTCATTTTCGTTGCCACATCATTCAGTTATGGTGGTCTGATGAGCCTGGTTCCCTAGGAACGATGATTGCGAGTGACGTCATGAGAGCGTGCACAGAACGTGTTGCAGCTGCTGCATGCGTGCCCGTGGCCTTGGTGTAGAGTACTTACAGGTTCGGCCGGTTGTTCACTAACACTAACTTGACCGCGTTATCAGACCTTAGATAACTAAATTTATCGATAAAATCCGTTATATTTCAATGTTGTGCTATAAAACAGTCGATGAAAAAAGGTTCTCATTGAAGGGATAGTAATTAACTATATTTACACAAATCACCGATCCCGATTGTAAGCCTGGTGCTAATTTATAGTCATCTTTGTCAAGGTAAACTAAAAAGACGGGTACGGCTCACTACCAGCCGAACACATTCAGCCGTAAGCCAGAGGAGAGAGGCGATAAGGGAGGTATGTACTTACTTTGGCGCCATATCATTATATCTGCGCGCGTGGTATGCGTCGAGAGGCGGCGCCACGGCGGCGTCGCGGGCCGCGCCCCCCGCGCCCCCGCCCCCCGCGCCCCCGGCGCCCCCCGCGCCCCCCGCCCCGCGCCCGCGCCCCGCGCTCGCCTGGCGCGAGTCGCGCGAGGAGCGCGCGGCCCGCTTTTCTGCCTTGTAGGCGCTACAACACGCAACACGATCTGTACTTGCTACTGACGCCCGACAATAATAATGTACCTCAATTCTAATTCTGATCTTTGTCTGTAACCGATCGACGGCCGAGTTTTCCAATCTGTGTCTCTAAGAGGACGAATCACAAGCAGCCATCAAACACCGGCATCGGATCAAAACTGGGATTGAGCTACATTATTAATTTCGGGCGTCAATAGGTCGTGACGTGGCGGCGACACGTGCTGCTTCAGCGTGTGCCACATTGTAAACACATTGATAGCGACATTATTTAAACAAAATACCAATAGTCAAAGTAAATTATTAGGGAAATTAACAATTTAAAGGAAGAGTCCAAATCAAGTTCCACTTGTGATACTCGTATATTTATGAACTTTAACATTAATTATGGATGTTTACTACATGCGTATTTATTATCAGAATGAATTAATTGACAAAATCAAACAAAAGTTTTATTAGATAGATACACAATAAGAAAAATAAATCATGGGTATTGGACCACACAAGCGAAGCACGGACAAGGACACATGCAACAAGTAACAAAATAACAGAAAAGGCCACACTTTTTAGTCATTAAATATCTAGAAACAGCCAAATATGAGCTTAGTACTGTTAAGATGCAAATCATTAGTAATCATCACACAAGTTATCATAGAAATTAATTAGCATTAAAACGTACCAAAAATGTACTGTATCTAGTTTACGCAAAATTTACAAAAACAAAGGTTCATCAGTTCTATTGTACGCACGACGACGTCTTGTTGTACGGACACGCTGCGGGCGCGCTTACATCCCCAGTATGAACTAGACACGTATAGCTTGATGTGTCGTTGTGTGTACAGCTGTATGGAGCATTTATTTAAACTGGTGTACCCACTTTTTGGACTACCGAGCATTCTATTCAGCGAACGAGTGCCGACACATTCACTATTGTGGTCTTATTCCAAAGACTAGAGACAACACATTACACATCTAACAGGGTTGCATCATTTTCGGTACGTTTATATGCTTTTATAAAAGAAGGTTGAAACCAGCACAACAACGTGAAAATAGCGGCGCAATATACAGAAACATCAAATGTTCCATATTATTACTACGCTATTTCAGAAGAGCAAACATTAGGTTAGACCCAACCGTGGAAGTAAGAGCACGCACACTACGAAGAGACCAAATAAAAAAAGAGTAGCACCAAACATAAAGCGAACTCAGTAAATCGGGTTACAGTGGTGAATGTTACCGCTGGCGGCGGCGGGCGCCCGACGAGCCCGAGTAACCTGTCGCGACTGCACCCTAGTGCTGCCTACTGCCTAGCACCCGCCGGGCCGGCAGCCCGCACTTACTGTACACTTACCCTACGTGCTGCCTACTGCCTAGCACCCGCCGGGCCGGCAGCCCGCACTTACTGTACACTTACCCTACGTGCTGCCTACTGCCTAGCACCCGCCGGGCCGGCAGCCCGCACTTACTGTACACTTACCCTACGTGCTGCCTACTGCCTAGCACCCGCCGGGCCGGCAGCCCGCACTTACTGTACACTTACCCTACGTGCTGCCTACTGCCTAGCACCCGCCGGGCCGGTAGCCCGCACTTACTGTACACTTACCCTACGTGCTGCCTACTGCCTAGCACCCGCCGGGCCGGCAGCCCGCACTTACTGTACACTTACCCTACGTGCTGCCTACTGCCTAGCACCCGCCGGGCCGGCAGCCCGCACTTACTGTACACCTACCCTACGTGCTGCCTACTGCCTAGCACCCGCCGGGCCGGCAGCCCGCACTTACTGTACACCTACCCTACGTGCTGCCTACTGCCTAGCACCCGCCGGGCCGGTAGCCCGCACTTACTGTACACTTACCCTACGTGCTGCCTACTGCCTAGCACCCGCCGGGCCGGCAGCCCGCACTTACTGTACACCTACCCTACGTGCTGCCTACTGCCTAGCACCCGCCGGGCCGGCAGCCCGCACTTACTGTACACCTACCCTACGTGCTGCCTACTGCCTAGCACCCGCCGGGCCGGCAGCCCGCACTTACTGTACACCTACAGATTACAATAGGTCACTCGAACTATGTGCCGTAGCGCAACGCTTTGATCAGTGACAGTCTTAACCTAAAAATTGTTACCTTACAATGTAGGTATAAATGTACCTGGATATGTTGTTAAACGACTACAACCTTAAGCTTACCATGATATATTGAAGTAGTAATAAGTTTAAGTATACAGGGTGAATTTTTCAAGTGGGCGTGGATGGCCAAATTCTAAACTATGAGGAATAGCGGAAAATACTCAAAGGAGTCGCGGGCTCAATTTTGATGAAAACTAAAACTGCATCATTAGATTTTTGAAAAATCAATATTTCTAGCCAGGAATCGAACCTGTTGATTTTGAAAAAAAAAAAAACACGCGCTGTATTATTACACCATTCGATAGTGTCCCTAATAAGGATCAAATTCTGGAAAGTAATGACATACGGCAAACTAAAGGAATGAGCTCATTTTTAACAAAATACTTTTTTATTTCTCTTATTTTACCTACCTCAATGATGAGGTAGGTAACATGGATGATAACATCTGCCTAGCCTTTTCCCAACTATGTTGGGGTCGGCTTCCAGCCTAACCGGATGCAGCTAAATACCAGTATTTTACATGGAACGACTACGCCTATCTGACCTCCACAACCCAGTAACTGGGTAATACTGGTTGTCAGACTTTCGAGCTTCTGATTACCCGTAACGACTGTCAAAGATCCTGGAATGACAGCCGGGACCAACGGCATAACGTGCTTTCCGAGCCACGGAGGGGTCTCGGTATGTAAAGATGGTCACCCATCCACAGACCAACTGCGGCAAGCGTAGCTTAACCTGATGGATTGACCTGTGCGGCTGTTATTATTTAGCCGGGCCCGGGTTATATTACCTATACCTACCTAATAAACCTTAACTGATTAATTGTTCATAATGATGACCATTGTTTTCAATACATAGCTGGATTCGACGTCTCAAGGATTGTGTACTGCATTCAGCATTACAATATTATTGAATCCATTAGAACATTTTTCCAAAGATCGTAATAGAAATTTGAATTTAGACCATAATGTTGTGAAGGTAACTGCGCTGCGGGCGTGTTAATAAAAATATTGAGCATCATTTCGAACAAGGTACATACGTAATGTAGGTACGAGTATGAATACTTCAAAATAAGAAGCAGTTTATTAAGACATTTTCCTTAAGTTTGCCGTATGTCATTAATTCCCAGAATTTGATCCTTATTATGAACACTATCGAATGGTGTAATAATACAGTGTGTTTTTTTTTTTCAAAATCAACAGGTTCTATTCCTGGCTAGAAATATTGATTTTTCAAAAATCCAATGATGCAGTTTTAGTTTTCTTCAAAATCGAGCCCGCGACTCCTTTGAGTACTTTCCGCTATTCCTCATAGTTTAGAATTTGGCCATCCACGCCCACTTGGAAAATTCACCCTGTATATTTATCGTGATGTGAGTATTCTTTAACAGCTGGTGGCGCGACGCTGACATCACATTAGAGCTCGGTTTGTTTTATAACACGAATAGTACATGTTCTTATGACAGGGCTACTGTGGCCGAAAACGCCTAAAATGTCATAATCGGTATCCAGTTAGTTCAAAAGCAAATTGGGATTTGATTATTATTCCCAGTCCTGGAGCTACTATGCGTGCAGCCGTATGTGCGGCAGTCAGTGCCGCGCCGGGTTGGTGATTACATATTATGTAAAAACCGTTCCTTAACTTAACTACGTCAATTCACTGCAGTGCGCATGTTCCGATTAAGTCATATTATTATTTTTATTAATAATAAAATCCCGATATACTTGGATCTTGTTCGCAATATAAATATTACCTACTAGCGGCCCGCCCCAGCTTCGCACGGGTGCAATTTTTTTTTTTTCGAATTTCCAAAATTTTCTTTCATACAAACCTTGTCCCGGCAATACCGATCACAACAAAAAAAGAATTAGCGAAATCGGTCAAGCCGTTTTCATGTCAAGTCGTGACAACGGAAAACGGGTTTCATTTTTATATATATATAGATACGAGTAGAAACGGGTGAAAAATCTATAAATACAATATTTTGTAGAAATTTACTTACCTACCAAACACTTTAATTCTTCAAAAATTCAAAATGCATAAAAATGGGAATAAATAGTAGCAAAAATTCAAGGAAGTATTCGATTTTATAATCATTCTTATATAATATTTGCCTTTTTTAAAAGCCTTTTAAGTAATTTTAATTTGTTTACTTTGCCTAAACGTTGTATAGTTCAATAAATTCCTAGCTAGTGCGACACACTTGCGCACCTGTGGGTACATCACAGCGCAGTACCTACCTAAAAAATAACCGGCGCTTTCGACATCACGTTACAACACAAAATGTGGCTTAATTACCTAATGGTGTCGTGTGAGAGCGCGCTGCACGTACAATGTGTATCAAAACTAAGTGTCGCGCTACACGCGGCTCTCACCTTACACTACGACGCTACAGTACGACCATATACAAAATAGAGAGATCAATATTACTTGTACCTGCGTTGCAATATAGTATACGGGTTCAAATGTTTGGTCAAATATTGGCTAATCTTATTCGATAGGCGGCCACTTACGAGTGTAATTCAGCTAGAAAACCAAGTTTTCAGAACCTACGAGCTGCGTGGGGACGCAGGTATGTGTAATGAAACGAATACTTTCATAATATTTGCTTTCCACAGCTTTATATAATGACCTGTTTCCCAATAGATTCTTGCCTACTGTCAGTAACTGTACAGGGTACAAACTCTCCCAATGTGTTGCCAATATTTGTCACAAACATGAGGGCGAGGCAGAAGCGGTTGTATACGTAGCGAATGGACGTTCTCGTTCGAAACGATCAAGCGAAGCCTAGCTATGCTATACTATGTCGTGAGATATCGGTACATAATGTTACACACTTATACTTATGTAGAGATATTAACGATTGATATGAATGAATTAGTAAAATGGACAGTATTAAACATGTTTTGGCCTAGATTCTGCAAGTCCTCAAAATCCTGGATTTATTAAAAAAGTATTTTATCAAAATGTACTAAGGTACGTCGACGAAAGTTGAACAATAAAACTTTTATAAAAACTGCTAACGACGGAAGACAAATCCATTTGTTTACAACTACTAAAAATTGGTCGAATTTCATGTGTGTTGGCTAAAATCAACCCTGCGGGATCCTCCAAATAAACTTACATAAGTATCAAAACAAATGATAATAGCCCGGTTGAAATGTGACTCCATAGTCGCCCATGTTCCTAACAACGTAGGGCTACACGTGCGACACTCCGCGCGCCGCGTGTCATGTGTGCTACTGTCCCGGGGCTCCTGAGGCTCCCGGGGCTCCTGGGGCTCCTGGGGCTCCTGGGGCTCCTGAGGGCGACGCTAGGCAACGTGGCGCGAGGACTGTGGCACTATAGTAGTTGCACACGATCAATCATGGCGTGTCAATCTTGCAATTCAAAACTTATATCAATGACATGAGTCAATCAGACTCGCGCTCGTGATTTGCGACGACTAAAAAACTACGCGAATCATGTATCCTACTCGATTGTTTTTGTATTTATTATGGTAGGGAGGTGTCTATGCTCGCGGCGCGTGCGCGGTTACTCGGACTCGTGGATGCCGGACTCGCAGTCCTCGTCCTTGTGGTCCAGGCGCGTGCGCAGGTCGCCCAGCAGCTGGCAGCGCACGTCGCGGCCGGCCAGCAGCACGCGCGACTCGCGCGACGCGACGGGCGCGGGCGGCTCGGGCGGCGCGCTGGGCTGGCTGCGCGCGCGCCACTCCTGGATCTTGCCCTCGATGTCCAGCGTGCTGCGCTTGGAGCCGCTGCGCGCGCGCCAAGTGGGTTTAGTGGCCGGCCGAGCTCTCCGGCGACCGGTTGTTTACCGGTAGATAAGCCGACTAGTTCGAGGAACGACATCGTCTAGCGCGATTGACTTCCTTAATGACTTCGTCATCGATAAATGAACTTTGCAACTTGAATAAGAGATTATCTACCGATAATGCTAGGCATTTGAGCCGACATCGAGTCGTCGCGACTGTATGATGTAATCCTAACCGACCGTCGTTAAAATAAAATGAACATAATGAAATGAACTGAAAGAACTGAACAGAACGCTAACAGAGTCTGTAGTAACATGATCATGCTCACACGGACGTGCTGTCAACTATTACTGTACGAGTATACGGGGTACATTCATCATGCCACTTCCGTCACATGCTGCTCAACGACTCCTACACGTATATACAACATAACTAAACAACTAGGTTACTCGTTCATTCACCGCTATATCGTATTTACAAATGAGCTAATACGCACATATACATACACTTAGTAGAATTAGAACCGAAAAAAAAAGCAGTATTATCATGCATGCGAGCGCGCACCGGGCTCGTGCATGCTCGCGACAGCGTGCAGGCACAGAGGCACAGGGGCACGGGCACGGGGACAGGCACAGGAGCACGGGCACAGGGACGGGCACGGGGACAGACACAGGGGTACGGGCACGGAGTCAGGCACGGGGACAGACACAGGGGCACAGGCACGGGGACAGACACAGGGGCACAGGCACGGGGACAGACACAGGGGCACGGGGCACTTACTTGGCAAGGGGTACGTTATCGCGGTCCGCGTACGCGTCATACAAATACTCGCTGCAACAGACAACAGACAGTCAGTCAGCGCGCGGGAGACACTAGCACTTGCACTACTCGCGACACGCGACGCGACGCGACACGCGACATCACGCGACACGCGACGCGACGCAGGCGGCGGGACAGGGAGGAGTTCCACGAAACAAAAGGCATGAGAGAACATGACACTGTGATCCCTAATCCTAGCGTGAAATTAATGTATTCTAAAATATTATACAATATTTCGAAAATTAGAACTCATCTGAATTCGATACTTGAAATATTTATTTAGAATTCCTAATATCTAAGTTAGCACTACTATTGCTATAATTCATATTTAGTACGACTCTAAATTAGTTTCTACGTACAATTTCTAAATATTATAAAGTATGTGACTGGATGATACAACAAAAATAATAAAAATAAAGGAACAGAAACTAACGAACTGAAATGACACTGTCTGAGCATCATGCCATGTGCGCTCCGTAGCTCTCGACTGTATGCTGTGACGTCACGCACAGGTGCAGTGTGCAGGAAGCGTCGCAGCCAATCATGATCACGATACACTGAACATGCGAATTTTGTATCGTTTGTCAAGTGTTCGCAATTTGAAACAATAGTTGATCGAGCTCCCAGTTACGAAGCTTATGTTGAGACATTTATCTTGTAGTGTTGCCGATCACCTGCTAGTGGCTGCGTGTGCCTGCCTCTAAGTTGCCTGTCTACCAATCCAAGTGTCAAACTGACGGGACGTATTGAAGCGGAACGACACATAAACAACACTACTAGTATATTTACAACATTGCAAATAAAAAGTGAACTCTACACGTTTTCATTACATAGCGGGTTACGTTCAAGCGTACATCGAAGTAACCCGCGACCGCAAGCAACGAATGCGATAGCGATGCATGCCTACCTCGCTACCTCGGACTAATACAATCATACAGATTCCTGCTCATAGCCATACAACAATAACACGACGAGGATATAGAGACTCTGCAGTGTTCATTAGAATATGCGTTACTATTTTATTTTTTTAAATAAAATTCTCATTTATTTTCTAGAAGAATTTGTATTGCTTTGTAGTCGTTTATAAGTCTAAGGAACACTGCGATCTCAACGATACTACGGGGAACATTGTGCAAGCCGCTATCGGTCGAAGAGCACACGCCGCCGTGTGCGCGGGCGCCTACCGCGCGCGACGCCGCGTCACCGAGCGCCGCCCGCCCGCGCATGCGTGCTGCCGACAACAGCGCAGCGTCACGCACACGGAACATCACAACCTAACCAGCGCTACCGGCCCACACGCTCCACTCACGATGGGCTCACTGTACAATATTCAAACTACAGTTTTTTTTTTTATATATATATAAAAAGTATCAGCTTTGGAGTTCCTCTGAGCTGCCCGAGCTCGATTAGCAAATTAGTTAAAGCGATTCACATTATCACAGACCAGTTACTTATGTTAGCACGACTCGTTACTGATACGCCCTCGATGTAAACTACGCTGGATGGCGGTGAAGTGAACAAACCAACTTAAAAACATAATAATAAAAACAAACTACGTATTTGTACATTTCCATTAGTTATGTCGGCAGGAAAGCCTGAAGGCGCTATATTTGCCATTGTGTTTATTTGAATTGTTGGTCTTTGTAATAGTTATGTAATAAGTGTCGTCTTCAGCAACACTATATCTCGGACGCAGCGATAGCTCTTCAACCGCAGTACCTACTTAGTGGAGTGACTACACTCGGTCTATGTTGTATTGTACAAACGAAAATATTCAACTGTAATGCTCTGCTTACGAAAGAAATAAGAACCACTATGCTTGGCGATAGAAAAATAAGAAATTAAACCAGTTTGTGTTAATGTCATAATCAAAATTGGATCGTAAAGAAGAACAGTACGAATAGCGTTGTTATATGTTGACATTGATACCAACCTGTCTACAAGCTCTATGATAAATAACCTCGTTTAAATTTCACTATAGCAGGAAAATGCTTATATTTTATATAAAATAAAAGTATATTTCATTATTACTAGTCACTGATCCAATGTCAATTATACGAGAACATAAAGTTGGGCAAAGTAAAGGTTCGTTAACACGATCTACTGCGCGAGAGGCGCCGGCGCGGGCGCGGCGTGGATGCACAACCAACCCAAACATAACGGACAGACACACCGACAAACTCATACTAAATAATGAAATCAATGTTAACACAGCTCTCAAACAAAACCAACAAACTAAACGTTGAATGAAAATTAGTCGAACTCAAACAGAAACGAAACAACTGAGAGGTAAGGGAACCGTCTGCAGCGCGGCGTGACGTCACGCGGCCCAGCGCGGCTGCAGGCGGCTCCAGAACAACATGACGATGGTCGATGGATGATCTCTTAGCCTTACACATCGCATTGTAATCACAATGCATAGATCTCAATCGGCACAGCACGGACTTTCAACATGTACTACTCCGTGTTCAAATGATTATGTTCCCAATAAATAAGGCTAAACGACTTCAAGATTCATGATTGTGATTACAATGTGAATCAGAAATAATAATATCTGTATATATTATTCATAAAGTAGCTGCCATATGAGTGATTGAAGCCCATCGATCACTAATAAAGAACTAGATACACAATCAGCGGCAAAAAATGTCCTCACCGAATGTGCACCCAATTCAACATTTGAGTGCACTTTTAATCTATACTCCATTTACTATAGCATTAGACAGAAGTTAAAAAAGGCTCTTTTAGGGGCACACTTTGTTATAAAAGTACAACAAACATTATTACAGTCAAGATTGATGTGGAGTTAAATATAATCAATTTAAATAACAGCAGTCACACTTAATTGTACTTATTTAACCTATCTACCTTCTGAAATTACAAGGCTTTCATTTAATATTATTTAGTTTTTACATAAAATATTGTCGTGTCAATGTTTAAAATCTAAAAGAAGCATGGGCGGACAGTACCGGGAACGTTTTTCATGTCATTATAACTCTACCAAATCTAAAATGTTACCTATTCCCTTCATAAGTTGTGGCAGCACGTGTTTTTTTTTATTTTGTCGGTTTATGATTCTATTCTATTGTAATTTTTGACGTTCAAAAGTGCCTTTAAAGTGCATATCTATATATATAAAATTCAAAGTCCTGACTAACTGACTGATATATCAACGCACAGCTTCAACCGCTGGTCCAAGAGACATGAAATTTGGAAGGTATGTTCGTTGTGAAGACTAGGTATCCACTAAGAAAGGGTTTTTCGAAATTCCACCCCTAAGAGGGTGAATAAGGGGAGGGTGAAATTTTACGCGGACGAAGTCGCGGGCAGAAGCTAGTTTGAAATAAATGATTTGACTTTGACTTTGAACAGTGACTAAATTGTTAAGTGGTGTTTTGTGTCGTATTTGTTTGATTTGTTGAAAACATAATATGGACATGCCATTGTGATAAAGTTGTTTTTAATAAACTGATTGTTACTAAAAAATTATTCATTTCATATACCTATCCAAGCATCGTGACGAGTAGATAGATAGAATATGCTTCATTGCATGCCATACATTGTTACTAAAAAAAAAGCACATACATTATTTATTAAAATTGTTTGAACTTAAATTGAAAATAAAAGGTTTCGTACTCCTGCTTCTGTGAGCCTCTTTTTTCTAATGTTATAATAAATGGAGTATAGTAGCATTCGAACGCTCCGACGGTAAACGCCTCAGTGCTCGTTTAAAAACTGTGAAAATCACACATCCATGTCGCTAAAAAAAGGATGGAGTTTCATATTTTCGGTAAGTATTAATATTATCATTATAATTTCGTTTATTTGTCTATTTACACATAAATTATATTTTTAAATATTAGAATATAAAATAAATATAAAAACATTTAAAAATATAAAAAATAGTAGCCCACCGGTATCGGGAACAGGGTCAAAGCTACCGGCGGTCAGGGCTCCAGAGAGAGGAACCTCCTGACAATGCGAGCCGTGTCCAGAAGTACCGCTTTCTGAATCAAGCCCTTGATCCAGCTGCCCAACAAGAGCCTCCTCAGGTGTTGGTCGAGGCTCTTGGCTATCAATCATCATAATAATAACCAGTCCACTTTAGCCACCCAAACCCATAGCCCAACTTTTTATTTTTCAATATCCTGCAATAGTCCTACACCAACCTGGGGTTGTCCTTGGGTGCACTTGCATAGTGCATACAGGGATAATCGTCGGTTGGTGCCACATTTCATTAAAATTTCCTAAGGGGCCTCTGCGGGTTGGCTTCGGCCCCTCGTACGCCTTCCAAAGGACCGGGACGCCATGGTCCCGAGATATGTAAAATCATCATTATAATAATTGTTATCACTGTATATTGTTGGTCGAGGCTCTTGGCTATTAATCCATTGGCTGTAACGACTATCGGCACAATGATTGCTGAGTCAACATCCCACATGTCGACAACCTCGCGAGCCAAGTCAAGATACTTGAAAGGAATAATAATTGTTATCACTGTATATTGTAAATACTGATATTTTGTCAAGAAATCATCGTAAAAACCTTTTTGAAATTAAGTCGTAATAAACAGCAGGAGTTATAAAGCATCTCAATCGTAAAGACTTAGTAAACGTATGGATCATATTATCGCATGCCCACTTAAACTGTTCGGGTTATGCGCGTTGATTCTGTTCCATTTGTGGAGACGCTATTGTGTCTTAAGTTTTTTTTTATTATTAAAGTATGATTGTTTCTCTTTTTTTTTGTTTTATGAGACTTTTTTACTGTTTCTATAAGTAAACATTATAGTAACATTTATTAGATTTCATTTTGACTAAGTGCATGTACTAAAATTAAAGATGTGAGATTTTATTGGAGTTTACTCCTTATGAATCGATTTTAATATAAGGCCCCCAATATGGAAATTTTATGAGGAGGGAAATACAAGCGATATGGTTGATCCGCTGTCGTAGCCCGCGAAATTCAAATTTTCTTGCGTTTTTTCGGTAAGGACAGTTTTTGTCATGTCATGTCATGACATGTATAGCATAACAAAATTAAAAAAAAAATACCATTCCAAAATATTCCATACCAATATTAAAATAAAAAACAAAAAAATATTGAACAATTCGACTCCACTTATTCCTTATCCTAGCGGCGAGCCACTGTCGTAAAATGTATTGTTCTTTTTTGGCACATTGTAATTCTGACTTTAAAACATTTGGCGTAAGGTTGAATTTGTTTTGATGTATGTCGACCAGCAAGCATCGGTCGTAATAGCTTTGTGAATACAACTTTAAGCATTGCATTTAATGTTGAATTTACATTAACGTATATTTATTTCAACTAGAATTAGGTAAATACAATTGGCGACCGTTTTAAGAGAACTTTTGCATGGTATCTAGTTCTTTATTCGTGATCGATGTTGAAGCCACTGATAGCATACTGAGCACGCGTCCACAGCACCGCGAGTGAACCCGGCGCGACTGGCAGGTTCAACCAATATGGCAGATACAGTGACGTGACTAAACCAATAAGGAACGCACATTATACTATTGCTAATGTGTTTCCCTAGTTTGTGTACTATTCAACCTTGATGTGTTTTAGGTTTTATCAAACATTACGACTTTTATTATATTTGATGACGTGATTTGATATCGAAAATGTTGTTTATCACTTACACATATTAAACAATCAAGTTTGAAAGTAACATTTCACTTTTAGTTTGTAATGAATGGCTCCTTCATACAACGTACAGGCGGGCGCACTTCACGGTCCATTCATAGATTTATTAATAATGTAGGTTTGATAGAGAAATCTATTTTTGTATTATATGAGTAAACAAATAGGCGGGAAGGTGTCCAGTGCGTGCCATCGTATGCGGGAGTCACCATCACGTGTCGACTGTCGCACGCGACTGTCGCACGCCGCACCGCAGAGTTGCTGCAGCACTGTGCGGGTGCGCCCGTGCGACTCGACAATACATCGATCGTCGAGACTGTTCCTTTGGGAATGAACACGTCCATTCGTTTAGCAAGCGAGAGTCACGTTTATTAGACACGTCGTTTAAAATAACTTCAGTCATTATTGTTTCGGAAGTCTGTGAAATTGAGAAAATTGAAGAGGAAATCGCGGAGTGGAGTGTGGATACCCTCGGAAGCACTCACTTGTCTGCGCGCGCGCCGGGATAGGGCTGCGCGCGTCGGTACAGTCGCGCCAGGCGCTGCGCCGCCAGCTGCAGCGGCAGCAGCAGCAGCAGGCACCACAGCAGCGAGATCCAGAAGCCGTTCTGCAGCAGAGTGCCATTTTGTTTACAAGTCTGATGACTGAAGTTTTCTCTCCTTCCCTTTTACCGTACCCGAAAGGGTCTATAATGATATCGTACTGTTTCGACCCAGGGTTCGATGAATGATAGAATCTGACTCCAACTTTAAATGCGTTTATTATAAATTTTTCCGTTACAAAGGATGGTTTTGCAAGCTAATGAATGCTACGAATGAATGAGTGTATATAAGAACGTATGGACGAATGAATGGTCGCGGTGTAGGTTCACTTGCTTGTCGCTTCAAGACATCTCAATCAGTGCGGTGCACGAACATCCTCCGGGGCCTTGGAAGCTCCTGACTCCAATGAAGCATCCTCTGTAGCATCCAGCAGGGGACATAGGTACTTCACACCTCTTCGGTAAGTGCCGGAAGTTGTCTTGATTTCGGCAACTCGAGCGACTCCGTCCTTTCCTGGGAACAGAGACTGAATACGACCTAATTTCCAAGACATGGGTGGAGCGTTTTCTTCCTTCAGCAATACCAAATCGCCAGCTTGTAGCGGTCGAGTGGGAACTCTCCACTTCTGCCTCTGTTGCAGCTCAGCTAAATACTCTAGCTGCCAGCGTCTCCAAAAACCTTGGCGCAGCTGTTCCAGTCGCTGAAAACGGTCCAGCCTGTTGAAATTTAAGTTTTCCAGATTAGGGGACGGCATCGAAGTTAGCGGTCGTCCGATCAGGAAGTGACCCGGAGATAAGGACTGAGGATCATCAGGACAGGAGGATAAGGGATATAAAGGGCGGCTGTTAAGGATAGCCTCGATTTGGCTGAACAAAGTGGCTAACTCCTCAAATGTCAAGTGTGCATTACCTAAAACCCTTTTCAAGTGATACTTGGCAGATTTCACGCCAGCCTCCCACAAGCCTCCGAAATGGGGCGCATACGCTGGTTGAAATTTAAACTTGATACCCTCACCCGATGCAAAGCCTGCAATATCATCAGCATGCCGTGAGATCAAGTCCTTAAGTTCCTTGTCTGCAGCAACGAAATTGCGGCCATTGTCGCAGAATATTTCTTTAGGTTTTCCTCTGCGAGCGATAAAACGTCGCAGCGAAAGTACAAAGGCATCTTTCGAAAGCTCACTCACAGCTTCGAGATGTAAGCATTTAAGTCGTAGACAGACAAAAATGCAAAGATAACATTTTGTAATTTTACATCCTCTCCCCTTCCTATCTGTTATCAAAAACGGGCCAGCGAAGTCGACACCAGTGCTAGCAAATGGGAAGTCGGGGTTCACACGCTGTTCAGGCAAGGAACCCATCATGGGAGTTAACGTTTTCCCGCTAGCCTTCCTACAAACAATGCACTGCCTCGCAGTGGTCCGCGCGAGATCTCTGCCAGCAAGGGGCCAGACGTACTCGCGAATGGATGCAAGAAGCAGCTGTGGACCAGCATGGAGAAGACGTAAATGCTCATGCTGAAACAATAATTTTACAAGTTTATGCTTAGCATGCAACAACATTGGATGACGCTTCTCAAATGAGTAAGAAGAATATTTCAGACGGCCTCCAACTCTCATAATAATTTTGCTATCTAAGAAAGGACTTAAAGCTAACAACGGATTTTTAGGACTTAGTGTCCTTTGAGAACGAAGCATTTTCAATTCTGAACTATAAAGTTCCTCTTGAACAAGACGCACAAGCCCTTCTAACGAAGCTTTAAGTTCATCAGGCTGTAAAACACCCGTAATTTTATTATTAACTTGTTTGCAATTATGTATGAACCGAAGTACATAAGCAAAAGAACGTTGTAATCTAGAAAACTTGGAGTATTTATCGAAGATAATTAATTTATTTGTTTCACTATCATTATTTGTACATACATTTGATTTTATCTCAGGTAAGTCACTAATATTGTTTATCATTTTATTATTCGCAGGCCAAAACGTATCCGACATAAGTAAATACGAAGGACCGTTCCACCATATACCTAAGTTATTAGTTTTATTTGCATCTACTCCCCTTGATGCCAAGTCTGCCGGGTTGAGCGCGGTAGGCACATGACGCCATTCCGAGCCTTCGGTAAGCTCTAAGATACTGCACACTCTGTTAGCAACAAAAGTTTTTAATTTATCATACCTGGCCTCTAACCACGCTAGCGCGATGGATGAGTCAGTCCAAAATATCTTTCGAGAGATAACACATCGCAGTGCGCGACATGCGGCCGCGGCGAGCTGAGCTCCTAGCAAGCACGCACACAACTCAAGCCTGGGCACCGTAGTCGGCTTCACCGACGCAACGCGAGCCTTAGCACACAACAATCGCACTGTGACGTCACCTAGACTATTTGTTGATCTCAAATAAACACATGCGGCATAGGCGGTCGTAGACGCATCACAGAAACAATGCATTTCTATCAAAACCGGATTGTTACATAACACATGACGGGGAATGAATAGATTGCGAATATTAGACATATTATTTACGAAAGATTGCCATGATTTAAGTATATTGTTGGGCACTGGTTCGTCCCAGTTTATTTTTTGCACCCATAACTGTTGAATTAATATTTTAGGTTTGATAGTGAACAAACTTAATAGACCGAGAGGATCGAAAACTTTACATGAATCAGACAATATGGATCTTTTAGTGGGGTTGTCACTTCTATTTTCATAATTTGTGGGAAAATGTATGTAATCCTCATTAGGGTTCCACCCCACTCCTAACGTGTGTGATGATGAGCTGATGATCAGATCGCGTTGTGCATTTTGGGATTCTGAAATTAAGGAGCGTGAATTCGACCGGTATTTACGCAATGCAAAACAACCAGCTGACAAAGCATTTTCTATTGCGTCCCTAATTTTAATCAATTCAGCTTCATTATCGCAACCTGTCAACAAATCATCCACAAGAAAATCATTTTGTATTATGGCCTTTATTTCAGGGTCACTACATTCCTCGCCTAATTGCCATAAACAACGAGTACTTAAAAAACTTGAACTAGTGTATCCATACGTAACCGTGTTCAATCTGAGTGATTTCAATGGCTCAGTGTCACAATTACGCCATAAAATTATTTGCAAGTCACGATGATCTTCGTGAATTAGTACTTGCCTGTACATTTTTTCTATATCGCCTGATAAAACATAGGCGTATTGGCGAAATCTAAGCAAAATATTTAACAATGAATCTTGTATATTTGGCCCGGTTAACTGTAGATCATTAATGGAATATCCTGACGTTGTAGGTGCACTACCATTGAATACCACACGTAATTTTGTCGACTCGCTAGTCGGTTTTAACACTGCATGATGCGGAATAAAGTAAGATTGTTGTGGAATTAAAACACTAGATTCCGATAAATGCCCTAGGTCAGAATATTCCTGAATAAATTTTGAATACATGTTCTTCAGTTCCGGATTTTTTTTAAAACGTTTTTCTAACGCGATAAATTGCCTTTTAGCCATTATGAATGAATTGCCTAGACAGTTGGGTTCCGTATGAAGGGGCAACTTAACCATAAACCTGCCTTCATTATTTCGGATGGTATTGGTAACAAAATGATGCTCACATGCTACCTCCTCCTCAGTCTCAAAATTGCTTGAGTGAGGAATTTGTTCCAATTCCCAGAACTTGGTTAACCTTTTGTCTAATAATTCATTTGACACACAATTATCTGTACTATCAATGGCAACATGATTACAATTAATAGATTTGTTTCGCGACATACTAATATCTCGAACATACAGTGGGCCTGCCAAAATCCAACCTAACTTCGACCTACGCATTATAGGTTGATTGGGACCAAGAGATATTTGTTCACCCTCTATAACCGACCAAAACAAATCGACACCTATCAACATATCGACCTTAGCACATTGGTTGAATGTCGGGTCGGCTAATTTAATATTAGGAGGTAAGTTGATTTGTGAAATATCAAATGTTTTCTTAGGTAAATTACCTGTTAACTGAGGCAATACCAAGCATGACACATTTACTTTAAAATCATTGTGTTTTGATTTAATTTGCACTACACATCTCTGTAGTGATTGAGCAGTAGATATGTTTCCTATTCCTACAATATCGACCTGGATTGGCTGAGGAGTCAACTGAAGTTTATGTTTCAAACTATCAGAGATTAAAGAAGACTGACTCCCGCTGTCTAGCAGAGCTCGAATTGTTGTGTATTGATTCGTCACTGGATTGAAAACATCAACCAGAGCTGTTGACAGCAACACGCTATGGTCGGCTTTGACCGACATGCTAACTACGTCATCGGTAGCAACACTTGAAACTGGCTCGACTGGAGATTCAGTTGAGGATTCAGACGTGTGAACATTTGATGTACTCGCTGGCTGAGACGGTTCCCTATGCAACAAGGTGTTGTGTCTTCTATTACAAGTAGAACATGGACCTAACCTGCATTGGCGTGATGAGTGTCCCTTACGCAAGCAATTTAGGCACAGCTTCAATCTCATCACCTCCGAGGCTCGATCTGCTGGTGACTTGGCCAAAAAAGACGCACAATCGTACAAACGATGACTACCCTTGCACAGGATGCACGCGTCAGAGGACGCATCAGCATCAGCATCAGCTGAAATGGCAAAAGACTTAGTGTGAGACTTGGCACCTTTATGAGAAGGAGAAGAATTTGTTTCACTCCTCGATGGCTTATTACTTTGAACAGCCTCTAAAATATTAGCTCGATTCTTGAGAAATTGAAAAAATTCCTGCAACGTAGGAGAATTTTCTGTTGTGTTTGTGTATTCCTCCCACTTGAACATAGTGCTGCTATCAAGCTTCGCTGAGGCCAAATGGACAACTAGACTGTCCCACCACTCTGTAGGCTCGCCCAGAGTCTTCAAGGCACGTAAGCCTTTAGAGACATGGTCTATCAGAGCTCGCAGAGACTTGGCAGAATCTCGAGAGGTAGGTGGAAAATTACAGAATGAATTAAAATGATTCCTTTTCAACTGTTTAATATTGTTGTACCTCTCGCAGAGGAGATTCCAGGCATCTTCGTAATTTGCAGAACAAACAGACAAGTTGCTGATTACATTGGAAGCTTCTCCCTCAAGGTAAGAGTTCAAGTAATGAAACTTGTGTATAGGTTCAATTGTGTCATTGCTGTGAATTAAGGAAACAAATGTATCACGGAATTCCATCCATTTAAAGAAATTACCATCAAACTTAGCTATTTTAATCAAAGGCAATTTGAAACCCATAGGTTTTTTACTGCAGCATTTAGAAGAATGAGAAGAATCGGGACTTCTACTAGGTTTCGGCAGATTAGCATCTATAAATAATTTAGCCTTTGCAATCAGCGAACTAAAATCACCTTCTATGGCATCTCTAATGTCAAGTTCATTTTCTAGCTCAGAGGAGTTTAATAATTCTATGTCTGATTGCAGATCTTCGAAATAAATAAACAATTCACGAAACCTTTCGTACCTATTTTCTAAAGTTTGCACTTCAGCTTCGGTAGGGTTTTCTAATGAAGTCAATTCTTTCAAAAAGTTATTAAACTTAGTTACGCGACCTTTGACTGAGCTACGCTTTATAATCAAATCTTTTAAATCATTTTTTGAATAACTAGTAGTAGGAACTTGAAGTTTAACACTTTCTACAGATGTTTTAGAATGCGTATCACGTGCACTTGTGTGCGACATAGTTAAACTTCAGCAATACACAATTGAACGCACAAAGATAATGAAATAATAATAATACTTAATCTCAATCCAGCGCATGCGTCGATGATTCAAAGTCACAATCACAGGTAACGGGACAAATCAGCTGATGGTTCGGCTGGCGTTAGGCGATAGATAACGCGCCGAGTAAAACAATGGGCGTCGAGCGTCAGCTGGTCCGTTTTTCAAGGACACACTTCACTCACACACAGAATGCACTGGAATGTGTAATTACATAAGCATTAATTACTTATAAGAAATATAACGGTTTAGATCTTTAGAAATATGTGCGATTAAGCTTTTTAACTGGCAATTTGCGCATGCGCACGTGGCTGTGAAATCAATGAGCTGCACGGCTTGCGACTTATAAATGATTTTTAGGTATAATTTAATGATGAATGAGCTACTTAGCTTGACATTCGTATAAAAGCTGAATAATGAAGAAAGTCAGCACACTTTTCAAGCAAAGAGAGGACAGGAAATATGGGAAAATAATAGAGGAAATAAAGGATGGATCACTTCCCTGACTGGCTTCCCTAGCTGCGGCGCTCCTAATTCACAATATAGCTGACCGGCTGGGCTACAAGCTGTCTCTGGAATGATCTCCTGGCGATGAGTTTTAGCTCCAATCGTATTTCCTTGGCACTATTAGATGGACTGTCCACAATATCGAGATTATCTAGCGGTTTCTCCTCAGATTATAGAAACCAATCTCCTTTTGTTTCTTCAACGATGTTCAAATTGAAGATGAGATTCAACGGCTGGGCAACGTATTTCCAATCAGTGCGTCGAGTACAAAGTCCGCTTTCGGTAATGACGATGCAATAAGAAATATGCCGATAGCTGCGCAGAATCTTCTTGATTTTGGCTTGATCACGTCGTGGTCACCATGTTTCGACCCAGGGTTCGATGAATGATAGAATCTGACTCCAACTTTAAATGCGTTTATTATAAATTTTTCCGTTACAAAGGATGGTTTTGCAAGCTAATGAATGCTACGAATGAATGAGTGTATATAAGAACGTATGGACGAATGAATGGTCGCGGTGTAGGTTCACTTGCTTGTCGCTTCAAGACATCTCAATCAGTGCGGTGCACGAACACGTACAATTTTAGGTTACCACGTAAGTACACCTTGTGTATATGTTAGACGAACGACCGCAAAAATGCTCATTGAAAGATAAATTAGCTTTGTATTCTTTTTTAAACGTTTATGTGAAATTCGTTTTGTGGCACTTTTGAAATGCTCGTGGCGCTTTGCCGTTGTGGCAAACACAGGAACATCACATAGAGAAACTCGTGTCGTGGTTGTTATTATACGGGTGATTGAAAGATGGGTGCAAAACTTTAAGGCGGAGATAGTACAGACAATTTAGAATCATTTAAGAGTGTTATCGTTAAAAAAAGACAATAAACATAAAATCGGGGTTTTTTAAGGTTAAATTACTACTAAATGGCATGAAATTATTAAAAACTAATTTGAGTACCGCATTAAGCATATCTTTATATTGTATTTGTATAGAATAAAAATTGAAAAATATTCTTAAATATCAAAATAAAAGCTTATTTTGAACTCATATTTTTGAGACTATACGGGAAGACTGAATTTCGGAATGAAATTATGAATCAACAATGAGTCGTGGAAGTCTGGAAAAAATACGTGGAGAAAGGAAAGATACCGTTATTGTTATTGTATAAAATAAAAAATAAATTTTAATTCATTAAGTATCTCAAAAAAAATATTTGCTTAATCTAAATTTGGCAAAATAAAACATCATTTTTATGTCATATTAAGGCTGAAATTATTTAAAAAAAATACACTGTTTGTAAGAGGAGTTCAGGCAAACAAAAATCAGTAAAAAAAAAACTTACATAAAGATATTTTATCGACAGTATAATATTTCAAAGTTACTAATAAATTACGCGGCGCCGAGCGGTGTCGGCCAGTCGCGCTGTGGCGCTCTCCGAGGTAGGACGGTTCACTAATGTTTCACCAAAACACCTTTGACAAATTTTTAGTTTACAACCAACGTTTCGTATACTATTTATTTCACAAACAACTCATTCCGCAAATGTTTTATTTTATAAACACTCGCTTTACAAACATTTATTTGGCAAATGCTTCTCTTTACAAATGTTACGGATGATATTTAATCATTTATACATTTTTCATTTAATATTTAGATTCTTTTGGAAAAATAACGTTTATACAAAATATCATTTTATAACACACTAGCGACTGCATTAAAATCCGGATCTAAGCTTACAGACAGCGGGAGTGACTTTGTTTGATACTATGTATTTCTAAACCAGTCACAAAGTGATTATGACGGTATTCTCCATTTGGGTCAAATAATTTTCAGGCAAGTATTTTTTTCTATATAATCTAGTCGTTTCTGGCACCCGCCGGCCGCTGCCGCGGCACCGCTCGCTTCGCTCGCTCGGCTCGTGCGTAGGGGGTCACGGTTTTAACCTAACCTAACCGAACCATTTTTTTTTAATAATTAAATTAATGTACAGTACTCGGCGATAAATATTGCACATCGATCTTTGGAAAGAGACAATCGGCTAATTTCGGCTTCGTAGAGCGTTATCTCTGTCGCACGAAATACAAACAGTCCGGTATCTATTAGGAGTTGTTAAAACAATTATGATTTGCTTCTTTTGATAATTCTTTTTATTCTTTGTATAAAATACACCAATTTTTCTATAAATGATTGCTTTAGGTTGGGGTAAAATAAAAAGGTTCCCCTATTTTTCCTAAAGATGCCATAGTGCAACTTTAAATTATTTAAATTTGGGGGTGTTAACAACTCTAGATATATATTTTGAACTGGACGCGACCGCACTCTATCGCACTTGAACAACGACTGACAAAACGTTAGTTAACGTCACATAGGTAGTGTGCGACAGAGATAACGCACTACGAAGCCGAAATTAGCCGATTGTTTCTTTCCAAAGGTCGATGTGCAATATTTATCGCCGGGTACTGTAACTAGTTCGGTTCCGGGTAGCCTACTAAAAATAATCTCATTTTTTCTTCTATTAGCGCAAGTCGTTTCTGGCACCCATATTTTGTGTAAAAGTATTTTTTTTCTATATAGGGTTATTTGAAAAACATCAACAACCTCTTAAGAGGTCATTGTACTCATCATTATGAACAACTTTTACTATGGGACCAAACCTGAAATCGCGAAAAAAAAATCAGCTGTTCCATACATTTTGACGATTTCTACGAACATAAATGTAGGGAACAGCTGATTATTTTTTCGCGATTTCAGGTTTGGTCCCATAGTAAAAGTTGTTCATAATGATGAGTACAATGACCTCTTAAGAGGTTGTTGGTGTTTTTCAAATAACCCTGTATAATCTAGTCGTTTCTGGCACTCGCCGGCCGCTGCCGCGGCACCGCTCGCTTCGCTCGCTCGGCTCGTGCGCAGGGGTCACAGTTTTAACCTAACCTAACCTAATTTTTTTTTTTATGATTATCCTAATCTAACTAGTTCGGTTCCGGGTAGCCCACTAAAAATAATCTCTTTTTTTCTATTAACGCAAGTCGATGAAAGAATGAGTTTAATTTTTTGGAAATTGCGTAATGATAAGTCAATATGTAAAACGTTTTTATTCCAAACGTGGTTTTATGAGATAAAATGAATAAAAAATGAATTGCTTGTTAAATAACACGTTATTAAACAAAAGTTTATGTGGTGATTATTTTGTAAAGTGAATTATTTGGCAAACTTGTTGTTGTATAATGATGAAATGACAAATCATGTTTTTGCCAATCGTTGTTTGTCAAGTAAAAATTTGTAAATTAATTTTTGGTGAACTGACAGGGCACCAGGTAGGACCTATGTCGCTCGCGCTGCCATCGATCGACTATACACAGATACGTAGTTGCCGGCGGTATATACTACGCCTGACACGTTTTGATCCGTAAGTATTTTTTTTTTCATAAAATTTATTTTGTACATTCGAATCATAAACGTAATAGTGTAGTGTCAACTAGGTGTGTGTGGTCTATTATTCCTTTTATGTTTTAGGTGATGGGCCGAAAAAGTAAATTGTATTGTGGTGACAGTGGAGCAGCAATCCGTCAAAAAACAATTGAAATGTTTTTATTTGATGGCGATAACGTCATTATCAACGTTAACCATGGCTGGTATTACCAAGTTCAGGGCCAACTAAATATTGAAAATAAAAATTTATGTTTGTTTGCGGTGTACACTGGTCCTGAATTTCCAATAAATGTTCTGAAGATTTATAAAGACGATCAATTTTGGAAAGAAAAATGATTCCTCGTTTGACAAAATTTTATTATATGTGCGTTCTTCCTGAAATAATTGATCCCACAAAAAGCCGATCAATGCCACTGAGGGAAACTATTTTATAATGTAAACAGCATAACATGATAAACGTAGAAAAATGAAATTGTGTTAACTAAATTTAGATTTACTAAAACTAGTAAGTCATTTCTTGTAAACTGCATCCATTTTTATAACAAGTTGCCAAAGCCGGTTACAGAACTTAGCGATGAAAAGTTCAAAACCCTCATCAAACGAGTCCTTATCAAAAAAGCATAATATTATAAGATTAAAGACTATGTTAAAGACAAGGTACTTTGGCAATAATTCCTTCTGCACATGTGGCTTCCCTGGGACCTCATTAACGGCATAACTACGTAAATGTTTAACTGCTCTCAAATTACGATATTTATTTTTTATTTCTTTTTACATACTTCTTTGACATACTCTTTTTATTATTTGACATTATATACAGACAATTTTAATTTTTCACCTCTTTAATAGTGGTTGTAATGGAAATCATATCACTTGGTTTTAGTAGACTTTTATATTTTATTTATCCTTTTGATAGATTCTTATTTTGTAAATGTGGGGACTTTGTAAGCCTTGTAGACTTTAGACCATTTTTTATTTTATCAAGTACCTGGTACAGGCCTACGCTGTCCTCCAATACCTACTGTAATTTGAATACATTGTAAAAGCCAATTATTTTTAAAAGAGTAACCGTGGAGTTTCTTGCCAGTTCTTCTCCATAGGAAACGACCAATTGGAACCGTGCACCTAGCTTCTGACGTTTCATAAGTGCCCATGTAGGTTTATGTGAAATAAAATATTTTGATTTTAAGCCTTTATTTAATTTCCCACCTACTCATCTAGTGCATAAATATTAAAAAAGCTATTTACAACCAACTGAAACTAGTCACCAACACTTGAGTAATCTTCTTATTTCTTATTAGCCTGTAACGTCCCACTGCAGGGCAAAGGCCTCCCTACTCTCTCATGAGAGAGTAGAGGTTTAGGCAAATTAACCCACCGCGCTTGTCTAGTGCGAGTTGGTGGGTGTACAGTGGACCGCCTGACTGGGTCCGTGGGCGCCGCCTTTGACGTGCTAGATGTTCATCAGCCGCCGCCCTGAGTTGATATCCTGCACTAATATCGACTGTTCCATCCGAGCCTATTTGGGTGTATTTATCCCATAGCCTACAGGTGGCGTTCTACATTTAGTTCAATACTAAATGCACGACAGTTTAAAGTCATATCGAGGACTATTAATATTATTTTTTCTCCTAAATAACTTAATTTTATGTGTAGAGGATTTCAGATTTATTATAAATCATAAGTATGACAAAAAATTGAAGTTGGATTTAAATTCAAATTAAAATAATGCTAAAACAATTATTGCCCTAAAGCGAACGGATCAAAGTGAGTACGTCTGACTATAAGCAGAGCGAACGCGCTAACCCTACGCACACAGTTGCGCACGCGTCTGTGTGAGTGAAATTTGCAAAGAATTACCTAAACTTGACGATCCGCGCTAAGCGATAACGCTCTTAAGCCATAGTTGTCTTAGAAAAAGTCTTACCATTTTTTAAACCTAATTTTTATGATTTTTTTTCTAAAATTCCCAAATATTAACTAAACTGCTTATTTATGGCCAGAATGATAAGTGAATTCATTTTTATTTTATTTAATTGAAGTAAGCAATCTAGCAAAACATGTTTTAGGCCTCTGTGTCATTAGACATTTTTTTTACAGACATTAAAGTCCATCAAAATTTAAAAAAATCATAAATAGGTACTTATTGTAAACCTTAAAAAAAAACGGAGGGTGCTTTTTTATTCAAACCACTTTGAAAACATACTTTAATTAAATTAAATAAAAATGAATTCATTTATTATTCAATTTAGCCATAAATAAGCAGATTAGTTAAAATTTTAGTAATTTTTAAAAATATTCGTAAAAGTTAGGTTAAAAAAATGGTAAGACTTCGTCTAAGACAACATGACTTAAATGGTTCTAGATCATCTGTACTATCTCCGCCTTAAAGCTTTGCACCCATCTTCCAATTACCCTGTATATCACATGCGCCCCAGCCGCCCGGGGGCCCGGGGGGCCGGGGGGCTGTCGGGGTGGCGGCCAACCGCTGACTATATCACATGCGCCTCACGCGTGCGCACGCGCGCCCGCCGCCCGGGGGCCCGGGGGCCCGGGGGCCCGGGGGCCCGGGGGCCCGGGGCCGCATGTCAGATGACAATTGGGCTCACAAGAGAACCACCGATTGGGTCCCACTAAACGCCCGACGCGTATTTCCCTTTCCGTGTTCAACTGGCGACACCGGTCTCGAGAAATCAACACGCTTTTGTTTTACTACGGAATTCTACGAGCCCGTGTTCAATTCACGTCAACTGAGCATGCTTTTGCGATCAAGCAACGTTAAAAGAAGTTTTACAAAATAGTGTGCAATTGAATTGAACACGGTTTTTTAACCTGTGATATACCACTCAATAGACATAAAACCTATTTAGTCTAATATGATAAACACTTTTTTTTTTCATCCTATGTCATCCTATGTCGACGGAGCCCCGCTTCGCGGGGCCCCTATTTCTGTGTAAAGGGTTTAAAGTAACCTAACCAAACCGAACCTCGGGGTGCCCTTCGCTTGCCCTTGCATCCTATGGCGTTAAACCTTACCCAGCGCCACTTGATCACAAAGGCGTGCTCAGTTTACGCGAATTGAACACGGACTCGTAGGATTCCGTAGTAAAACAAAAGCGTGTGGATTTCGCGAGACCGATGTCGCCAGTTGAACACGGAAAGGGAAATACGCACGCCCGACGCCATCGCGCAGGCCAAGACGAAGATGGCGGGACGAGTTTGACTCCTACTGTAGAGACTGTCCGGCACTCGGGAAAGACAGAATTCTGTGGAAAAGGGAGAGGGCAGGCCAGTTAGATTAACATAAACCTAGTTCGCAGTGGACGTACCACGGGCATGAGGATCTTGTGGCAGAAGGTGTCGCGCGTGGCGTTGAAGGCGTTGGACAGCGGCCCGCACGCCAGCGCGCGCTGCAGGAGCGACTGCTCCAGGCCTCCCAAGTAGCTGTCCACCGACTGCTTCATGTCCTCCAGTATCGTCGTCGAGATCTGTAACCACCGAACTTACCGATTACTACACAGCCACTTAAATACCATTTATACTTGTGCTGAGTTATCAAATTAAGAACGTCACTCTTCCTAGCGTGTCCTGAAGCTTTTTTCTTTTTTATTGAAATAGAACTTCGCATAAAAAGAAAAACGATACAAAAAAAAATTGGCCGACACAGGACGCCCGGGGGTTCCCTCTATCTGGCAGAATCTTGATGCTCCGAATTTTTTTTGGCATAACACACTTGGCATAATCTTCTTTAAACGAATATTTTTAAGGCATAAAAATTGTTTAACATAATTATTGTTTGGTCGAATGTTTATATGTCCGAATTTACGATGGCATACTTTTAAGATGGCAGAATTTTATTTGGCATACCTAATTACCTTTGGCAGAGTTAAAATTCCGCATAATTTCGTTTAGCATAACGTTTATTTAGAGCGACGATTATTTGGTATAATTTCACTTGGCATACTATGAAGATGACAGAATTTCATTTGGAATAATTTTATTAGGCATATTGTTATTTGTACAAAATAGCATTTTGAACCTTAATTAAGATTAAAATATTGTCAACACAATGGAATGAGCGGTTCGATAAATAGTTCGGCAGATCATAGCGAGCGGTGACAACGGATGGATGAACCGTCGACCTGCTGACAGAAACCCTAACCCTAGACGGTCGACGTCAGGGGCACCCCGAGGTTCGGTTGGTTAGGTTCCTTTAAACCCTGCAGGCAGAAATAGGAGCCCCGCGCAGCGGGGCTCCGTCGATCTGCTGACAGAAGCCCGTTTCATCCGGTTCATCCATAAGATAAAAAGGAACCCTTATGGTGCGACTTCGTCCGTCTGACCGTCCGTCGCACCGCTATATCTCGAAAACTACTTTACCACCTCATTGTTTAAAGAATTGCTTAGAATGAGATTTCTTACCGACAAATTCCGATTTATTACTCCCACACGTAACTGCTCGTTCAATCATTTTTACCGCCCATTTAATTATTTCCTGCTCAATTATATATTCACTGATCCATTTCATTATTTTTTATTACTCATTTTTGTTTACTTTACTGCTTAGTTTTAACTGCTGAACTAGTTATTACACGTGCCATTTATAATTTTTAACTTACCAAAACCGCTATTTACAACTGCCTCTTTAAATCAGTGCCGTTTTTTACTATTATGGTAAGAAATACAAAATTATTCTAACTATGAATTTTCTGTATTGTGATAGATGAGTTTTTCAATTATTATGGATATGAAATGTATGCCAAAAGATGGTTCTAACTGTAAACTTTCTGAGATATGATAGTTCTGCCTTTTGATGATTATCGATATGAAATGTATGCCAAAAGACGATTCTGACTGTGAACTTTCTGTGATATGATCAGGCGCGGTCGCAGCCCAAGATTTTGGGGGGGGTCATCATGGGTGCCGAGGAATATTTTAAGGGAGGTAAATCTTCTCGTTGGTCTAGTGGTCGCAAGCGTTACTGCTGAGAATGAGGTCCTAGCTGGGTTCGATTCCTAGGTCGGGTAAAGTGTTAAAGGGTTTTTCTATCAGAAATTTCTCAGAAGCAGCTTGGAGTCTGGATTTGTGCCCGGTTGGCGGCAGTAGGCTCGCCCTCTATGACATTTCACTTAATAACTGGCGAAATGTGGGTGTAAGTACTATATGAAGGTACACCCCTGCCCAACCCTTTGAAGATTAAAGGCGTGATGATATGTTAAGGTTCATGTACATCTCCACATTACTTATGCTTTTCAGGGACGCAGCTTTTACATAGGGGGGTGTTACTTAAATGCTGCCAAATTGGTCGTATTTATTAGAACGATAGATTGTGTAGGGTGGGGAGAGCGAGCTCGAAAATTTTAACAATCCGCCTCTGTTGATTAGGTGTTTTGTTTTATATTTTCAAGTAGAAATAGGAGTTTCATTGTCGACTTACGCAGGCAAGCTCAAGCAGCTATCAGAATCTAAAATGCAAGAGCGAGCGAAGCGAGCTCGAAAATTTTGCACTCTCGGAGAGGTGCGATTTTCATTCGATCATTCTAAAAGGACTAGGATTTACTTGCTTTGTCGACTTTTGAAGAAAAGCTCAAGAACCAATGTAAATTGCAAGAACGAGTGTAGCAAGCCTGAAAATTTTAGCACCCCACCTTGAATAGCCTCTGTTTTCTTTTACCCATTATACAAAAAGAGAACTTTATCGAATTATGACGAAAAGCTAACACTCGTTTTACAGTAGTTTAGGTTTTGGAATCCAGCCTTACCTAAGCCTTTCAACCTTACGTACGAGCGGGGTGCCCAATATCCCGAGTTTGGTTCGCTCGCTCTTGAATCCTGGATTCTATATTTTTATAACAGGCTTTTTAAAGGAAAATATTTATTAGGCGCGTTAAAAAATCTACTGTCATTTCATTGTTTTACGTTTTTACTTCAGTCGGCATGTTCATAATGTTTTTGAATATGCCAATCGGGGTTTTCGTGACTCAAGTACAGTTTGAAGTTAGTAAGGCAAGTAAATCATTCACTCTCGACAGCTTGAATGATTTTGGGGGGGGTCATGACCCCCACGACCCCCCCCCTCGGACCGCGCATGGATATGATGGTTCTACTTTTTAATTATTAGGGATATGAAAGGAGAATGGCAGAAGTTCATAGAACGCTGGCATTAAACTTTTTTAGTTTCCACAGAAATGAAAGTGGCATGGTTTGATAGGGAATATTATGAGCTTTTGTTAAAAAAATAAATAAAAAATAATAACAATGGGGTTAAAGAGAAATCTTAATTTTTGTAAAAGTGAGGTTAAGTGCATTAATGTTTGTACTTTAATAGGTTATTTTACCTCTATTACTATTTTAACGCATAAATGTTTATTGTATGCATAACATATTGCTAATTATGCTTTGTAATGACTTCAAAAATGATAAATAACTACTAGTTGAAGTTTGTTTAGTTCAATGATTTACCCACTGATCATAGACCTAATGACAGTTTCAAGTGTAGGTACTCGGTCAGTTTTAATTAAACTCAGTAGTCACAGAAAACTCAGGAGACTCTAGAGACTCACTTATCGGAATCTAAGCATATAATAGGAATAATAATAATCAATAATAATAAAATAATAATCTAAGCATATAGGAAACGTCGAGGTCCAAGTCTAGCAACAGTCGTTCAGAAAGGTAGGAATCTTCGAAATCCAAAAGCAAGCCAGGTTGTTGTAAAAATCCACGTAAAACTTTGGGCGCACAAAACATTCACACCAGCACAAAATAGTAGCGAGCGAGCGAATGTGACTTGTGAAGTTTTGTGTGTCACCTTAGTCTATCAAAAAGTACTCAAACTCAAAGCATTTATTTCAATTAAACCAATTACAGGCACTTTTGAATTGTCAAGGGGTCGGTCAGTCAGAAAGATAAAGCTAGTTGCCCATTCCAAAGCGTAGGTACCTATGGAGAAGAACGGGCAAGAAACTCCATGGACACTCTTTTAAATCAAAATAATATAGTTACAAAGTCTTGGTTACATCATTCATGTTAAAAACTATACATGTGAGAACGATGCAGAACGTTAAAAGCGTCCATAATGAAAAGATGAGAAAAAACAACAATTCAAATATTAAATTAAAATAAAATAAGCCATGGCAGCAAAGAGATGACCAGTCCCTACTGACGGCGCCCGTTCACGAACATGACGCATGTACTCTGTGGTCATCTTCTAAAGAGTCATGTTTGTTTGTTTGCCATGACAACACTGTCATATAGTATAACAAGTCCAAAAAGCCTTGTTTCCGGCTGCTCAACTTACTCATATTTAATGAGATTTAATCCCAATTCTCAATAATAGAGTTAATCTGGCTATCAATACATAAAAATAAGCGCTTTTTTTTTAAATAGCTTTGAATTCTGTACCTTTCCAAAATTAGCAATGCCAAAAACTGCCATCTCCTTTAAGCCTAAAGATGATTCTGACTTACAAAGTTATGAGTTTTGAATGTATGATAAATGAGTGTATGCCAAACGATTTTCTGCGAAATGAAGTTTATGCTATTCGCTGTTATGCAAAATAATATTATGACATAAAAAGTTCTGCTATAAAGGGTGTACCCGACACCCGGCAGATTTTATTTAGTACCTAGTGTAAATAGTTATCTTTTCATACGATAAATGAGAAAAATATACTACGCACACAATAAAACAGTAGATTGTTTGCCAAGGGAGCAAACAACTATTTTGAAGGCGAGAGTGTTTCTTTGAATCCAGAGCGCAGCGAGGGAAAGCATAAGTACGCACACCGCCGCCGCGCCGTCGCGAAAGTATATAGTACGCATATACAGGGTGGTCAAAAAACTAAATAGGGAGATAAAGGAGGTCATTTCCAACAAAAAATCTTTCTACAGCATGGCCATAATTC
The DNA here is from genome assembly GCA_947508005.1 of Amphipoea lucens. Lineage (NCBI taxonomy): Eukaryota > Metazoa > Arthropoda > Insecta > Lepidoptera > Noctuidae > Amphipoea > Amphipoea lucens. Next base: position 24,323,448 of record OX382358.1, read on the forward strand.
AATTACTTACCCTAGAAGTTATGAATATTTTTGTATACCGAGTTCTTTTACAATTAGACTAACTTTTGGCGAAAGAGAACTGTCTCTAGAACTATCGCAACGAATTCGGCAGAATTAGGATCTCAACGGACGCTTTTTCCAGGCCCTACATGGATCCGGTGTAAGCTGTTTGTCGTCCCACAACCTGGTTGCGTTTCGGTGACATAAGGTGCCACTAGTCTATTTTTTTCCATACAAATTTCAGGAGAGTATTACTCCACTGTTTGACATTGTGCACCCATAGTTAAACATGATATAGTTTTGACTTATTTTTCATTTTATCAACTAAACGGCTTGATCGATTCCAGCTTGAGAGGTGCCGTTAAATTCGTCTTAATTGTGAGAGTGACACTGGGTATATCAAAATTGGAAAAAAAAATGGCCGATTCTTGGATTTAAAAAAAAAATCTCAAAACCTATCGAGTGGGATATCAAAATAAAGGGTTTTAAAAGGTGATTACAAACATACATACAACAAATATGGTTAAAAGTAATTCGAAGTGACTAATCGTAAAAAACATGTACCAAGAACTAAATCGTCTGCGAAATCTTTCACACTTGTAGACTAAAAAGCTCGAAATAAAAAAAAGTAATTAAATAAAATAAAAAACCAAACTGCAACCTTAAACTAAAAGTTACTGAAAAGCTAATTGGAAACAGGCGGGACCCATACCATTATTATACAGGGTGTCTCTGGAAGTATGGATCAAATCGAATAGGGGCGTGGGCAAGTTCATTTCCAAACGTTTAAAAAAAAAGAGAAGAGAAACCGAATCGTTTTAAAAAAATCGTAATAAAAAACTATCGGGGCTATCAATTTAATTTTTTTAGATAGCCCTGATAGTATTTTTTATGATTATTTTCTTTGAGCACTATGAGTGATTGAAAATAAAATAAAAACACGTTGGTTGACCGTTGACAAGTAAAATATATATTTTGTTTTACACGTTCATAGACACGAGGCATAGACACATATTATTTTGATATCTATTTTTAACACCCCCACTATATCAAAATAACAAACAAAACAATAACTCTTAAAATTCCAGACTTGTATAAACTATGTATACAACAATAAACTTATATTTTAACAATACCAAGAGTTTTCATAAATTTGTAATGTTTCATCCCTGGTAAACCTTTAGTGAATAGGTCAGCAGGCATGTTAGCAGTAGCCAAATACTCAGTCCCAACCAAGTCATCATTAATAGCATTTCTGATAAAATTATATCTTACATCAATCTGTTTGGAACGTCTATGAGACTGATGATTATTTGCCAACTTCAATGCACTCTGACTGTCATTATACAGTGTAATCTTATTATTACAACCTGTTATTTCAAACTCTAAATTCTTTAAGTAAATCGCTTCACGACAAGCTTCTGATAAAGCCATATATTCAGCCTCGCAACTACTTAAAGCAACAGTTTTTTGTTTCTTGCTTTCCCAAGAAATAGCAGAACCAGATTTTGTGAAACAAAATCCTGTATATGACCGTCTGTCAATAGCATCGCTTGCCCAATCAGCATCCACAAATCCTGTCAGCTCTGTTTTTCCTTTGGAATATTTTAAACAATAATCTTTTGTTTTTAATAAATATCTTAGGATCCTTTTAGCATAATTCCAGTGAACAGTAGAATAAGAGTTGTTAAACTGACTTAAGTAACTGACTGAATAGGCAATGTCTGGTCGGGTCAAAACAGCCAAATACATCAAACTACCTATCAATTTTTGATAAGGTAAACTGTTTTCACAATTATTGGACTTTTCAACATTTAACTTGCACTCTATAGGAGTTTCAGCAATATTACAATCAGACATATCAAACTTCTTTAATAGTTGCTCAATATAATGCTCCTGATCTATTGTAATTACATTTGAATTTTTGTCAATGTTAATCCTCATGCCCAAATATCGTTTGGCTTGACCTAGATTTTTAATTTTTAATCTCTGACTCAATGCTTCAATAAGACAAACAGTTTCTGACTTATTATTTGAAAATATTATAAAATCATCAACATAAACCCCTACTATGGTTTTCTTGTTGTTACTATGATTTTTTATAAAAACACAAGGCTCTAGGTTACTCTTAATAAATCCTAAATCACACAATGTTTGCTCTACTCTTTGATACCAAGCAAGTGATGATTGTTTTAAACCGTAAACAGCCTTTCTTAATTTCAAAACTTTATTTGAATCTTTGACAGGAAACCCTTCAGGCAAATACATAAAAATGTTTTCTTTTAGGTAACCATTAAGAAAAGCTGTTGTGACATCTAGATGAGTTATGTCCATATTTAACTGCACACTCAAAGCAAATAATAAACGCAAAGTCGAATGTCTGATTACTGGCGAGAAAGTTTCTTGATAATCAACACCGGCTTTCTGCGTAAAGCCTTTTGCTACTAGCCTAGCACGAACACGCACTTTATTGTCACAATCAAGTTTTTTTCTTAACACCCATTTACTCTGTACTACACTCGCGTTACCTGGAGCATCGACAATTTCCCAAACTTGGTTGTCTTCAAATGACTGCAGCTCCTCTGCTATCGCCTGCGACCATTGTCGTTTCTCAGGACCACTGATAGCCTCTGCATATGTCATCTCATCTTCCCCTACGGAGGTGGTACATAAATTGACATAGCCATATCTTACTGGTTTCCTTCTCTGTCTTTTTTTATTTTCTTCATTGACCATGAGTGGTAAATCAGTATCTGCAGCCTCTGTGGGGTCTGTGGTTTCCTCTGATGTCTGTAAAGCATCTTGAGATCTCAGTGGACTTTCATTATCAGTTGCAGTATTCTCAACATCAAGATAATCTGACTCACTTGAACTCGACTGATCAATACATTCTGACTTCACCACAGATTCCTCTACTGACTCCCCCACTGAATCTGTGCTTTCTAGAATGACATCAACTGTGTCTTGTTTCTTTTGTTTTTCTAGTACCACAACATCTCTACTAGTTGTAACAAGGTTTTTGATTGGATCATAGATTCTATATCCTTTAACATTTTCACAGAAACCCACTAGTATATGTTTCTTTGATTTTTTGTCCCACTTTGTCCTTTTTTCTTTTGGTACATGCACCATCACTGGACTCCCAAAAATTCGTATATTTTGTAAATTTGGTTTTTTACCAGTCCATATTTCATATGGAGTCTTTTCAATGCCTGAAGCTGTGGATCTGTTCTTTAGGTATACTGCTGTATTTGCAGCTTCCGCCCAAAATTTCTTTTCCAAGTCTGCTTCAAATAGTAAGCATCTTGCTCTCTCCACTATGGTTCGGTTTGACCTTTCATTGAGTCCGTTCTGTTCTGGTGTATAGCTATTGGTCTTTTGGTGTATTATGCCTTCACTCTTCAAAAAATCCTCAAAATCCTTACTGCAGTACTCGCAACCATTGTCAGTTCTCAGGATTTTGATTTTTTTACTCTGGTGATTTTCTACTATCGACTTAAACTCTTTTAAATAGCTTAGTGCTTCACTTTTTGCCTTTAAAAAATATATGAAGACCATTCTGCTAAAGTCGTCAATAAACAGTAGAAAATATCGCGCACCACCAATTGATTTAACTTCCATTGGGCCACATATATCTGAGTGTACAATCTGGAGTATCTCTGTAGCTCGTGTGCCTGTGTAGAAGGGCAATCGTGACTGTTTACCTTCACAACATATCTCACAGTTTGACTTACTTGTCACAAAAGTGTACGAATAATTCATCCCTTCAACTAGACCACGTTTCATTTTGTTCATGTCGTTGCTGTTTAGATGTCCAAGCCGCCTGTGCCATGTGTCTCCGTCAACCACGGAAGAAGTCAGAAAACAATTCTGTGTTTGTAGTTTTAATTTGTAAACTCCATCAACAAGTTCAGCCTGAGCAACTAAAACACCTTGTTTGTTGCGTATTTAAGGCACTGGTTGGGTTCAAATACGAAACTGTTTCCATTTCTTATTAATTCACTGACCGATAAAAGGTTAGTTGTAAGACTCGGCACGCATAAAACGTTCTTCACAGTTATTACATAGTCGTGATCTGTAGTAATTTCTACATCACCTGAACGTAAAACAGGAACTTTCGTCTTGTTTGCAACTACAATCTCCGGTACACTCGATGAAAATGAAAGATTTTTCAACCAATTTTCATTCGTGGTCATGTGCATACTGGCACCGGAATCTACGTACCAGTCACTTTTACCGAACTTTCCGCTGAGAAAAACAACACTAAAAGCGTTAGTCTGTTTCTTCTTCTCCGATTTCTCGTTCAAAAGTGGACATTGATTCCGATAATGGCCCGTTTCCTTGCACCGATAACATGTTATTGTTTTCGTGATTTTGACATGGATCTATCGTCAAAATCAGCTTAGCACGTGCTTTAGCATCTGCCACTGCTGTTGCTGCGGTAACTTCTTGCTTCAGGAAAATGTCCGCGCCTTCTAGTACCAACAAATTCTCAACAGCAAACGCCCAATCGTCATAATTATCGCGGCATTTTAGTTTCGGCACGTTCGTAAGAAATTGGGAACTCATTTTCTTGACAGTACACGATAAACTACTACTTTTTACAAAAAACACGGGGGTTGGGCCCATAACCTATTAAAACACGTTGGTTGACCGTTGACAAGTAAAATATATATTTTGTTTTACACGTTCATAGACACGAGGCATAGACACATATTATTTTGATATCTATTTTTAACAAATCGGTCATAACTTTTGAACCGTAAAAAAATTCACCGACATTCTCAGGGTTAAAAAGTTTGGAAATGACCTTGCCCACGCCCCTATTCGATTTGATCCATACTTCCAGGGACACCCTGTATTTTTAAACTCAAATGGGTCCCGCCTGCTTCCAACTTTTATCTCATTTAAAATGGGCTTGTTCTTAGCTTTTCAGTTAGTTTTAGTTTAAAGTTGCAGTATGGTTTTTTTTTTATTTTTTTTTTTTAACGTAACTTTGGGTGTAAATAAGTAATAAAAGAGCTGTAAAATCTTCAAAACCAAGTCCGTACCGACAAAGCTCAGTTATCGAAGAGTTCAATAAACTTTATTTATAATTGATTTATGCCGCAGTTTTTTCATAAAACTCAATTTTCCAAAGCACTATTCGAATTTTTTACGCGACTATCAGTTCGGAACGGTGTTTCTGTGAGTGAGAACCAGACGTTGTGCGTGTAGACAAACGTCTAACTGCTCATCGCTGTTACTAGCTCTGTCACACACGAAGCCAGGTGAGATAGCGTGCTTTTTGGCCATGACCATCAGTGTGTTTGAGCTCGCAACTAGTTTACTCTTAACTTTAAAACATGGAAGTGTTACAGGGTTTATTTATTATCCGGGGTACAAAGATGCCGCAATGATGATGACGCTTCAATGATTGTGATGGAATTGTGGCTTAAGCGAAGAGACAGAACCACTAGTAGACGACAAATGATATTTATTTTGTGAATTGGTGATGTTGCAAGTGACTCACGTTCTGCATGGACCATCCTTGCATGTTGTTCAAGAAGTCTTCGCCCTGCTTAACATCTTGCACGAGGTCTGTGATGGCTTCCCTCAGCGAGGAGTGGTTGAACCGCAAGTCATCGCGGAGCTCTCTTGCGGTGTCCTGTAACAGTTAGTGTGACGGTCTAAGTGTTTACAACAATGCAAACGCAGCACGTCGCCCTGCAGCGCGGACAGCGCGGCCGAGGCGCGGCGCAGTGTGTGTGTGTGGGTGTGTGTGTCAGTGCGGTGTACTCACGTTGAGCCGCGCGGAGATGTCCAGCATGGGCCGCAGCACGTCGCCCTGCAGCGCGGACAGCGCGGCCGAGGCGCGGCGCAGTGTGTGTGTGTGGGTGTGTGTGTCAGTGCGGTGTACTCACGTTGAGCCGCGCGGAGATGTCCAGCATGGGCCGCAGCACGTCGCCCTGCAGCGCGGACAGCGCGGCCGAGGCGCGGCGCAGTGTGTGTGTGTGGGTGTGTGTGTCAGTGCGGTGTACTCACGTTGAGCCGCGCGGAGATGTCCAGCATGGGCCGCAGCACGTCGCCCTGCAGCGCGGACAGCGCGGCCGAGGCGCGGCGCAGTGTGTGTGTGTGGGTGTGTGTGTCAGTGCGGTGTACTCACGTTGAGCCGCGCGGAGATGTCCAGCATGGGCCGCAGCACGTCGCCCTGCAGCGCGGACAGCGCGGCCGAGGCGCGGCGCAGTGAGGCGGCCTCGGCAGCGAACAGTGGCTGCTGCAGGGAGCGCGCCGTGCTGTTGAGCTGCTGCGCCAGCGGGTCCAGCGCCAACGACGTCATGTTGGTCTCAAGCTACAACGAGAGTAGCACACGTAAGCTACGACCCAGTCTCATTTTATAAACAAGCTCTCATATAGACGCCATCCTTAATTTGGAAATGAATTACATTATACTCCCGACAACCATAGTAACGACATCCGTGATGACAATAATTTTCATAGCCGCCGTCTTTGATTTTGACATTAAAAGTTTTTGGTTTGGTTTTTGGTTTTTTTTTAGTTTTCATCAAGAAACAAAACAGTTAGGCCGTCGGATAGATGAATGAATGAATTGCACCGATCCCAGCGTGGTTAAACCAGACTTGATTAATCGAATGAACCCCAAGATTCGCAGTAGCTCCTGTAGCCTCATTTTCATGGTGCTACAGCGACCATTGCATATCAAGGAATAGACTGAGGGGCGCAGTAATGGTAGGGAAGACGTGCCCGAAAGATAGGAAAGGATTTAAGAGCCTACCAGATATGCATCCTAGAGTAAGCATTGGATTAGTGGAGAGCTGGGTAATTATATCTATGGATGGGCATCTTTTAACGACCTTGCCACCAGATTGGTTCAGGTCGAGCTTCATCGGTGAGTCTTTTGGCGGGGTTCTACTGCTTTCTCGGTTCTTTTGTATGTCATTACTCTGCTGTGTTATGTTTGATGTCGCTGTTTTCAATGTCATCGTTGGAAGTTTCGCTACTATCCGTTTCCGGTTTTTTGTAAATTTCACTAGCAGCAATCTTGATCTTACTTCTGTCTTCCGCTGTATCCATCCAAAAATTGATTTACTTGTCAAAGTATTTCATGTTTTGTTTTAAATTGTCGTTCCATGTGTAAATAGGTCGGCCGACCTTCTTGGATTTGGCCTTGTATTGCATTGCTGCATGCAGCAGGTGTGGTTTGCGGCGCCTGTCTGTAGACATGTGCGAGGTAGCATATCCTATGGTTCTTGATGCGTTTGGTTACTGTTTTTCCGTCTAAAATATCACGCATTTTCTTTTGTCTTGGTTTATTCCTACAGTGGCTAATCAAGTCTCTCGCTCGCTCATATCTTGAGTCTTGACTTGTTGGCTTTGGTAAGTACCGATACTTTCAAACCATGTATTACGCACGGTACGATCACCATTCGATACATGAGTCTGGCTAATTTCCAGTCCATATTTGAGTTAATTTATGAATGGTGGTAACGATTTGGCGTTTTTCGACATTAAATCCGCAAAGCGTGATTTAGTTCTGCATTTTAGGTATGTTGTATGGGTCTGTTAGGGGTTAGGGTAGTGTGAATTCAAAATTGCCAAGTCAATCTATTTATTTAAAACATAAAAGATTTTTAATATTGATATGGTCACTATAAGATGTTGTTAGGTTAGCTAATTACGTAATAACTTAAGACAGAAGGTCCCTTAAGTATACAGAATAAATTAACCGACTTGCTAATACATGGATCTCACAACTTTTTACGGTACTGAGTTGCGAGACTTGGTTTTTTTTACAAATTATGTTTTTGATGGCATCTCACTTCTTTTTGTAGATAGTCCTACTTTTTTTCCTTTCCGGTACCTTCTACTTCTTGAATAACTCTTCTTCTTTGACTGATTTTCTTAAATCCCACTCTCTGTCTTATGACCTTTTCTTATTTTTGTAGGTAGGCTTCCTCTTTTTCTGTTCTGGTACTACTTCTTGAGCTTCGGCTACAGTTTTTCTCAAAGCCCACTCCCTCTAAGTACCTCATCATCATCATCATCATTTCAGCCGAAAGACGTCCAAGACTTTCAAGACACTGCGGTATGTGAAACGAGAAGATATTGCGTAGCTTCCCGAACGCTGCCCAGCCGAGTCGGGTTCGACGATTGACCTTTCTCGAAGCTGGACCTACCTAACTGGACAGTTTGTCCTAGGTAAATATACTCGTCCACGACTTCGAGTGTAGCGTCTCCGATCTTCATGAGGGTGGGTATTACATGGGCATTTGACATGACCTTCGTTTTGTCCATGTTCATTTTCAGACCCACTCTTTCGGAGGCTCTACTGAAGTCATCGAGCATTGTACTGAGGTCCTCCATAGTCACAGCCATGACTACTATATCGTCGGCAAACCGAAGGTGAGTTATGTACTCGCCATTGATGTTAATGCCAGCTCCTTTCCAGTCCAGAACCTTGAAGACATCCTCCAGAGCAGCGGTGAACAGTTTCGGAGAGATAACGTCTCCCTGTCTCACACCTCGCTGCAGAAGGATAGGTTTCGAGGTCTGGTCCTGGAGTCGGACTGACATAGTGGCGTTTTCGTACAGACACTTCAGCACCTCGATGTACCGATAGTCGATCTGGCACCGTTGAATAGACTGCAGTACAGCCTATGTCTCGATTGAATCAAAGGCTTTCTCGTAGTCCACAAACGCTAAGCAGAGAGGCAGGTTATACTCTTTGGTCTTCTGTATGACCTGTCGCAGCGTATGTATGTGGTCTACGGTGCTAAAGCCTTTACGCAATTCGGCTAGTTCGGGAGGCTGGAAGTCGTCAACCCTGCGCGCGAGACAGTTCGTGATGACTCTCGAAAACAGCTTGTAGACATGGCTCAGAAGTGAGATGGGCCTATAATTCTTAAGAAGGGCATTGTCGCCCTTCTTAAAGAAAAGTATCACTACACCTCATAGTAGTTCCATGCCTGTGGTGTTTTACCCTCGAGTATGACGGAACCAAACAGCTTCTGAAGGGCCTTAAGAACGGGTTTTCCGCCGGCCTTCAGGAGCTCGGCCGTAATCCGTCATCACCCGGCGCCTTGTTGTTTTTGAGCTGCTTCAGAGCCATCCTAATCTCGTAAAGGCTGACGTCCGGGACGTCTTCGGTATAGTGTCGGGTCAATCTAGCTCTTAGGTCGTTTGCCAGATTCGTGACGGGGTTGCTTGTTGACGTGTATAACTGTCCATAGAACCTCTCGATCTCTCTCAACAGCTCAGGTTTGGCGGATACAATCGTGCCATCATCAGTCTTCAGTTTCATAAGCTGGCTCTGCCTAATAGACAGATCTCTAGCAAAGACCTTGGAGCCTTTATTTCGCTCTATCGCTTCCTCAATACGGTCTGTATTGAGGCGGCGCAGGTCGCTTTTCAAGGAATTTAGAGATCCGTCTGTTGAGCCGCCGGTACTTGAGCAAATCATCTGAACACTGCAGGATCATCTCGCGCCTCTCCTTCATGAGCCGCAAAGTAGGATCAGAGAGCTTCTTTTTTGTATTCGTACGATGGGTCTTGAAGATCTTAGACCCGACCGTATGGACAGTTTCCACGAACCCATCGTTATATTCGTCCACAGAGCTCCCTAGGCACTCGAAACGATTCTGAAGTTCGAGCTGATAACTCTCGGGGTTTTGAACTTGGATCGGCGCTGGACGGAGCGTGGACTTCATCAGTCGAGACCTTTCCAGCTTTATATTTAAGTTCAATGTGCCTCTTACCATGCGGTGATCACTTCCGGTTTTCACCGCGTTGATCACAGAGACATCATTGAATATTTGCTTCTTCGTCGACATAATGAAGTCAATCTCATTTTTAGTTGCACCATCCGGGCTGTGCCAGGTCCACTTTCTGTGCTCACGTTTTCTGAAGAAGTAATTCATCATAAAGAGGCCTTCCTCCTCCATAAAACTAGCCAGTAGGTGGCCCCGGTGGTTCCGTCGTCCAACTCCAAATTGCCCCACTCGCAGCTCATCATCGCTTTGTTTACCCAGTTTCGCGTTAAAGTCCCCCATGACAACGGTGAAGCGAGTTTTAGAGCCATGCATGGGTCTGGAAATATCCTCATACATGGTCTCCACCTCATCGTCGCGGTGTGACGAGGTCGGGGCGCAAACCTGTACGACCTTCAGCGAATACCTTGCGGATATTCAGAGTATAAGGTACGCCACCCTGGTCGACATACTCTCGATCTTCACCACGTTGCTCACAAGGGACTTGTGGACGATAAACCTGACACCACCTTGGGACTGCTGGTCGCCCTCCCGGAAATAGAGCAAGTTGCCAGATTTGAGGATTATCGAGTCCTCCCCCTCTCTTTGGACTTCAGATAATCCCACTATACTCCATCGCAACCTGCTCAATTCTTCCTCGAGTTCGGAGATCTTCTCGTCGGTCCGGAGTGTACGCGTGTTATATGTTGCCAGGTCCAGTTTTCGGTGATTGTGGTAGCCGGATCTCTTCCGGGGATTCTTAGCACCCCTTGCCTCACTGTGGCCTTGGCCGCTACCGTAGCCAAGGTAATCGCCACACTTGGCATAATGCGGGTTGGCGATCGCAGTATGATAGAAAGGTACCTATCTACACCTATTGTTCCATTATATTATACATATACAGGTACGCTGATTCATTCACTGCAAATGTAACTTTGTAATTCTATATATATGGGATTACAAAGTTATTTATGCAGTTGGTTTATCTAGAAAAGTGGACCGAAATTGCAAAATATTTTAGTTATTCCTTGATTTATACACTAAACACTAATTGTATTCTAGATTTGAAGCTTCTATGTCTGCTAGAAGTGCCTTAGAGTTTTGATGATCGGTCAGTCAGTCAGTGAGTGAGTGAGTGACCAAATTAAGAAACTTTGACTAGTTATAATTCTTAAAATTCTAGTTCAAATTGAATGAAATTTGAAATATACCGTGTTTATACAATGTCTGCTTGGTTACTGAAAATTTAGGCCACAACGAAGTTATAGGGGGGTCGAAAATGGCCTGAACTGTTTCGAGAAAAGGATGGTACGGCCGTGCTGCTTTTTGCTCGACTTGGCGGGGGCACTGCCGTGCCCCCAGATTCTGAGAAGCCATGTAGAATGGAACTTAACAAAACCTAGGTTAATATCAATTGTTTAGTTATGACGAACGACACGAAATGTATGTCTTTAAACTGTGGTCTACCATTGCGATCGGGCGACGGTGTACCGCTTGCGGTTAGCGGTTCCGGTCGCCTTCGGAAGAGCACCTTCGTTATGCAAGGAACTCTTGTGCAAAATTTCATACTTCTAGACCCAGCTGTTTGTGCGTCGCGTGTCAGTGAGTGAATGAATTTAAGATCGTTATTAAGTAGCTGAACTCCCACCATTATCAAATTGATATGAAAGCATCGCGATCGACGTGCGCTGGTACTAGTACTGACCGCAGAGATGATCCTGTCGAAGTCGAAGTCGGACAGGCCGGTGTCGGCCAGCCGGCGCAGCTTGCCTTGCGCGGCCGCCGACAGCACCAGCACTTGGCCGCGCGGCAGCTCCAGCGGCTCCAGCGCCCCCGCGCGCGCCGCCAGCTCCGCGCGCAGCCCGTTGCGCAGCGCGGCCACGTCCAGCAGGCGCCACAGACGCAGCACCTGCGGGGACACCGGCGATACACTTTCGTCCTACGTCCTAGATAGGTATCAACTTCTGGAGCTGCTCCGTCCCTCACACAGGGGACCGCTTTTTTTCTTCAAAAAACACTACGACTATTTAAAAAAATATTTTAAATAGAAAAATTCTGTCAATAGAATATAGAAATCACTTTGAAATGTCATGTTTAAAAAAATAGTAGATGAATTTGACATTGCTTATCTAACAACTGAGAAAAGATGATGAATTTAACTCAGGAATCAAGATTTCTTTTGAAGTGCAGACATTAATCGCTTAATCCTCGCTAGTGAGACACAATTGATTTTCTATTGTAATGGGCCACTAGAGGCCCGCGCCGCCGCACGGTGGGCTGAAAATCGGCTTTCATAGACTTAGGCATTTTATTTTGCAAGTGCCAGTTTTTATGCCAGATATCACTTCTATTAGTTATAACAATATACAAAAATGACACCAGAATGGATTCTGCACAAAAACGAAGGAATTATAATTTATTTACGAAAATTTTGTATGGAGCTAGTATGAAAAATCGAAATATCTCTAAAACGGCAGGGATAACCGTAATATCCTTATAGGAGGTTATAGTACTAATTATTTATGATTTTTTGACATACGTTACATAATGGTTGTAGATGCCGATTTTTTTTTTAAATCGACAAAATATTTTTGTTTATTTTTACATATGAAACGTTCTTTTTAGTGTTTAAGTTGAATAATTCAGAGCTTTAACAACTCTTAACATAAAATAGCATCACCCCTATAGACCTGAAGGACTAGACAGAGACAGATTTCCAACAATACCAAATAGTTGAATATCAGTGTCAAAGTGCCCATGCTGTCGCTTCTTTTTTGAAAGATAGGGGAATAAAATTGTTAATTGTTATGATTACAACATAACCGGACACATAATAATATCGACACAAAAGGAATTTTAAAACCTTGCATACGATCAAAATACAAAATAACATATTGTGTAGTCATCTAATGAGTCTGATGACAAGTAATTAGAATGATGGTTGTAGTAAAGCCGATACAAGCAGAAAATGGACAGCGAGCATGATTCAAGCATTTTCATGACCTCCTTGGTGCCACTGAAACTGACAGATGGAGATAATACTATATGGACAAACCCGAAACCATGCTCAACTTTTTATTGTCGTCCGGTTCAGTTCACTTTTGTAAAAGAAAGCGATGCAGTTGTCATTGATAACAAAAGAAAAATGGATGAGGAAATTGAGGCCTTTAACCCCACAGAGTACATTAATAGTAACAGGGTGACACATAAACTAATGATGACAATGATCGACGCAAAAGTCTGCACGTACCTTTCTGAAGCGAGATCAAATGCATCATGCTACCTGTGCTTAGCAAAACCAACAGAAATGAACCACTTAGATGCTGTAACATCAAAGACTGTGTGTTCTGTTCTGACATATACGAATTTGGCCTATCATCCCTACATGCCCGTATAAATTGCATGGAATGTCTGTTACACATTGCGTACAGATTGACTTCAAACAGTGGGCAGCAAGAAGTAATGAGCATAAAGAAATGTTACAAAACAGAAAAAAACATTCAAAATAAATTTAAAGAGGAGATCAATCTGTTGATTGATATAGTGAAATAAGGCTCGGGAACTACCAATGACGGGAATACCGCAAGGAAGTTTTTCGAGTTTCCCAATAAAACTGCAGCTATTACTGGGTTGGATCAAGACCTGATAAAAAGATTTGCTGTTATTTTGCAAGCAATAACATCTGGTGAGAAGATCGATGTCATCAAATTTAAAGATTTTGCTCGCAAAACAGCAGAAAAGTACGAGGAATTATACGACTGGTACTACATGTCATCAACCGTACATAAACTATTAATACACGGAGCTGACATAATCGAAAAAAATGATATTGTCCCGATTGGGACTCTCTCGGAAGAAGCCTCAGAGTCTCGAAACAAAGATTTTAGGAGGTTCCGGGAACATCATTCGCGGAAAAGAAGCAGGCAAGATTCTAATCAAGATATCCTAAAATATGCTTGTTGTTTCTTCAGATCCTTTCCTAAGTGCACAAAGGCCGAAGTTAGATGCCAAAAGGAAGACAACCTTTTTTGCTGAAACTCTCGACCTAATACAGTTTCCGGAAACTGAGTTCGAGTTTGTAGGTATATCCAATCTGGATTCTGACTCGGAATTGGAGTCCGACAACGAAAGTTGTAAAGAAAATTTGTAAAATTTAATTATTTGTTATGTTAGTTTACTGTACCAATATGTTTAGTTAATAATTTCATAGATTATTGTTTCAAATATTTTGTATAATTGAATTTATAGCACTTAGATATTATTTTTGTTACTTTTGTTTTATTTAAATTACCTATCAATAAAAGTATATACTTACAGTCTATTTTTTATCACATATTCTTAATATTTGGGGAAAAAGCATGCTTCCTAACGATGTTCTTAACTTTGACACAGTTCACGGATCGTTTTGAACAGTTTCATATGTAAAAATAAATAAAAATATTTTGACGATTTTTATAAAAAAATCGGCATCTACAACCATTATGTAACGTATGTCAAAAAATCATAAATAATTAGTACTATAACCTCCTATAAGGATATTACGGTTATCCCTGCCGTTTTAGAGATATTTCGATTTTTCATACTAGCTCCATACAAAATTTTCGTAAAAAAATTATAATTCCTTCGTTTTTGTGCAGAATCCATTCTGGTGTCATTTTTGTATATTGTTATAACTAATAGAAGTGATATCCGGCATAAAAACTGGCACTTGCAAAATAAAATGCCTAAGTCTATGAAAGCCGATTTTCAGCCCACCGTGCGCCGGGACGGAGCGATTAAACATTAAACACTAGCTGACCCGACAGACGTCGTCCTGTTCAAAGGAGACGGATACGCTTTCATACAATTTTGGGCCTGGATGTAAAGAGATGAAATTGGTGTCAATTGATAACTACTATATTAACAAACAATCACTGAAAATTTTGCAGAATTTGGCAATCTGAAAGGAGAGATAAAAGTGATTTAGGAAAAGTGAGGTTACGTAACAATCTGTACTTATTAACAGCCGATTTTTGAAGTGCGATTGTCATTTTTTACCCGACTGCCGAAGGAGGGTAATGGGTTTCTAAGTATACGTCTATGTATATTTGTATGTATTTATGTTTGTTCCTCTCTCTCCAAAATAACAAGTCCAAGTTCAACGTTTATGCGGGGTTCTGCGTGTCCGGTATGGTAGCAAGGCAAGGGTCATACAAGAAGGAAGATCAGAAGTCCGTAGGAAAGCAGGGGTCGAGGAAAATATCAATAAAATAAAAGTATGGGAGGAAACACACTCAAAACCCACACGCACTAGACGATACGAACGAGTGTCGATGTCATGTCATGCATGTCAAGTCAGAGTTGGCACTGGTTAATACAATAATCGATTAGTAAACGTGAATTGATTTATCTTAATTATGTAGATATTTAATTACACACATCAAAAGTGTCTAGGGATCAAGCATTTTTATGCGGATTTCTTGAGATTGAGATGTGGCTTTGTAATAAATTTATGATTTTATAAATTTATATGGATCCTTTTTGGTGCATTTCATAATTTGAATCAGGAACTGTGAATCAAATTCGAGTAAAAGATGAAAATCAGCTGTCAATATTTTCCCTATAAAAACATACAACGCATTGAAGACATTATTAGTGCTACTGTTTCCCTACTACTGATTAAAACCAACGTTATTATGGAGCGGCGACGTCATTTAAGCAGGGAAGAAATGCTCAGAGCCGTGGGAATGATAGAAGTTGGTTCCCGGCAACGTACTGTGGCTTTAGCTCTGAATACAAGTCAGAGTGTTATCAGTCGACTTTGGACACGTTACCGAAGCACTGGTACCGTGGCTGAGCGCCATGGAGGACGGTACCGCTGCACCACACGGAGACAAGACCGATACATTCAAATCTTAACTCGAAGAGCTCCAACAATAACCGCCATGATGTTAGCCGTGAGGCTTCATCACTCTTCAGGGAACTTAATTAGCGACCAAACAGTCAGAAACCGCTTGCATGAAGTGAACCTTCATTCCCGAAGACCGCTTCGGGTACCACCTATAGCAATGCACAATCGTAGGATTCGATATCAATGGGCTCTTGAACACAGAAATTGGGCAGAAGAACAATGGCGTTTCGTGTGCTTTTCTGATGAGTCTCGTTTTGGTATGAGACCGGATACAAGACGTATACGACACTGGAGAACCCCTGGACGCCAACAGCGATTAAAATCCTGCCAGGAAGTCCATCCTTATAGTGGTGGAACCATCATGATATGGGCGGGTATTTGGATCGGCGGAAGAACTGAGTTGATTTGGATCAGAGGCAACCTCAACGCTCAAATTTATGCTGAGACGATTGTATCAGACGTCATCGTTCCTCTACAAGTGCAAATCGGTCCCTTATTTCAGTTAATGCATGATAATGCACGACCGCACACCGCAAGAGTTGTAAGACAGACTCTCGCCGCAGCTAACATCAATGTCCTGCCCTGGCCTGCTCAGTCGCCAGACTTGAACCCGATTGAGCATGCATGGGATATGCTACAGAGAAGAGCTCTGCCGAATATGGAGGGTATCCAGTCGCAAGAAGACCTTTTTTTGTTGTTGCAACGAACATGGGCGGCCATTCCACAGCGTGATTTGGATGAACTCATTTTGAGTATGCCAAACCGATGATCTTGTGTTGTTAGTGTTCGCGGTAGAAACACGGATTATTAATTGTTTAAGTTACCCAATAAAATTTTAAAGAAAACTGTTATTTCAGTCTTTTTTTCGAACTTTTGTGTTAGTGGTTCAAATGTCAAAAATCCCTTTATTAGGAAAATGGCAAATTTCTTTATTAATGCAAAGGTGACTTGGTTTATCGTTACTGTGACAAACGAAAACACTTTATTTGATGAATCCTTAAAGAAAATTTTAATTAATATCAATCAGGAGAAAAGTTATTGCAAAAATATATGTTGATCCCTAGACACTTTTGATGTGTGTAGTTTAAACTCTTAATACTTTAATTTTAACAGATTTAATTATTTTAATCGAATTAATCATCTGGTGAAAGCATTTTCGTAAATAGTATGAACTCTGTAACGTTAATCGATTATAATTGAATCGATATTCCAATTACTTCGTAACCCTAACTTAATTATTGGATTTCTCATTTTCCAGATTGTAAATTGAGTTGATTTTTCAAATTTTGAAATAGAAAAATATACCCTTTTTTTTTAAGCCACACCTCAACTTATTACAATCAGGCCCAGAAATCCCCGTCTCCTTTATAAAATTCATACAAAAACTCCATAGAAAAAAACCATTATCAGTCTTTCTCGAATTTTCCAATTTTCCGGCCAACTTTTCCATTTTTCTTTTCCTAAAAATCTTATTCAGAGTGTATGTCAAGTGATGCGCTCACCAACAACCAGCATTTGATTATTTTTATAAAATTAAACAATACACTTAGCTAGGGATGTGTACAGAGCAGTAGTGAGGAGAAACTAAGTAACTATTATGATTGACATAGATTATATGGAAAAGGCGAGAAATTAAAATATATATGTATACACTATACAACAATATCGTGTGACAAAACGCAGAATAGCGTCCGATCTGACCTGTTGGAGGAAAGTACCAGAAAAAGTTTGAAACAGACGGCATGCATGCATCAGCCATCGTGAGCTCAGCCTTATCTTGGGGAGTTCAATTCAACGACCCGACTCACAATATCATCACCAGCATATAAAATAGGCAAAACAAGTGCTGTTTTTGTTATGTGCCAAGAATACTTATTTAGCTAAGACGATTACTATTTTTTTACCCAACTGCCGCAGGAGGGTCATGTTTTTTCTCTGTTAAAATAGAAAGACACGGGAGTAAATTATATTAGGCTGACCTAAACATCCACACATATAAATCTAAAACTAATAACGTCAAATTAAAGCTATTCATCTCTTACCCTACAGTATACAAACAAATACCACAGAATACTTAATAGTACTACGTACAGAAAGGACACTCCCTTCCCCGCACTCACATCAGTTACCGCACCTCACCCCGCACTTCGGCATGTTCGTCGCCGGCTCTTTAACAAGGGCGCTCGCAAACACAAGAACCGCAGCGCTGTACCTACTTACTGCTGACACACATTATTTTTTTTAAGTTTTATACACTTGGGAGCAAATAAATCGAGCCACTTGCTTTTTTTTCACGTATAATGGTTATTATTTTTGGTATTATGGAACGTATCAATTCGAAACATATATCGCCTAAGAGCTTATTTAATAACCTTTACAATGAGGGTAAATTATTGAATGATAATCTTATTTAATTATAAATTATTGGCTCTGAAAGAAAAACGGTAGTTTTGATAGAAAATTGTAGGGTTAAAACAGTCCAGAAAATCTATCGAAATCAGGGCGCGGGGGGGTAATACAAGAAATTATGAATAAGTTTATACCATAATTTTGTTTTTTTCTGGACTTTTTTAACCCTACAATTTTCTATCAAAATTACCGTTTTTCTTTCAGAGCCAATAATTTATCATTAAATAAGGTTTATCATTCACTAATTTACCCTCATTGTAAAGGTTATTAAATAAGCTCTTAGGCGATATATGTTTCGGATTGATACGTTCCATAATAACAAAAATAATAACCATTATACATGAAAAAGGAAGTGGCTCGATTTATTTGCTCCCAAGTGTATTTTGTGTTAATCACGATGGTTGTATATTGTGCATTATTTGGATGCTTATCTTCATCGAGGAACGATAAAGACAGGAGTTTCATTCGGTTCCCGAAACGTGAAATAAGGTAAGGAACAGCAACTCAAATATCCTTTAAACCCATAAAAAATAAAAGCTAGTATATTACAGACAAACAAGTTAAGCCAGTGTTGTGATAATTTATTTTCATAATATTCTCTATAATTCATTTATTTTCCAAGTTTTTTTCGTTTTAGAACAATTAAAACTTCCGTAATATTAACATACCAACTATTAAATTATTGCTCTCTCTCTCTCTTTATTGTCTTAGTTATGTCTCTTTCTTTCACGTTCTATTCATTCTTCGCCTTGAAAAGTAGTACAATAGAAATGTAATTAATTAGATTTCTGTGAGTAGTGCGCACTAACTTTGTCGCGGCGCGCGGTGCCCCATTGTTTGTAAGATTTCGAATTTGTAATACCATGCGATTTAATAACCGATCATATAGAGATAAGTCATTAAAAACGAAAATATTTTAGTGTAAGCAATATTTAGTTAGGTATGTACCTTATTTTGTAATTATTGTTTTTTTTTCTATTTTTATTATTGATTATTCAATAAATAATAAACCTCTTTAACATAATAACTATTATAATATTATTTTTATTTCATTACGAACACGACTTTATAAATAAATAATTGAAGGCCGCTCGTAAAATGTCACTTCATTATAATGCACAAGTTCGGGCAGCGCCGCCGCCTACGCACTACTGCCAGCCCTACTAGATTTCACGCACACATTCATACGTATACAAACGTCATTTGTTAATGTAGAAGTAGTAGGTAATTATTTTGCGAGCGTTGTATGGAGTGTCCGGGGTGTGCAAATACTTAGAAGACCTGGAATTTTTTAGGCCATAGTAAAGCGTTGGTAGGATGACAATGTCACTTAAAAAAATAGAATACCTTGTAGATGGATTGGTTGGCGTGGCAGGCGACCACAGCGGAGGCGAGGGTGAAGTCGGGCTCGCGTCGCTCGTTGAACAGCGACTGCTCGAAGTCCACCATCTTCTCCACGTCCGCGAACAGGCGGTTGCCGCGCGGCTCTCTATACGACACACACACAAAAAACTTCGATAAAGGACATCATTTATTTCGTACCCAAAAATTAAAGTACCAGGGCCGCGCCCGCGCATATATAAATAGTCTGCCGCCTGTTCGCCCGAAAAATCGACTATTTTTTTACTCCGTGGGTGAAAAGTGATAAACAAGGATAAATTGTGCCTTACTGTGTTTTGTTATTCGCGCCAGTACCTGTGATCAACGCTCTACTCAAAAGACCGTTTAGAACAATTCAGAAGCAGGGCCGCCCGGCCGCACCAGAACAAAAGACCGTTTAGAACAATAAATTCAGAAGCAGGGGCGCCCGGCCGCACCAGAACAAAAGACCGTTTAGAACAATTCAGAAGCAGGGCCGCCGGCCGCACCAGAACAAAAGACCGTTTAGAACAATTCAGAAGCAGGGCCGCCGGCCGCACCAGAACAAAAGACCGTTTAGAACAATTCAGAAGCAGGGCCGCCCGGCCGCACCAGAACAAAAGACCGTTTAGAACAATTCAGAAGCAGGGCCGCCCGGCCGCACCAGAACAAAAGACCGTTTAGAACAATTCAGAAGCAGGGCCGCCCGGCCGCACCAGGACAAAAGACCGTTTAGAACAATTCAGAAGCAGGGCCGCCCGGCCGCACCAGGACAAAAGGTTACTTGTGCTTACATTTTTCTCTGTTCAATTTATTTCTTGACTGGGTGAACGAGCAGCACTCCGTTCGTATCTGAGCTCTACAACTCTGTTACGGTTAACACGATACGCCTTGGTAAGACTTATTATCAGACTTTCGGGCTTCTGTTCTGACTAATATAACGACTGTCAAAGATCTACAAACGGCAGCCGACGGCCGTGCCTCTGAAACCTCGGAGTGGTCTCGGTATGAACTGGACGGTCACCCATCCACGGAGCGGCTACTCGCGCAGTATATACAGAATGCGTCATTATGTGGGCCACCCCTCAAGTTTTAAAAATGTTCGGAGTTTTCGTTATTTACGATTTTAAGACAAATAAGGTCTTCTTTTGAGTGGAAAAATGAAAAAACAGGGTATAGACAGTGCTATCACACTAATATTATAAAGGCGAAAATTTGTGAGTGTGTGTTTATATGTTTGTTACTTCTTCACGCTCAAAAGGCTAGACCATTATTGATAAAATTTTGTATGGAGGTAGCTGACACCCTGGACTACTACTGACCCCAATATTCCCACGGGATCGACATTTACGCAGGTGAAACCGTGGGGCGCAGCTAGTAATAAATAATAAAAAGTTTAAAAACTAAAACCCGACTACTGTAACCAATTCCCTCAGCTGTTCGAGCATCTCTTCCACTAAATTAGGAAGATGTCCAATAAATTAGGAAGACCCGATTGGCTTACGGTACACCTCCTACCGTAAGCCAATCAGGTATTTAGAAGATTTACGTAGGCGTGTCAGGGCAGCCGCATCAAAAATAACTGAACGACGCTATACGAGACTGCTCAGAAGAGCATTTATCCGCAGATGTAGAGCCTGCATAAGAGTGGATGGCAAACAAGTTAAATATTTATTATGAACTAGCGGCCCGCCCCAGCTTCGCACGGGTGCAATTTTTTTTTTCGAATTTCCAAAATTTTCTTTCATACAAACCTTGTCCCGGCAATACCGATCACAACAAAAAAAGAATTAGCGAAATCGGTCAAGCCGTTTTCATGTCAAGTCGTGACAACGGAAAACGGGTTTCATTTTTATATATATAGATAGATTAATCGCAAATAAAGTATTATTAATGTTGTTTTATATTAAACCCTAATGGTCAGTTGCAATGGATGTAAAAATTGTTCCAATATTGTAAATTTTGTTATTTAGTCAAAGAACAATGGGTAAAGTTGTATGGGCCCCGTACCCAAAAAAAAAAGATGACTGTAGCATTATGAGCTATATCGGTATTCGTTGCCCTCATGGAGTAGTTTAATTAATCCTAAGACAGCATGTCTGAATTTACTTGGAGAAAAAAGATATTTAAGGAAGTTAAATTGGTTACGAGAAGACGGTACCCGGAGACAAGGTTAATTGTAGCATTATGAACTATGTCGGTATTTGTTGACCTCATGGATTAGTTTTATTAATCCTAAGACAGCATGTCTGACTTCACTTGGAGAAAAAAGATATTTAAGGAAGTTAAATTGTTTTAATAAAATAATAGGAAAGTTCATTATCTTTATTCATTATAGTAATTACCATACTTATATTGGTTCTTATTCAATACTAGCTGACCCGGCAAACTTCGTACTACCTTTAATTTTTTTTTGATAATTTTTTCCCATGTTTTAATAGCTATTCTGCTATTCGGGGCAGAGATTATGAGCTATGTCGGTATTCGTCGCCCTCATGGAGTAGTTTAATTAATTCTTAGTCAGCATGTCTGCTGGCAACCGACAATGCAGCATAAAATGAGATACAAAAAAGAAATAAAAACAAAACACAATACAAGTTCTAAATCAATTTTAATTAATTTTTAATCAAGTTCTGTTAATTTTCTAAATCGCTGGAGCCTTATTGAACACGTTCCGTGATCCATTGTAGAATAATCCACACGCTAACAACATTGTCGAAATAATAGAAGACAGAATTAACGTTTCCAACAGGTTGGGTGACTAATATGTTGTGGACTGTAATATCAACCGCCAAAGGCTACGTTTCACAGCGATGGAAGACAGCGATGTACCATTTCCTAGCCTCAACGAGGAGGAACTTAACTTGTTTAGTTTAGGCACATACCAATTAATACTCGCAAAATCATACGTGTCAGAGCATTTGCGAAGAGGCATGTCGGTACCCTATAGAGGTATGCGTAGAAGCAAGTCCTAATATGAGATATGGCGTGATTGACTGTCGAGTCATTATTATTTAGTAAGATTATTGTAAAAATGGAAAATTATACCTGTGAGACCTGCTGGTGAAGTATGTTTAAATAGAAACATTTTCAAACGGTTGATTGATGTAGTTTTTATTTTGTGCATACCCTGTCTGAAATCTTTGTGCACGCCACTGCATGATTGCGACCCTCGTGTGTGCCGAGAAAGATAAACATATTAACAACGAGGTTGTTAAACGTGGAATGTGGACTCAGCGATCATTGTGCCGATAGTCGTTACAGCCAATGGCTTAATAGCCAAAAACGTCGACTAGCACCTGAGGAGGCTCTCGTTGGGCAGCTGGATCAAGGACTCGATTCAGAAAGCGGAACTTCTCGACACGACCCACATTATTAGGAGGTTCTTCTCTCTGGAGCCCTGATTGCCGATAGCTTGGACCTGTTCCCTATACCGGAGGGCTACAACTTTTTTTATATTTTTAAATGTTTTATGTTCTAATATTTAAAAATATAATTTGTATAAACATGTATAATTAAATAAAGGAGTTAAAATAATAATTAATGAGAATAAATAACGTTCTATTCTTTTATTTTATTCTATTTAATAAAACAATTTAACTTCCTTAAATATCTTTTTTTCCAAGTGAATTCAGACTTGCTGACTTAGGATTAATTAAACTACTCTATGAGGTCAACAAATACCGACATATTTCATAATGCTACATTTAACTTTGTCTCTGGGTACGGTCTTCCCAAAAACAATTTAACTTCCTTAAATATCTTTTTTCTCCAAGTGAATTCAAACATGCTGTCTTAGGGTTAATTAAACTACTCCATGAGGTCAACAAATACCGACATAGTTCATATTGCTACAATTAACTTTGTCTCTGGGTACGGTCTTCTCAAAAACAATTTAACTTCCTTAAATATCTTTTTTCTCCAAGTGAATTCAGACATGCTGTCTTAGGATTAATTAAACTACTCCATGAGGTCAACAAATACCGACATAGTTCATATTGCTACATTTAACTTTGTCTCTGGGTACGGTCTTCCCAAAAACAATTTAACTTCCTTAAATATATTTTTTCTCCAAATGAATTCAAACATGCTGTCTTAGGGTTAATTAAACTATTCCATGAGGTCAACAAATACCGACATAGTTCATATTGCTACAATTAACTTTGTCTCTTGGTACCGTCTTCTCAAAAACAATTTAACTTCCTTAAATATCTTTTTTCTCCAAGTGAATTCAGACATGCTGTCTTAGGATTAATTAAACTACTCCATGAGGTCAACAAATACCGACATAGTTCATAATGCTACAATTAACCTTGTCTCTGGGTACGGTCTTCTCAAAACCAATTTAACTTCCTTAAATATCTTTTTTCTCCAAGTGAATTCAGACATGCTGTCTTAGGATTAATTAAACTAATCCATGAGGTCAACAAATACCGACATAGTTCATAATGCTACAATTAACCTTGTCTCTGGGTACCGTCTTCTCAAAACCAATGTAATTCCTTAAATATCTTTTTTCTCCAAGTGAATTCAGACATGCTGTCTTAGGATTAATTAAACTAATCCATGTGGTCAACAAATACCGACATAGTTCATAATGCTACAATTAACCTTGTCTCTGGGTACCGTCTTCTCAAAACCAATTTAACTTCCTTAAATATCTTTTTTCTCCAAGTGAATTCAGACATGCTGTCTTAGGATTAATTAAACTAATCCATGAGGTCAACAAATACCGACATAGTTCATAATGCTACAATTAACCTAGTCTCTGGGTACCGTCTTCTCAAAACCAATTTAACTTCCTTAAATATCTTTCTCCTTTGATGTTTGGGACTTTGATGTTTGAGTTTGGGACAATATTTCGAGAACAAAATCAAATTGTTTAATTCTATTGTGGTTTGTTGAAATGTAAGGTAACCAACAATCTCTGCAAATAAATGATTTTTAATTTGTTTCTAGTTCTGTTGTATTTGTAAATCAGTGATTTTTAACCTAGTTTGGTATAAAGTTAACCATATTCATATACAGATGCAGCTACTAGAATACCTAGTAATTAGACACACTCTATTATTTATATCTCATTTCAGACTTAATATTCTTTATGGACTACAGGGTAAAGTCTATATTTTCCTGAGGAAGTGAAATGGCAAACTGGACTGAACCCAACTAATATCCTAGACATTGGCAGCACTGTCTGGGCACTCTTTTCAGTTTTAATAATAAATCCTAGATATTTGACACAGTTTGAGTATCAGACATATTTTCTAAACACTGCATATGGATCGGCAGGGCACAGAATATAATTGTCAAGATGTATGACAAAAAGCAACCCTAGTGACCTCCGGTGACAGACAACTGGCTTTATGATGTTTGTGAATACATATGGAGCGGTGCTAAGTCCAAATACGAGGCATGTAAACTGTTATAACTTATAACATATCTTGAAATAGAAACTGGGGATATCTCCTGACATATTTTCATATAGATAATTGATATGAATTTTTTAAATCAATGTAATATTGTAGGCAAAAAACTTATATACCTAGTAACATACTACATATTAAGTTTTTATTTAATATGTATCTCCAAGCACCATGCGATTTTGGTACAATTATACCAGATAAAATTACTTATTTGACAGGAGCACATGTTTCTATAGCACCTAATGTAAGAGATTATTCCATGGGGATAGATTGCTTTCTTTCTGAATGAAGTTGTTATTCAGAGGTTTGAATTGGAAACTCAGTAAAAGGTAGTTTATAACCCTTGATCCACTCAGGTATGGTTGGATTAGTAGTAATACCATACTTCAGAGAAATATTGCAATCTACCAGTCTGTACCTGAGCTAGTGATGATGCTGGTTCTGGCAACGGTTGTTGGCATTGGATTTATCTTGAAGCTTATAGATAGCTATTCTGAATTGGTGTGTAGAATAGGTATTTTGATATTGGTGTTTACTCACATCAATTCTTGAATTTCCTCATGGCTAGGTAGGATTAAGGATCTCAGATTATTGCAATTTTCATGATAAATTAATGTCACACTCAGTCTAGCTCAGTAACTTAATGTTTCAATTTGATCCGCACTGTACAAACGCTTGGGAGGCTATTAGACTGTTATGAACTTTTCCCAATGAATGTAATAGTGCGGCCACTGTAGTTCGCTGCCCCCTGATTGTGTGGTCCCATTTGATTCCACTTCCATTTACTGCTGTCACCCTTCCTTTTTAAATTTTGGTGGGTTCAATAGGCTACAAATTATGAATGTTTCATACTTCTTTTAAATGTTTAACTTCATCTCCACATTTAGTCCATTATCATAATTGACCACCGTGTGGCCAGACTGCCATGCAGTTCTACAGGTAAAGTAGCTAACTGTACCCCAGCATCTCACAAGTAGATTTTCAATACTTGAACTTAGGACTTCATGTTGGGTATGTATATTGTTCCACTCTCAGCCTCCTTTCGGCTGTATTTTAGTAGAATTGAAGTACTAACATAGCTTATATAAGTTAAATTGTATATTAACACCCTCACTGAGAGGAGGCCTGTGTCCCAGCAGTGGGAACATTATAGGCCGATTATGTGTTATGTATGTATATTAACATCTAGAATATAAAGTATTTTGGAATTAGATTATAATTAACGGCATTGAGTATGGGTATTCCCAATCCGGCTGCGTTGGCTTCGGTCACATAACACACAGTCCAACTGTAGTCTTCCATGGAAGAGGGCTCCGTACTCATCTACGAAGACTAATTAGAGTTAGGTCCCAGACTGCTTAGATCTAAATCCATGGCTAACCTCACGTGATAGCTCTAGGAATGCAGGAGGGATGTGTTTTTAACACTGGACGTATAGACTGGTTTATATCTGATTTTATTTGATTTAACCTGAAATAAATGGATTATTATTATAGAACATTGACTAACCTCTCGTGAGTCTGTGTGGAGTTGATGGCACAGTTGAATGTTCTCATGGTTCACCTCGCGTGAGAACACTTAGAGACGGCCAAAGATCCTCAGAACACTGAACGTATATACCATCGGCTACCATCGCGTGATAGCTCATGTGGTGTCGTTCTTATGTAAGTATACAGCACAGTTACGTTCTCATGGTTGACCTCACAGTGAAAACTAGAGACTGCTGTGTGTATTACGGCATCCTATGTCGGCCAAAGATCCTCCGAACACTGAACGTATATACCATCGGCTAGCATCGCGTGGTAGCTCATGTGGTATCGTTCTTGTGTAAGTATACGGCACAGTTACGTTCTCATGGTTGACCTCACAGTGAAAACTCTAGAGACTGCTGTGCGTATAACGGCATCCCTTTAATATGGAGCATGATTTCAATAGTCTTTGATTTCAATTGCCGACAACTGAGTTTCGATGACGGCTCCGCTTTGCTTTTTCAAGCGATTTTCCAGTTCTCGCAGGCGTACGGTCAGCTCCTACATTCCATCGTCTCGTTTTCTTCTGTTTTCCCATCTTGTTAAAACTTTTCTGAACTTTTATATACGAAAACGTGATCAGTGCGCGGCACAAAAAAGTACAATGATTGACAGATGTCAGGAGACCGCGCCAACGACTGGACCACAGACAACATTTGTTTTTCTTTAGGATGAAAAAATTTGAATTTCATCTTTAAATATTGTGACGTGTGCGCACGAAATGGTGCGACTACATAGTATATACAATGAGGATTGGATTACGAAGCATAATAATAAATTACCATTATAAAATGTACTTGAAACCGACATTATTTTAAAATTATTGGTCACTCGTGTTTTCATAATTTTTTTTATACCCAAGACATTTAAACATTGTGAAAAAATATTTTTTTGAAAATTTTTCACTGAAAAATTAATTAAAGTATTTTTATTTTTTTATTGCAGTAACTAGACATACTATTTACTGCCTATCTGTCAGCTTAGTTAGCGTATAATAATACAACAACTAAAAACCGATGGAATTCATTCATTTGTGGTCGTAGCGTACAATAATGTAAAATAAGTTAAAAAATTTCAGTCTAAAAGTTAAAAAAAACATATCTTAGGTACTACTTAGGATATATTTGGTTTTGTATTTTTTTTTGAACGGCCATAAGGTCTGCTATAAGCCATTTTAAGGTTATCCATTAATTACCGGGCACCCTGTATATGTTATTGAAATGTACTAATTAAGCCCTTTCATTTGATACAACCATAAGGCGCCATCCCAAAATATTTATTTTTAAATTCATTACTTTATGTCCTCTAGAGGCCGCCATATTGAATTTAGTGTGACGTCACATAGCCTATAACCAGCGGACGGTCGAGACGCTTCTAACGATATTTCATTTGACAAATTATTATAAGTATGGACTTTTGATGTTCATAGCATAAATAACGGGGACAGGTAGGAGTGAACATACATACATAGGTACCGGTCAAAATCATAATCCTCCTTTTTGCTTCGCCGTAGTCGGGTAAAAATTAAATAAAGCTTTTAAAGGTTTATTCCCGATGTCCACCACTTGTTTGGCCACCACTGGGGGACACTTCATGGTTTGAATAGGTCGAATCTGTCCCAAAACCGAATCGGGGCACCCCCGACTTCACGTAGTCTTTTGGCTGCTACCCCTAGTGTATATTAAAAGTAATAAAAAAAAAACCTAAAAAACCCGACTGCAGTAAAAAATTTAAGTTAAAAAAAATGAAAAGCTAAAAACAAGCCCATTTTTACCGGACTGCGCCAGAAGGAAGGTTATGTTTTTCGAGAGTATGTATGTATTATGTTTGTATGTATAATTGTTTGGCACGAACCCATTTGAGTTTGAAAATATAAATAAAAATGGAATGGTTCCCGCCTGCTTTACAATATTTTTTTCCCCCAGTGGTGGACTACGAGAATATTTTTAAAAGTTGTTTCGGTGTCCCCCAGTGGTGAACAAGTGATGCCATTCCCAAAAATATGGTGGGCAGTTAGTCGCTGTCGCGGCATGTACTCACGTGAGCGGGTCGCACACGAAGCGCAGCAACATCACCAGCGTCACCAGGCTGCCCAGCAGGAATATCATGCCGATGTACTCACGTGAGCGGGTCGCACACGAAGCGCAGCAACATCACCAGCGTCACCAGGCTGCCCAGCAGGAATATCATGCCGATGTACTCACGTGAGCGGGTCGCACACGAAGCGCAGCAACATCACCAGCGTCACCAGGCTGCCCAGCAGGAATATCATGCCGATGTACTCACGTGAGCGGGTCGCACACGAAGCGCAGCAACATCACCAGCGTCACCAGGCTGCCCAGCAGGAATATCATGCCGATGTACTCACGTGAGCGGGTCGCACACGAAGCGCAGCAACATCACCAGCGTCACCAGGCTGCCCAGCAGGAATATCATGCCGATGTACTCACGTGAGCGGGTCGCACACGAAGCGCAGCAACATCACCAGCGTCACCAGGCTGCCCAGCAGGAGTATCATGCCGATGTACTCACGTGAGCGGGTCGCACACGAAGCGCAAGGCGGCCACGCCGAACACGAAGTGCAGCAACATCACCAGCGTCACCAGGCTACCCAGCAGGAATATCATGCCGATGCCCCTGTTGACAACACACCGTACATACATATTAATTCGAAAACGACATCTAAATGAAAAAAGAAACAATTATAAAATTATTTTTTATTTTTACAAGTAACGAAACCTTTGGTATACAGTGGTGGTCATACAATTAAGAACGCTTATTTAAAGGGAAAAATTTTTCATGTATTTCTTTGTATTTATCTTGGTATCGCAAAACTTTTCCATACTAGCGGTACATTCGTTGATACACATGATTGACTAATAAATTAATAGATAAAGTTTATACATTAGATCTGAACCTAGTATTACTACTTACTAGCTGGTCACATAATTAAGAACGCTGAATAGTTTATTTTTTTATTCAAATTAATATAAATAGAGAACACTCAGTGACTCTGTGGTTGAAGGTCACTATTCGTATAATTTTGGAGCCATTTAGAGCTGTAAAAGTTTTAAAGGTGATTGCTTCATATGAAAACAATTGGGAAAAATAAAAGTTGTGATAAATCTACAAGGGAAGTAATAATAAAACTTCGCGAGAACAGTTGGTCGCATAAAAAGAAAGCCGAATCAAAAACGATGGTTTTCCACGCTGTGATGCATTTTGTCACGTATCAACAGAGAAAGTCATCTCGTAGAGATGATCGAAATATCGTTCGTTTGACAAAACAAAATCCTTTTAAAGGGTCTATGATCTGAGAAAATAATATTTTGGTGAAAACAACCCTTCAGCACTCTCGGCACGCACTATTCGAAGGCGTTTGGTAGAAGAACAGTTGCACGGTAGGATGGCAAGGAAGGTGCCCATGTTGAAACGGTGCCATAGGCAAGCCCGGCTTGCATTTGCAAGAAGGTATGAAAACTGGACAGTTAGACTGTAGAAAAATGTTATTTTTTCTGACGAGACAAAAATAAACAGGGTATGTTCTGATAGAAAACAATATGTACGACGCCCTCCGAATAAAGCATTCGACTCTAAGAACACAAAAAAGACTCTAAAGCATGGTGGGCGAAATGTGAAAATTTTGGCGTGCTTTTCTGGACATGGTGTTGGACCTGTTAAACTGATAGAAGGAAACATGGATCAATTCCAATACAAAAATATACTGGAAGAAACAATGTTACCTTATGCTGAAGACGTGCTTCCGGATATTTGGACATTCCAGCACGACAATGATCCAAAGCTTACTGCACGCACCGTTAAGGAATTTCTCACATTGCAATCAGTTCCTGCCTTAGATTGGCCAGCTAACAGCCCAGATCTAAACCCAATAGAGCATCTTTGGTACGAAGTCAAAAAAAAGGTTTCAAATCGACAGTGTGGCAGTTTAAGAGACGACGTTTCTTAGAAGAATGGAACTCTATCTCTCTTGCGAAATGTCAGAAATTGGTAGAGTTAATGCCTCGCCGGTGTAAAGCAGTAATTAAAAGCCGTGGACATACCGTGGCCTGCTAGGTCCCCGGATATTACTCCCTGCGATTTTTTTCTTTGGGGAGAAGTGTAACGCCGGGTTTATGTAGAGGAGGCCCAAAGCCTAGATGACTTAAAGTTTAGGATAATTAACGCTTTTGATGAAGTGAAAAGTGAAATTAGTGTTCTCAACAAACTAAATGACAATTTATTTAAACGTGCACGTTTATGCCTAGAAAGGGGAGGACTTCATTTTGAACAATTATTAAAATACAGTGATTAGTGACATGTAGGGTAAGAAAATATTTTTAACTAGCTTCTGCGCGCGACTTCGTCCGCGTGAAATTTGTACTTTCCTCTAAAAATTTCGAAAATGTATGTTTATGATCTTTATCATTTATTTAGATAAATAAGTACTCGGGCCAATTTTTTTTTTTATTAAACTGCGACCCCGCTTTTTAACCCCACAGGGATGGAATTTTTAAAAATCGTTTGGGATGTGTTTATAACTTGACTCAAAGACACATACCCATTTTCGAGTTAATGGAAGCAAGCAGTAAAATCCACTCCTTAAACTTTATTATTACAGAACCAAATATTGCCAAGTTTCAAGTTTATTTAACAAATGAATAAGATTTTTCATATAAACTGTAGCCCCTCTTTTTATCCCCAAAGGGGGGAAATTTTGAAAAATCGTCTGGGATGTTTCTATAATTTGAGATAAAGATTATTTATACTTACCAATTTTCCAGTTAATCAAGCCACGTAATAAACTACTCCCCTGTGATATTGACGAGGGGTAGTCAATATCACAGGGGAGTATTTCATTACGTACTCGTATTCACCCCGTTAGGGGGAGATTTTCGAAAAACCTTGAACCACTTTTTATTTATTTTGGTCTTACGTACTGAGTTTCGAGTTAAATGGACCGAGCATTTAAAATTCTTCCATACTAAATTTGACGCCCTCAATCTCCCTTTAGGGTAGTTTAGAATTCCAAAAAATTACGAACTTAATCATTTACTTATAGTCCATTTACTATAGCATTAGACAGAAGTTAAAAAAGGCTCATTTAGGGGCACACTTTGTAATAAAAGTACAACAAACATTATTACAGTCAAGGTTGATGTGGAGTTAAATATAATCAATTTAAATAAGGATAATATTTTTGTGTTCACCAAAAATCTAAAGGTACATCTATGTATGCATTTCTAAAATATTGATCTTAAACCCGTTTAATTGTTTTACTATAATTAAACTACTCGGCCAACAAAATATGTAACATCAAACAAATTCCAAATTAACACCAAGATATAACACTTTTTTATTGTAGTGCGCTGCAAATATTCTATTGTAACAATAACTATTTTATTCTTCCCCGAAAAATACTGATCGTGCACCAAATATTCCTGAATGTTACACAAAATATTTAGTATGCATCCTAGTACCGTATACCCATTTAAAACGGTTTTGTACAACTTTTATGTTACTGAAATAATTATAATTGAAGAACAAATAATGCATTTCGTAAAACATTACTTCTAAGACTTATATTTATTTTACTGAAAATAGTTTTGGCGCGCTTGCGACGCGCATATGCCTGCCTATTGCTCTCAGTGTGCATCACAACTTTATTTACTTTTTGAAGCAACTTCTGATGCTGTTATTATTTATCGCTTAGACGCTGATCATGATCACGAGAGTATTAGTAGTCAAAGAAAACGTTTATTTTCGTTGGATCCCACTTTTGAATCCCATTTTTTAGGTATTAACGATGGATCCCGTTTGCTATTTCCGTTGAATCCCATATTATAACAACATGTGTACATTTCAGAAGAAAAGTGATTTACCTTTATCAAACACTAAAAAGAGATTATTTTTAGTGGGTTACCCGGAACTGAACTAGTTAGATTAGGTTAATTATTAAAAAAAAAAAAAATGTTAGGTTAGGTTAGGTTAAAACTGTGACCCCTACGCACGAGCCGAGCGAGCGAAGCGAGCGGTGCCGCGGCAGCGGCCGGCGAGTGCCAGAAACGACTAGATTATATAGAAAATGAGTTGTTTGTGAAATAAATAGTATACGAAACGTTGGTTGTATACTAAAAATTTTAATGGAGTTTTGGTGAAACATTAGTGAACCCCTCATTTTATTATAAACAATTTTGTTTTTGAAAGTACCCGCATTCAGATTTTACAAAGGCAAAGTGCGCTTTGTTGATGCAATAATTTAAGGTGAATGGGTAGTTGTAGCCCGCGAAATTCAATTTTTCTTACGTTTTTTGCAATTTTCAGGTCAGTGTCAGGTTGTATCTTGATGAAAATTTGATTCGCGACTATAACAGGTACGTATTCACAGAATTATAATCATCAGAATCATTAATACATCTGTTTAAGTTAGATTTCTACCACCAACACTTTTCCATACGAGATTTGTTCTTAACGGTAGAAATCTAACTTAGAAAGATGTATTAATGATTCTAATTATTATAATTCTGTAAATACGTACCTGTTATTGTCGCGAATCATATTTTGATCAAGATACAACCTGACACTGACCTGAAAATTGCAAAAAACGTAAGAAAAATTGAATTTCGCGGGCTACAACTACCCATTCGCCTTAAAGAAGTACTGCAGAGATTGAGTGGACTGATAATGTGAACATTGTAGGAGTACAGACTTTGTTTAACATTTTGAATTATTATGGTTCGTACTGATTAGTATTATAAAAAACATTTTTAGTAAGCATTACATTTTATAATGTGTTCATTTTTTATTAATAAAGCTACATTGGACATTAATTGGTGTTTGATTCAAATACATTTTGCAGTGCATTATCTGAAGTAAAACTAAAAAAATAAATGCTTGTTTTTAAAATTAGGTGTATTACTATTTTTACAAATTTGCAACAGTTGTTAAATAGATGCTCGTTATGACATATTTTAATGAACATATTTTGGTGCACATTTAGTATATTTGGTGGAACACAGGCAAAATTAGGTAAATGAAATGGGAATAAATTGAAGTACTTTTAAATACCATCCTTTAAATAACAACAGTCACACTTAATTGTACTTATTTAACCTATCTACCTTCTGAAATTACAAGGCTTTCATTTAATATTATTTAGTTGTTACATAAAACATTGTCGTGTCAATGTTTAAAATCTAAAAGAAGCAGGGGCGGACAGTACCGGGAACGTTTTTCATGTCACTATAACTCTACCAAATCTAAAATATTACCTATTCCCTTCATAAGTTGTGGCAGCACGTGTTTTTTTATTTTGATTGTTACTAAAAATTGTTTCATTTCATGTACCTATCCAAGCATCGTGACGAGTAGATAGATAGAATATGCTTTATTGTACGCCATACATTGTTACTTACAAAACAAGCACATACATTATTTATTAAAATTGTTTGAACTTAACTTGAAAATAAAAGGTTTCGTACTCCTGCTTCTGCGAGCCTCTTTTTTCTAATGTTATAATAAATGGAGTATAGATAAGTATTTGTGCCAAGTTTCAAGTTCGAATTTATTTATACCATTTTTTTGAGTTAATCAAGCCACTCACAAAAATCCCCTTAAAAATCGAATTACCACGTTTTGTCCCGTCAGGGGTCAATTTTCGAAAACCCCATAAACTTATTATTGATTATTTTCTGTCAAAAGTATTATACTGAGTTTCGAGTTAATCAGACCGCGCGTTAAAATTCTTCCATACAAACTTTGACACCTCCCAATCCCCCTTCAGGGGGTAGTTTAGAAAAACAAAAAATGCCAAACTTCATAATTTACTTAGATAAGTATTCGTGCCAAGTTTCAAGGTTATTAACTTAAGGAATAAGATTTTCCATACAAACTTTCATCCCCTATTTAACTCCCTTAGGGGTTAAATTTCTAAAAATCCTTCCTTATTCCTTGTCTACATTATAAAGGGAACCATTGTGTAAAATTTCAGCTTTCTATGTCCAAGGGTTTGGGCTGGGCGTTGATGAGTCAGTCAGTCAGTCAGGCCTTTTGTTTTTTTATACAGGGTGTCCCTGGAAGTATGGATCAAATCGAATAGGGGCGTGGGCAAGGTCATGTCCAAACTTTTTTTACGGTTCAAAAGTTATGACAGATTTTAATTTTTTTTTCAATCACTTCGCTTAGTGTTCAAAGAAAATAATCATAAAAACCGGCCAAGTGCGAGTCGGACTCGCCCATGAAGGGTTCCGTAGCAGCAAGTAACATAATATAAAAGTTCTTGTAGTTCGTTGTAACTTTGTGAAAGGTAAATTGCGGTTTTCGATTTATGACGTATTGAAAAAAAAACTACTTACTAGATCTCGTTCAAACCAATTTTCGGTGGAAGTTTACATGGTAATGTACATTATATATATTTTTTTAATTTTATCATTCTCTTATTTTAGAAGTTAGAGGGGGGGGGGGGGGGGGGGGACACATTTTACCACTTTGGAAGTGTCTCTCGCGCAAACTATTCAGTTCAGAAAAAAATGATATTAGAAACCTCAATATCATTTTTGAAGACCTATCCATAGATACCCCACACGTACAGGTTTGATGAAAAAAAATTTTTGGAGTTTCAGTTGTAAGTATGGGGAACCCCAAAATTTATTGTTTTTTTTCTATTTTTGTGTGAAAATCTTACTGCGGTTCACAGAATACATCTACTTACCAAGTTTCAACAGTATAGTTCTTATAGTTTCGGAAAAAAGTGGCTGTGACATACGGACGGACGGACAGACAGACAGACAGACAGACAGACATGACGAATCCATAAGGGTTCCGTTTTTTGCCATTTGGCTACGGAACCCTAAAAAATACTATCAGGGCTATCTAAAAAAATAAATTGATAGCCCTGATAGTTTTCACGAATTCTATCTTTCTTCTCTTTTTTTTAGTATTTTTTTTTTAGTTTTTGTTTTAGTATTTTTTTTTTTTGCTAAAACGTTTGGAAATGACCTTGCCCACGTCCCTATTCAATTCGATCCATACTTCCAGGGACACCCTGTATACAGGGTTATTGGAAAAACACTAACAACCTCTTAAGAGGTCATTGTACTCATCATTATGAACAACTTTTACTAAGCAGTCGCCAGTCGTACGTACCACAGCAGACACTTGGAGCCCGCGCCCTTGTTGCAGCAGTCGCTGGCGCCGTACACGTCGGGCCGCTTGCCGCACACGCCGCACAGCAGGCCCAGCGCCAGCACGCACGTCACCTGCAATGGACGCACGGGACTACTGAGACACATACACTTGTCGCTCGTTACATAACACGGGTGGCGAGGCGCAGTCTCATTGCTGCGCAGTGTGCAGCGAGGGCTACACACGTGAGCTGCGTGAGTCATCCCTTGTACTGCAACACGCGGCACTGCGCAGAGTGTGCAGCGAGGGCGACGCACGTGAGCTGCGTGAGTCATCCCTTGTACTGCAACACGCGGCACTGCGCAGTGTGCAGCGAGGGCGACGCACGTGAGCTGCGTGAGTCATCCCTTGTACTGCAACACGCGGCACTGCGCAGAGTGTGCAGCGAGGGCGACGCACGTGAGCTGCGTGAGTCATCCCTCGTACTGCAACACGCGGCACTGCACAGAGTGTGCAGCGAGGGCGACGCACGTGAGCTGCGTGAGTCATCCCTTGTACTGCAACACGCGGCACTGCGCAGTGTGCAGCGAGGGCTACACACGTGAGCTGCGTGAGTCATCCCTTGTACTGCAACACGCGGCACTGCGCAGAGTGTGCAGCGAGGGCGACGCACGTGAGCTGCGTGAGTCATCCCTCGTACTGCAACACGCGGCACTGCACAGAGTGTGCAGCGAGGGCGACGCACGTGAGCTGCGTGAGTCATCCCTTGTACTGCAACACGCGGCACTGCGCACGCGCCGGGTCTCGCTCCGCCTGCGAGTGCCACATGTATAGCGTGCGCCGGAAGTCGTAGCAACCATACGTACGAAGTGCCGCCTACTTTTTCATTCAAAGCGAAGATAAGTACACGTGTGCGTAGCATGCTTATGCGCAGTAATGGAATGGTGCGTTGTTTCTATGGTGCGTGCAGTAGTGGTCTTGCTTGGGTTAAGTCATCAGGTAAAGCTAAGTGTTATTGAGTATTCTACTTTTCCAGTAATCGCCCGGAGTCTTGATTTGTGCCGGTCGCAGGCGATAGGCTCGCCTATTACATGAACTGGTGAACATGATACTTAAACATAACTGAACAAATGTGGGAGCACGTCTGCCAGGCCTCGGGCCCAGCAGTGCACGCACCAGCAGCAGCGAGCAGGACGCGGCCAGGGCGACGTAGCGGCGGTAGGGCCCGTACTGCCGCTGGTACGTCCCATGGTAGTCTTCGATGTACTCCTCGTATTCCAGCAACTTTTTGGTGGAGTTTTTGACTAACTCCGCCACCTTCAACGCCATGACCTTCAGTTTGTCACCTGCAACCAAAAATTAGTTATGTCCGTTAATGGTTGGAGTAGTCTCGCTGAGCACGACGCTGTAACCACTGATGTTAGGTACAGAAGGCCGGCTCTATACAACGAGCTAAAACGCGAGCACACACACACGCGTCTATGTTCGTCCGTTTGGCATAGTTTGTGATCTCCGTATCCATCCATAGATATATGAAAGAAGGAGATATACGCGGTAGATGAAAATGTATCAGAACCCGATGTCGCTAGGTTGGCCCCACCACCGCGCCACTACTATACATGTAATTCAGTAAAAGCAATAGATACAAAGTCGCGCACACACTTGCAATTCATAAATCAGAACGTACTGCACAATCAATTATAAACCTTAACTCATCAAATCAAACACAGCGTGCATTCACGATGCACCGAACAACTTACTCACCTACGTTAAGGCAATCATCGACGGGCGAGTAAAACCGCCGTTTTATGGCTCGTCGGTAAAGCTCGCCCGTGGATCATTGCAATACCGCGGTATTAAAAACCAACGAGCCCGGCTCGCGGCTCGTTAGTTATGTTTAATTTTTTGCTCGGCACGCTGCGCAAGACCGCGTGTCGATCACCACTGACGAGCCGAGCCGGCAGTTTTCCGCGACAGCGCTAGCAAGTCGCAAAGTCAAAGTCAAAGCATTTATTTCAAATAGGCACATAAAAGGCACTTTTGAACGTCAAAAATTATCTTAAAATAGAATTGATTCTAGTCGCCCATTCCAAAAGGTAGTTTTCGTATGGAGAAGAACGGGCAAGAAACTCCACCTTTACTCTTTTAAAATGTTTAGGTACAATATTTTGCATGGGTACATTAATTATATAATAACATGTGAGGACGATGCACCTACAATAAAATTACTATACCACAATAGGTAAAAGAATTAAAAATGAAACCATGACATATAAATTAATTATCTGATAGATACATGGTACTCACATATTTACAAACATGGTACAAGCAAAACGATTTTAATTAAAAAACAAAATACAAGTAATAAGTCAGGGTGTGAGTAATAAATGTAAAAAAAAGAATAAAAAAATTTACAATTAAATTAGCAACCAGTTTGATTTTGTCTAGACTCTAGATTGTCCTATGGAGCAGGACCAGCATGTTTCCAAGCGTTCTTATCCTGGATATAATCTTCTAATTTATAGTATGCTTGTTTACAAAGTGTACATTTAATGTGAGTTTTAAATTTTCTTTCATTTAATTGCAATATATCACAAGGTATTTTATTGTAACATTTAACATAGTACCCCATAAAAGATGTATGTACTTTGACTAATCTGAAAAATGGTTGATGTATTTTATCTTTATTTCTTGTATTAAAGTTATGTCTATCGCTTATTTTATTAAAAAGATGTAGATTTTTTCTTACATACATAATATTTTCATAAATGAATTGGCAAGGTACCGTCATAATATTAATCCTTTTAAATAGTTCCCTGAGAGATTCGCGGCGACGTAGATTATAAATGGCTCTGACAGCTCTCTTTTGCAAAATAAAGATGGATTCAATGTCAGCAGCTCGACCCCATAGTAAAATGCCGTACGACATAATGCTGTGAAAGTAGCTAAAATAGACTAAACGCGCGGTTTCTACATCTGTTAACTGTCTTATCTTCCTAACAGCATAAGCGGCCGAGCTAAGCCGCCCCGCAAGAGATGTTATGTGAGGTCCCCATTGTAATTTCTCGTCTAGCGTGATTCCCAGGAAAACCGTTTGATCAACAAATCGCAGTATGCGACAACTGTTGTCTTCTTTGAATCCACGGAACCCTTATAGGATCACTTTGTTGTCCGTCCGTTCGTCCGTCCGTCCGTCCGTCTGTCAAGACCGTTTTTCTCAGGAACGCGTGGAGGTATCAAACTGTTTATATGTAATACTCAAGTGTACTGTCCCTTGGAGCTGTGAAAAATCAAACTTCTAAGCGAAAGCAATCAAAAGATACAGCCGTTTATGCCGCAAATTTCCGCAAATTTTCGAAACTCGCACGGGAATCAAACCTACAGGGTACTTCCCGTGAACTTAGAATCTTGAAATTTGGTACGAAGTAACATCTTATAGTACAGATAAAGGAAAAATTGCGAAAACCGTAAATTTTTAGTTACATCATATAATAAATAAAAAACAAAATTTAAAATATTTGCCTCTTCTGGTGATGATAGTTTTTGTTCTGTTACGGAAAACCTTGGTGAACTTTTGCGTCTAAGTTTCAGCAATAATATTGGCCGGCTGTTTAACGTCTGTCATATAAATGCTCAAAGCATTCCAAGCCACTACAATGAGTTGTATGAGACTTTTTCGAACAACAACGTCCATGCCGTCCTGATTTCAGAAACTTGGCTGAAACCTGAACTTTTGTCCACCTCTTACTCTCTCCCAGGATTCGTTCTTTTGCGGAATGACCGAGTCGGTAGGAGAGGGGGTGGTGAAGCTATATACCTTCGTGCTGATCTTCCTTTCAAAATTCTCTCTACTTCTTCCTGTAATACTTCGGCTGAGTTTCTTTTTCTAGAGGTCTGTGTCAAAGGAGCTAAAACCGTTCTTGGTGTTGTGTATTGTCCTCCCGCACTTGATTACTTCACCGAGTTCGAATCGGTCTTAGAATCTTTAGGTTCGGAGTACGCACATCACATAGTCTTGGGGGATTTCAACACCAATCTCCTTGCCCACAACTCCCATCGATCCCGTAAACTTTTAAATCTGGTCGAGTCAGCTAGTCTGCATGTGCTGCCTCTCCAACCAACTCATCATAACACTGCCGGTGATGATACTTGGCTCGACTTGATCCTCACCTCAAATCCTTCCCTAGTCTCCTCACATGGTCAACTTGACGCTCCTGGTTTTTCCCATCACGACCTTATTTTCCTGTCTTATGTCACCTACGTTCCAGTACAGGCGTGCCTTTGCGCGGATGAATTGTGAGAAGCTTGCACAAGATGCTTCTAATATTGACTGGACACCCCTGGAGGAAGCCACTACAGTTGACGATAAAGTTACAATTTTTAACAATGCTGTAGTTAAGCTGTACGACACCCACGCTCCTATCAGGCGAGTCAAGTTAAAGCGCCCACCTGCGCCATGGATGAACGTGGGAGTTCGGATGGCGATGCGACGAAGGGACCGCGCGTTTCGGAAGTTTAAAAGGGATCGGTCGGATGATAATTGGACCCTCTTCAAAACTGCTCGCAATCGTTGTAATCAGATGATACGCAACGCTAAACGTCGCCATATTCTTGATAACATCACTTCTGCTTCTCCCGCTGATATCTGGAAATTCCTTGGAACTCTAGGTATCGGCAAATCGCGGCATTCAGACCTTCCTAACGCATTTGGCTTGGACGATCTAAATCGGCATTTCTCCACTGTTACTACCCTTGATTATCCAACCAAATGTCAAACCCTTGACTTCCTTGCTGGTCTGACGCGACCCAATATTACCCCCTTTGCCTTCACCCCAGTCGACCCGGGAGAGATCAAAAAGATTATCCTGTCCATAAAATCCAAGGCCGTTGGTTGTGATAATATCAGTCGACACATGATCGTGACAGCGGTTGATCAGCTCCTTCCTGCAATTTCCCATATAGTTAACTTCTCCCTTAACTCTGGTATTTTCCCTTCCCTGTGGAGGAAAGCCCATGTTCGACCACTACCTAAAATCCCTAATCCCACTCTTCTCAGTCACTTTCGTCCAATTTCCATCCTTCCCTTTTTATCCAAAGTACTCGAGGCCTGTGTACATAAACAATTTTCCAACTTCATTCACAAAAACTCCCTCATCAGTCCATTCCAATCCGGGTTCAGGCCCGGGCACAGTACTGTTTCTGCTCTCCTCAAAGTGACTGACGATATAAGGCGAGGAATGGAAGACACTAAGGTGACGGTTTTAGTGTTGATCGATTTTTCTAATGCTTTCAATACCGTCAGTCACGAAGTCCTTTTATCCATCCTCTCCTATCGCATGGTCTCTCACGAGGTTCTGGAATGGTTTTCTTCCTATCTTCGGGGGCGTCAGCAATCAGTTCTCGCTGGTGATTCTAGCTCCAGCTGGTGTGATCTTGAAACTGGCATCCCTCAAGGCGGCATTTTATCTCCACTTTTGTTCTCTATCTTTATAGATCTCATGCTACTTCTGAGCTTCAGTGTGCGTATCAACTTCTGAGCTTCAGTGTGCGTATCACCTTT
The DNA here is from genome assembly GCA_947508005.1 of Amphipoea lucens. NCBI lineage: Eukaryota > Metazoa > Arthropoda > Insecta > Lepidoptera > Noctuidae > Amphipoea > Amphipoea lucens. Next base: position 24,364,484 of record OX382358.1, read on the forward strand.
ACGCTGACGACTTACAGCTCTACTGTCAGGCAGGTGTTGACAGATTATCCGGTGCGATCGAGGAGCTAAATCGGGCTTTACGAGTCGTCAAAAATTGGTCTGATCGCTTTGGGGTGGCGGTTAACCCAACCAAATGTCAGGCTATCATTGTAGGGAGCCCCTATAGCTTGAGGAGGCTGAATGGTTCAACAGTGCCACCGGTTACCTTTGATGGCACAGTGATTCCGTTTAGCTCTGACGTCAAGGATCTGGGTTTGCATGTTGACACTTGCCTTGACTGGCGTAAGCAGGTCGCGATTGTGAGCAAGAAGGTCATTGGAACGTTGCGGTCGCTCTATCGGTTGAAGAATATTCTCCCATCACACATTAAGGCAATGCTTGTACAGTCCCTTATCTTCCCCATAATTGACTATGGTGATGTGTGCTACTATGACCTGAATGCAGATCTCCTCAATAAACTTGACCGACTTCTTAATAGCTGCATTCGATTCGTTTTCAATTTTCGCAAGTATGATCATGTATCCGCACATCGAGCGCTTTTAAAGTGGTTACCTATCCGGCAGCGCAGAGCGTTGAGGGCTTTGACTACCCTGTTTTCTCTTCTTCACAATCCCGCTTCTCCTTCTTATCTGACTTCTCTTTGTCAATATTTATGCTCTGCACACAGCAAGAATCTTCGGTCCGAGAATAATCGTCTTCTTCGTTATCCTTCTCATCGATCTGGTTTTATAAAGTCGTCTTTCTTTGTCCAGGCGGTTTTCCTTTGGAATGCGCTCCCTCAGAATATCAGGACGGTAACCAATCGGTTCACATTTAAAGTGAAAGCTCGAGAACACATACACAAGAAGTTGGCAGATTCGTCTCAGAATTAAGTTGTTGTAGGGTTTCTTATTTATGTCTCATAACTATGTCTATATATATATATATATATATTGTTGTACATATGTATGTATATATGTATTTATTATTATATATATTCTTATATCTTAGTTATAAATATTTTCTTATCTTTTCTTTCTGTTATTGCACCTACTGTGTATTGTCTCTGCATCACCCTAAGGTAGACTGGTAGAAAATGCCTAAGGCATTAAGTCCGCCTTTGTACAGTTTTTACTTGTGCATAAAGTTTTAATAAATAAATAAAATAAGAATAGGTACTGGCCTTAACTTACGTACGTTTATTTAATTATGATGTGCTTTACTATTATTAGTAGGGATACATAATATGTAAGTATCCTTGTAGTGCCTTCAACTTTTGTACCAATTTTGGAGAAGTTATATTCTAAACAACAGCCATTTTTTATTAATTTATTTTTATAAAACATTTGAGTTTTTATATTTTACTAGCTGCGCCCCGCGGTTTCACCCGCGTAAATGTCGATCCCGTGGGAATATCGGGATAAAAACTATCCTATGTCCTTTTCCGGGACTCAAACTATCTCTATACCAAATTTCATCTAAATCGGTTCAGCGGTTTGAGCGTGAAGAAGTAACAAACATATAAACACACACACACACACTCACAAACTTTCGCCTTTATAATATTAGTGTGATTATAGTGTGATAAACTTAAGGCGACTACACGACCTAAAGCGCGGTCACTGTCGGACTGCATAGAAAAGAAAGAGAAGCGCGATGACACAACCGTGGTAATTTATTGCAAATATGAAGCAATTATCTATTTACAAAAACTCTCAAACACCAAACAAATAAAAATCGTATACTAAAATTCGGGGAATTAAATTGTCTTTTAGATGGTGAAAGTTTTATGAAAATACACCCGATAGTGTTTGCGCGATTATCGTTTTTATGTCAGCGGTAGACATTACTTTACAAATTAATTACACTATGTTAAAAAAATATAATTGCAAATATTCACATATCAAATTACGAAGCAAATGGTCTAGTATAACATTTATTTTTTTCAAAGAAATCAGTCCGGTCGATTAGACGTGATGTTGAATTTAAAATCATTAGAAGTCGTATATCTGCGCCTTAAAAGTAAGTATACATAATCAGCCTATAACGTTCCCACTGCTGGGACACAGGCCTCCTCTCTGTGAGAGGGAGTGGGCCGTAATCCACCACGCGGGCCCAGTGCGGGTTGGTAAAAGTAAGCTTGTATAGGATTTGCTATTATAATAAAATATAATCTATTTAGTAAAAAACATGTTTTGATTAGAATTTAAGACAGGACTGTATTTAAAAATATTTAAACATGCTTGTAAATTAGTGCAATAATCGATAATAATCTTTAGTAATGGAGACACGTAGTATAATACACAACTTAAAATTTTTCAATCCAGCCCCACACAAGAAATAATTACCGTGGTCGCAAATATTCATAATAGATAAGGAATGCGAACCCGGTGCCACAATAAAGCAACGCAACAGTAGGGCAAGTCTATTTATGGTAGTAGTGTTTGAGCATTAAGATTTTTAGAACGTGATTTATTAATTTAAAGAAAACTTGAATTTCGCGGGCTACCATAACGCGTTCACCTTAACCTTTTCAAATGCCACGGTATAATTCTGCCCACATTACCAAGAAACATGTCTGCCGACCTATATTTGTCTTAAAATAAAATAATAATAAATGGGCTTTGGCTAACATGGCAACCCTAAATTCACTCACACAATAACCAGGCGCCGCCATTAAGGCTGATTTAGACAGGGTAAGTAACTGACTTACCTGACCTAGTGTAAATTGAATTTGGAGTCAGTAGTACTGACTCCAAATTCCATTCACACTAGGTAAATATCGGGTCAGCACTGACTTGTCTCGAGTTTGGAGTCAGTTACCTACCCTGTCTAAATCAGCCTTTACAGGACACAGTTTTGTCATAGCGGGAGTTCCGTCCGACTTTTTTTATACGTCTGTATGTATATGTCGTGACCATATCGTAGATTTGCTCACTTCATGAAATGCTCGAGAATTTCATGAAATGGTCGCATTTCAGGAAATGTTTCACTGTCTATTGGCCACATCATGATGTGGTCTGGCCAGATCAATGATTACTCAACGTTTGACGATATGAACAGTTAAACGCACGACTACTTCATGATGTGGCCAAACATTAGTGATCATATCGTAAAATAATTAGAATATCCGCCGGTAGAGGCGTTGATGTCGGTTTCCTCTGTGGGTTCCCTATCCATTTGCATAAAATTATAAGACCTAATATAACTTGGCATACTTTTGTTTTTCCTAATTATATTTTCGCATAACAGCTTACGCATAATTTCTGTAATCATAATAATGATTAAGCATAATATTCTAAAGCATAAATTTAGCATGCTCGTTTTATTTCTAACGACGCGCGTCAGGTCGACTAACCATTTTTTTTTATTTTTTATAACGTGGATTTTATACGTGAAATGCTCATGCATTCTGCACTACCACGGGGAGATATTGCAGTTATGTGGGACTCCAACCCACTAAAACTCCACGGTGTCCTCCTCTGCCGCTTACGGCGGGAACACGGGCACGCGTTAGCACTCATCCGTGAACCCGCCGCGACTGTCCGTCACCGGACCCTCCTCTGGGGAGTATTCCCCATCACCGGCGCACCAGAACACATAGCACGCCGTGACCACCCCAGGGACCAAACCAGCACATGAGCGCCAGACGACTCCGTGCCTGGGCACCCTTGGTCCCCCTGCGACGGGTCAGGTCATTGACCCCGCCGCCTGCCAATTTTCGGCCGCAGAGGATAGGGAGAGCGGCCAACGTCATACCAACACTCCTCTTCCTCTGCGGCCCCACCGCGTCCGCCATCAGACGGTGGCGACCCCGTCAAGGCCGCGGAAGGTAGGGAGAGCGGCGCACCGCAATACCGGCACTCCTCTCCCGCCGCGGCCTACAACCCTCAGCCGCGATGCCTCCGATACAACATCGCGGCCCGGCTCAGCTGCGATGTCGCCCAAGCGGCACCGCAACCTACTTGTTGGCCGCTACGTCGTCGGCTTACTGGCAAAAGCCCTGACGAGCGGCCCCTCCTCGGGTTCCTCTTCGCTTCACCGTGGGTGTCCAAGCCACGGCTACTGAGCCCCCCCGCCTCGACAATGCGGGAACCCACCGAGTGGGAAAGGAACCTAACCAAACCGAACCTCGGGGTGCCCCTGACGTCGTTTAGTATTATGCGACCCCTAAATTCATGATATGGCCAAATGTCGAATGATATATCATTAAACGTTGACTTTTAAACGATATGGTCAATCTTAACTGGCCATTTCATGATACACAACCATTTCATGAAATGACCGAACACTTCATGAAGTGATCAATTCTATGATCTGGCCACGACATATACATTGATAATTAAGTTAGAGATATTACAAAAACCTTGATGTTTTGACAAAATGTCGCCACATCAGTAGATCGCATCCGTGAGAAGCAGGCGCTTCGTTCGCTGACCCGGACGCTAGTGGAGTACAAAGTCACAACACAAATAAAAAAAATAAAAAAATCTATGGAGCGCTGGAGGCCGCGCTGGATGTCGCTGAACACTTTCTGTCCCTCGGCACCTCGCGCTGTGTGCATGTGTACTTACCTACTTTTGCGATCGAACTTGCATCGGGCATGCGCCTATCGATGGAGCGCTCGATGTTGAGCTGGATATCGTCGTACACTTTCTGTCCCTGCGCCATGTCGCTCTTGATGTCGCTGTCCAGCAGTAGCGTCAAGTTGTTGAGCAGATCCGTCACGTCCGGCATCTATTACAACATACTGCTTAGTCACAGTTCACAACACGCAGATCGTCTCCGTACTTCCGTATGTTAATCAATATTAGTAAGTAAGTACAGATTTATTATTCAACTTTATTACATAGCAATAGTGTAACGGATACAACATCGACGCATCAAACACATCTAAACTCATAACAGACGCGCGGGAGTCGGCAAGCATTACTCTCCATATATTTGAGTAGGTTCATCTGAACAGGTGTCAATATAACAATCCCGTCGCAACAAAGCGGCAACCATTTGTAACAACGTGTGTCCTTCACCACACAATCCTCACTTTTGAAAACTTCATGAAAATTAATTTTGAGAACGCCAAAAAATAGTCAAGAAATAGTCATAAATAGTCACCAAGGGCAAAAAAATATTCGCATTATGATTCCGAAGTTATAGCTATAGGTTGGTGAGGATTGTGTGGTGAAGGTCTGCACACAATCCTTACCTCTAATGCAACCAAACGGCTGGGAGTATTGACTTGGTTTCAATTCCAAAAAATAGTCAAGAAATAGTCGTAACGCTATGCCAAATCTCGAAAATAGTCATTAAGTGTTTCCAGAGATATAAAGGTGTCTTGGTGAGGATTACGTGGAGAACCTTTCTCGCCACAATCCTCACCTGATTACCGCGGAACATATCGCTTGTCCGGAAGAATACTGACTTAATAATACAGTTCGACTAAAAAAAGTACGTTCTACCTTTTAAATTAGGTCGAAAATCGCTTTCACCTTGAATAAAAAAAAATAGGGTACATACTAATACATATTAATAATAAAAAATAATCTGTTTATCTTATGGATATACCACAATATTTTGAGTTAAAAACTTTAATCGCTTCTCCTGAAAAAGTACGTTTTTAGAGTTAATACAGTATTCTTGCGGGCAAGCGATATATAGATAGTCTTAATTACTCATACTACAATAAAATTAATCTGAAATAAAGATTTAGTCATTTATATTTTATCAGTTACTCATAAAGCTATTCATAAAGCCAACCGGAAGAAAATGTCTAGAAATGAAATAGCAGGAAACATAGGTATTTATTAAACTGACAGAAAAAATAAATACGTAAGTAACTACAATATTTTAATACCGTTTTAAAGTAATATAGGTACATATTAGAAATAGATTTGCAATTTTAGTGTTCGCGACTGTACCAAAACAAAATGTATGTAGAAGTTCACATGGAAATTTAACATACTTCTACATAGTAAACCAGGTCGAAATTATCATGGTTGGAGACTACTATTTCTTGACTATTTTTTGACACCAAATTCAAATTCAAAAACCTAAACTTTCCGCGGTAATCAGGTGAGGATTGTGGCGAGAAAGGCTCACCACGTAATCCTCACCAAGGCATTTTTATATCTCTGGAATCACTTAATGACTATTTTCGAAATTTGGCATAGCGTCACGACTATTTCTTGACTATTTTTAACCGACTTCAAAAAAGAAGGTTCTGTATTCGACACGTATGTATGTATGTATGTATTTCCGCGATTTTCTCAAAAACTAATGAACCGATTTTGATCATTCTTTCAATAAAGTGATCTACATACTTTCAGGGAGGTTTAAGTATATAACACATTAGGTAATTATTCTTATGTACGAAGTTATATGCATAAATGTACTGCATCTCCGGCATTTCTATGCGAAATTTGATGATTCTTCTAGTCGGTGTCTTCAATTCTTCAGTGCACTACTGTTAATTGTATTTGTGTGGAGTAGGTACAACTAAAAAGTAAAAAATAAAACTTTTTTACAAAAAAAACAACCGACTTCAAAAAAAAAAAACACTACAAAGTGATAAATAACTTTAATTTCGGAAGTCGGTGTCAAAAAACGAAAATGCGGAACTAACGACACCGACTTCCGAAATTATTTATCACTGTAGTATTTTTTTTTTAAGTCCGTTGTTTTTTTTTTTTGTAAAAAAGTTTTTTGGAATTGCAACCAAGTCGATACTACCAGCCGTTTGGTTGCATTAGAGGTGAGAATTGTGTGGATACCTTCACCACACAATCCTCACTAACCTAGAGCTATAACTTCGGAATCTTAATGCGACTGTTTTTTTGACCTTGGTGACTATTTCTTGACTATTTTTTGGCGTTCTCCAAATTGATTTATAAGAAGTTTTCAAAAGTGAGGATTGTGTGGTGAAGGACGCAACATCGTGTGGTAGAAAAAACAAAATTAAATTAAATCTGGTGCTTATAAATGTTACTCCTTGTTATATTTTGTGAATGTATAACAATTATACAGGGTGGATTTTTGAGATGGGACAGTAAGGGCAGCTACCTTATTGTAGCTACAGGAAAACGATCTTAGGAGACTTTCCTTAACTTTTTGAAAAATTTTGATCTGCATTCACAAATTTTGAAAAAAAAACGTACAGTCAGCAAGAAAAAGGGCAATATTCACAAAAATTTTTTTCATGCCAATCGATCCTGTTTCTTATAAGGATCAAAAACCTAAATTAGACCAACTGAGGTGTGAGTACTAGAAAATCAGAAACTTTTCACGCACTGGAATTGGGCGCCACATCTGTCGCATGTCGGAGCAGCAATATGCAAAAACCACCATCCGATATAGCAGCAAACTACTACGCGGCAGGTCAAGAAAGAGATGGCGGAATGAGCTGGACACCTTAAAGGATTGGCTCACAATCGCAGTAGACCGGGGAAATGGAAAGAGGGAAGAACACAGGCTTAAAATAAAAGACAAAAGTAATTTAACTAAGCTATTTCCATTTTGATAGATTTTATGATACTTACGGTGGGGAAATACTTGTCCAGCATCTGTCCATGTCAGCGTGAAACGTAGACACATTATGAACACATATTATTATTAATTCAGTAGGTACACGGCCGTCAATATGGCACACCGACTTTTGGCTGTGTAGAGCTTCGTCTGTGTGACGTATGACGTGACAGTTACACTGTGACTGTGACGTCATACGCTGAAGCTCGAGGCGCCACATCGCGGCCGGACGGGTATAAGCACCCGAGTAGCAGTTGGGCTACAAGTAGCAACGTGTACCTGGCTGTACTGTATCTCGGTGTCCAGCTGACCGATCTTGTACTTCTCTTGCAGCGCGCGACACTTGGGCTGGTCGCACTTGGCCAACGTCTGCAGCAGCTGATTCTTCACTTTGCGGAGACCTGCACCACACGGTCAGAATAGACTCAATTATACGAGCACCTCAAACAACTCTGTATGTCGCAGGATAATCGGAATAATCGAATCTTTGCGAAAATGCTAGGACGATTACAGGACTGGATGTAAGTAGTGTAGAGTAAGGAGTGGTACCGGAGTTGAGCTCCTCAGCCTTGACGCGCAGCTTGGCGGTGAGCTCCTGCACGGTGCGCAGCTTCTCCTGCACGCTGTCCAGGTCCTGCACCATCTGGTTGAGCTTGGTCACGGACAGGGCGCGCGAGAAAGCGCCCAGATTCCACGACGCCTTCATGCCTAAACCTGCAACAAATGTTCAATACTCGTTTTACACTGACACACCAGATCTTTTTTCAGCTTAAGGGGACTACATCACCTAAAGCGCGGTCACTGTCGGACTGCATAGAAAAGAAAGAGAAGCGCGATGACACAACGCTGGTAATTTTTTGCAAAATATGAAGCAGTTATCTATTTACAAAAAATCTATTGTTTGGACTAAAAATTTAAAATACTAGTGCTTTAGTATGTTGCTTGTAACATAATCTGACAAAAAATCAGAACGGTTGTATGTATATTAGTATGGTTTTTATTGTGAAAAGAAAGTTTATAGAGGTATCTTCATTTTTTTTCTATCGTAGAAAATTAGTTGTATTATGTTTTCAACACACTATCTAACTAGCATATTTCCCGAAGAATATCATATATTTTTCTGATTTTATTTACCGTAGTCGATCATATACTTTTAGGCATTATAAAACTTGTGTTTAGGTCCTGTAGTCCCCTTAATTGAAAAATGTCCTAAGAAGAACTAATGAGGAACACCCATTAGCTCCTCTCAGGAATGATCCTTTATAATAATTAATTTTATTTCAGACAGTCTATTTTGATACATTGTAAGTGGCATTACCAAATTGTAAAGTCACCCTAATGTGTGCACTTACTTTGGTGCTTCCTAGTGATATTAGTCTGCATCTGTTTGTAGTTGTGGAGGAGCAGCGTGTCGGTCCAGTGGAGCGTCTCGTTGAGGAAGGCGCGGATGTCGCGCAAGCCCGCCTTCATCGAGGTGCTGGCGTCCGCGCTGCCCGACTCCACCTGCGAGTCGGTCGCGAACACGCACACCACGCCGAACCTGACAACACGCACGTGATGTAACGTTCGAGCTTTTTATTGTCATCTCAAGTCAATTCAAAGCTTAATGCTTACAGGAAGAGCGTGAGTAGCCCGATGAGTATGATGGCGAGGACTCCCTTGAGCCATTCGTCGTACTTGCGGTCGAAGGGCCGCCGCCGCCGCCCCATGCGGCAGCAGTGCCAGCAGCACCAGACCAGGCTGGAACACAACGTGCACGCTACTTATACTCACAGCTCCGTTCACAAACGCCACATTGCCATTACCCGAGCTCTGACAAATGTGCACTTCAGACGGTGGACATTTAATTTGACATCATAAGGGCCAACACATATGAAATCATTGCGACGTCTCATCGCAAAAGTAAGCTACGTCACCCGAAGACGAGGCTTTAGCGTTGGGACGCGGACATCTCGGCTTCGGGATCAGCACCTTGCATGGTAAGCAGTGTGGATTGGACGAGTAGAATCCTTACCCAACTAGCGGCAGCACGGCGATGACGAGCACCGCCACAACGATGACGAAGGTGGGCCCTGCATAATGCACGACCAGCCGGCGCCACTCCTGCTTCAGCGGCTTGACGTTGAGGTGTCCGTCCGACACCGTCACTATGCCTGCACACACACACACACTCTTCGTCACTACACTGTACGCAACAAGAACGAACACACTAAACTCTCAACGTGTGGCGATACAGACGTAGGAACCAAGGCTTTGACATTTAGACATGAAGTTCAGAAGCAATCTATCAAAAGATCTAAGAATGTGGTTTTTAAATGCAACATCACTGTTTTTGTAAATATTTTACATTTGTAGGAGAAAGCTGCATATACTTTGGATGCGCGAGGCTAGTTATATCGCTAGGACAGAGGCGATGTTCCGCGTCGCCTACGCCTAAAACCGCTTCTGCCCATAGGCACAAGACATGACTTACGGGCCCAGATATAGAGCAAGGCTTACAGATCGCACCTTGACCCTTGACTTTACAAAGTGAAGTAAGCGTTCCATGTATTCGCAAAGTCAAAGTGCGGTCTGTAAATTTTGCCCTAAGATCCCCAAAGGCACTTGAAATTTTGACATTGGTTGTTATAATTGCCAAGTTATTTGATTGATTTCCAAAAGGGCTTGGGGACATGCCTTTTTGGATTACGGTGCGATTTCTTCTTAATTTAAATCTCATTTTAAAACCCTCTAAGCCAGTGCCTTTTTGGTTTGAGAAGCCTCCGGGCCGTGTGACGCGTGCCAGCACTGAGTGAGCCCCAACAGCGCGGGCCCGGATGCCCCGCACCACTTTGCACTGTATTAGTTACGTTACGCCACAACTCTGGGGACCTTGGCCGTGCGCGCGCCCCGCTCCGTTGCGCGCCTTAACTGTACCGACAAACATAAACTACTACTTATAATTATATTATACGTTATGCGTAATTAATTTACTGTGCGCTTCATATTCAAGAATTTGTTGAAGGATTCACGATTGCAATATGAATGATGTGTAAAATAAAATGCTATTCTTGATTACTAGGAGTGTTCTTTGGGATCACCAGTAACCATCATCATCCATCACAAATGTTTTAAGAATAAAAGATTTACTAGCCGATATCGTAAGCATTATGACCAAAGTAGGATGATTTATATACATATACTTTCTATTTACAACACTGATATCGACAAGGAATTTATGTACCTACTATGTTGGTAATAGTATGGTAGGGGAGCCCAGAGGGTTTTTGAGCAAGCATATCCAGGGCGAGAAGTTGAAAGCTGAGTAGGTCTGGCATGAGGAGAGAACACCGAAAATATATTTAAAAAGTTTCTGATAGGAGCCCCGTGGTCAGGAGTCCACTTTCAGATTTCAAAAAAGGGCCGAAAATAAAGTGATCTTCAGAGGCGTTGGTTTTAGCATGATCGGGTGTGGCCTAACCCATAATGACTTAAATAGGCAAATCTGACGGAGAAATTGTGGGCTTTCCCCAAATCTGACGACTTTGAAAACTCAGATTTGGGCCATTTCTAAAAGGATATTCAGGGCGAATGAAAGTTATTCTGTGCAATAGTGTTACATGTCCTGATAGTGAATATATAAATATCTGACGGGATGATGGAGCCTTTTGGCAAATATGAGGAAATTTCATCAATTCAGAAAATTACCCAAAAGTGGCCATAATTTTGCATTTGTCTCTAAATCAAGGAACCTAATAGCTTCGATTACTGTTTCCATTGGAAGGTGACACGTTTGTGAAGATTTCTCGATATTCAGAAGTTTGAAAATACTAAACACTTGAACGTAATGATTAAAAGTTAAGTAGCAAAATTAAAACATCGTCGGAGTACACCATAAACAAAGTTGATTATTTCAACATTTTACTATGACACCAAGTAAACCAATTAGTTCAAAACATCCTCATCTTATGGGCTATCTAACGAACTAGCAACGTTTTAAAAAATATTGAGAGATGCCCGTCAATTGTTTGATAAAGCTGGCAAAGGTGGAAAGCCATACTTACTAAAATTAACGAAAACATTAAAGTAACGACTTGTTTACGTCGTAATACTTTTCTATTCGAGGTTTTATTGTAACTACGAGTACGAACCTCTGCGCTCGATATCGTTACTGATATCGCCTCCAATTCTCAGTGATAGTTCGTTATGAGAGTTTTGTTAAATAAGTCTCAACACTTCTGCTTAGGCCGCCAGCTGCTAGTTAACTAGATTAAATGACAGATCATGAGATGCAAATTTATTTCTAACCGATTTCTTAAAGAGGGAGGATATTAGTTCGTCTGTATATACAGAATGAATGTTTCAAGTCATCATGTGGATGACCAAATCCGAAACTATAGGTAATACCGAAAAATTCTTACAGGAGTCACGGGGTCGATTTTGACGAATACTAAAACTGCATCATTACATTTTTGAAAAATCGATTGCTCTAGCCAGGAATCGAACTTATAGATTTTGAAAAAAAAAACACTGCCTGTTTTATTGCACCCTCGGACGGTGTCATTAATAAGGATCAAATTCTGGAAAGAAATGATACACGCCAAAGTAAAGGAAAGTGGACATTTTTAAGATTAACTAAAATCAGATAAACAAATTGATTAATTATGGTTTAACAATGAATTCAAAATATAATTTATTATATTAAAAACATAAGTTAACAGCCAAATAACTACTGCTACAGTGCAAATGAACAAATCACTTATATTCTAGATACTTAAAAACTGTTACTATCTTAAAATAATTGTTTTTTTGTAAAAAAGCGCCCTTTATACTTTGTCGTATACCCCCCGATGGTGTCGCTAATAAGGATCAAATTCTGGAAAGAAATGATATACGAAAAAGTACAGTAAAGGGCGCATTTTTAACAAAAAGCAATTATTTTAAGATAGTAACAGTTTTTAAGTATCTAGAATGTAAGTGATTTTTTCGTTTGCAATCAACAATGCAAGCACTCACGCTTTTTGCGCTAAACATACCTATTTAAAACAACATTTTTACTTTGTCATCTTCAAACGATTGATAGAAACAAAGCACTGTTTTAAATTCGTTTAGCGGTAAGCGTAAACTTAGCAATTTGTGGTGCAAACGAGCCTAATCGCAGACTGCATTTGACCTGCCAATAACCAAAGACTACGTCGTTGTCGGTGCTACGATACGTCACCAGAACTAACTGCGCGTAGCTGATAGTCTAACCGTGCACTCTCCGCGCGTTACGGAGCACACGCGCGGATATCGATCAAATTGCGATGTGTCTGTGTCGTGTTATGACCATGAGGGTGCGTCTTCTACAGGTGCGACTGCGGAGACGTGCAAGAATCGACCAAGCATATTTTTAAAGTGTTTTTCAGATAGAACCTCCTTCCTGTGTGCCGGGGATGCTCAATACTAGTGAAATCAGGCAAAATTCGCTTGGGCCGTCAGTATTCTCAGCATTTACTGCTAAGCATATATCTGCCGTTATAAACCAATGACGAGGGGTAAGTCCCCAGGCCACGATGGAATTAGTATTGAGCATTTGCAGCATGCAGAGGTTCATCTGCCAAGGATTCTGGCTATGTTTTATACATTTTGTCTTAGACACTTAAGTATACCTGCCGGATGAATGTATGAAGACCGTCGTTGTGCCAATAATCAAAAACAAAACTGGCGATGCGTCAGACAACAGCAATTATAGGCCCATTTCGCTAGCTACTACCGTGGCGAAAGTGCTGGACAGTCTGCTTTATCGTATTTTGGATAGTCACATAAAGCTGAACGACGCTCAGTTCGGTTTTAGACGCGGGCTGTCGACAGAAGCGGCAGTTGTATGCCTCAAGCACACTGTCTGATACTACACTGATGTAAAGACTCCGGTCTACGCCTGTTTTCTAGACCTTTCGAAAGCTTTCGATTTGGTGTCCTGTGATGTGCTATGGCACAAAATGAGGACAGAAACCAGGCTCCCTGAGGAAGTCGTTAACATTTTTGATTATTGGTACAACAACCAAGTTAAATGTTATAAGATGGGCGGGTGCGTTCTCCGATGCGTACAGACTGAGGTGTGGAGTAAGGCAAGGAGGGTTAACTTCGCCTCGTCTCTTCAATCTGTACGCGGACTTGTTGAGGGACTCAGCAGCACCAAAGTCGGCTGCTCTATAGATGGAAAATTTGTCAACAATATCAGCTACGCCGACGATATGGTGTTGTTGGGCCCCTCCATAAGCGCCGTACGAAAACTCCTCTCTATATGTGTAGAATACGCCGAGGCCCATGGGCTCAGGTATAATGTAAAGAAGAGCGAGCTCTTGGTGTTTCAATAACCAGGTCATAAGGTCAAGCACATACCACCCGTCTTTATAGACGGTGTTTCTTTACCCAGAGTTGCGCGTTTCATGTACCTGGGCCACTGGGTCCCGGATGACCTCTCATACCACGGTGATATTGAGAGGGAGCGCAGGGCGTTGGCTGTCCGATGCAATATGTTGGCTCGTAGATTTGCACGCTGCAGTAAGGCAGTAAAAGTAACATTGTTTCGGGCGTTTTTTCAATCTTTTTATACGTGCAGTCTTTGGGTCAAATTTACGCAGAAGACAATCAACGCCCTGCGCGTTCAGTATAACAATGCTTTTAGGATGCTGATGCGGCTGGGCACGCCGTTATAGCGGCGGTAAGGCCCGTCATGGAGGCGTGGATCGAGAGGCGGCATGGCGCCCTCAGCTTCCGGCTGACGCAGGTACTCTCTGGCCACGGCTGCTTTGGGAAGTACCTGTGTCGTATAGGTCGGGAGCAGACGCCGGTGTGTCACCACTGTGCGGCTTGCCCTGAGGATACGGCGCAGCACACGTTGGAAGAGTGCCCAGCTTGGGCAGGGCTGCGCCGTGACCTCATCGCGGCAATAGGCGGGAGCGATCTCTCGCTCCCGGCTGTCGTTCAATCGATGGTCGAGAACGGGAGCGCATGGGACGGAGTTGCCTCCTTTTGCGAGGATGTCATGTCTGCAAAGGAGGCAGCCGAGCGGGAGAGAGAAGCCGCATCCTCTCTCCCCCCCCGCAGGAGACGCACCGGGCGCCCGAGAAGGGTGCAAAACGATCTGCGACCTCCATGAGAGGTGGCCTGCGGTCGGCGGACTAGGGGCGTCGGTCGTCCGATCAGACAGGCCCGAGTTGGCGCTGCAGTGTTTCACGCGCGCCACTCGAGAGTGGGTGCGGCCATTACAGAAATGGGCGCACTGGGAGGTGGGACCCGCTGAGGAACAGCGGGTCGAGGCCTGTCGGGGGAGCGGTGAATGCTGTTGCGAATCCCGCACCCCCGGCTATAGGTAGAGGTGGAACACCGCGGTGGTTTTAGCCGGTAAGAGTCCGGCATGCCTTTCTGTCACCCCCACGATAGAGGAAGTCCATGAGGATTTCCACCGCAAGAAAAAAAAAAAAAAAGGATGCTGATGCGGCTGCCGAGGCACTGCAGCGCGTCGGGCATGCTTGCCGACGTTCGCATTGATGGCTTTCATGCCATACTCAGAAAGAGAGCGGCGTCATTGCTTACTCGGGTCTGGGGCAGTGGCAACAGCATTCTTAGCGTTGTGTCACAAAAAATAGACTGTCCAATATTGTGGCATTATGTGCAGTTGCATGTCTGTAAGAACAGCCTGTAACAGATCACATCTATTTAATTCTATTATGTGAGTCGCTGCTGCAAGCTGTCCACCTCGGTGTTAGGTGCGTGGCAGTGATTCACATGTATATGGTTTTTAGGCTAAGTGATTAGAATAGTAATACTAACATAGGGGTATGGAATAATGTTACTAACACAAATGACTCATGTTACTTGTTGCAATATATATATTATATTTCCTTTATTTCAATAGGTAAATATATATAAATTATGTTTTTTAATATTAGAATATAAAAAAAATCAAAAATATAAATTATAGTAGCCCACCGATATCGGGAACAGGGTCCAAGCTATCAGCAGTCAGGGCTCCAGAGAGAGGAACCTCCTGACAATGCGAGCCGTGTCCAGAAGTACTGCATTCTGAATCAAGCCCTTGATCCAGCTGCCCAACGAGAACCTCTTCAGGTGTTGGTCGAGGATCTTGGCTATTAACCAATTGGCTGTAACGACTATCGGTACAATGATTGCTGAGTCCACATCTCACAATTCGACAACCTCGCGAGCCAAGTCAAGATACTTGATTTCTTTATCTTTCTCGGCTTTCACGAGGTTCTCATCATGCGGGACGGTTATATCAACAATCATTGCGCGCCGCTCTAATCGTTCCACCACCACTATACGTTTATTACCGTTGGATCCCGTTTTTTGATCCCGTTTTTTAGTTATTACCGATGGATCCCGTTTGCTATTTCCGTTGAATCCCATATTATAACAACATGTGTACATTTCAGAAGAAAAGTGATTTACCTTTATCAAACACTAAAAAGAGATTATTTTTAGTGGGTTACCCGGAACCGAACTAGTTAGATTAGGTTAATTATTAAAAAAAATAACAATGTTAGGTTAGGTTAGGTTAAAACTGTGACCCCTACGCACGAGCCGAGCGAGCGAAGCGAGCGGTGCCGCGGCAGCGGCCGGCGAGTGCCAGAAACGACTAGATTATATAGAAAATGAGTTGTTTGTGAAATAAATAGTATACGAAACGTTGGTTGTAAACTAAAAATTTGTCAATGGAGTTTTGGTGAAACATTAGTGAACCCCTCATTTTATTATAAACAATTTTGTTGTTGAAAATACCCGCATTCATATTTTTTTAAGCATTCGGGATCCAACGGAAATACTTTTCGGGATTCAACGACAATAAAACGTAATTATCTTGCATTTTTTAAATTCGGGATCCAACGGAAATACATAATAATGTTTTGCGGGATCCAACGCCAAAAATATTAAAATGGGATTCAAAAACGGGATCCAACGGTAATAAATCCGTTCAGGCTTATTGGCAACAATAGTCCTGTCAGTGATGATGGATCGATCCCAGTACAATGTGATATTTCCATTTTCGAGAACTGGGTCGGGCACGTACGGTCAGCAACAAATTAACACTTCAGTTTTTTTAATCCTAGTTATTGAGCAAAATATTTGTTCAAAATAGCAGCAGAAGAAAAAAATGTAGAATATAAACTCTTTGCTATTATGTGAAAAGCTAAAAAGCAGTTTATTGAATAAAATTGTTGTCAATTTAATAAAATGTAAAAATGACAGTGTTAACCGACTTTTGTTTCTGACTGTACCTGTAGTACGGCACCTCCGATTCCACAAGGCTACGTATTTCAGAGCAAGTTGCTGTATTCTGAGGTTGCTGATGGATTATCCTGGCTACAAGATTGTGTCTATGCAAGTACTCTCCGTTAGCTAGACTAGAACACCCGGTTATAATATGCCTGATTGATTCTCCCGGCCGGTGGCATGCACGGCCGTAGCTAGGGGGGGGCATTATGGGGCAATGCCCTACCTTGAAATCACAATGCCCCACCTTAAAAAAGTTAAATTAAAAATTAAAAAAACCCCTGACTCAAACAAAAACCTCTAAAAACTAAAATAATAATAATATACTTATTGGCCCTTTAAGTTTAATATAAGTTGCAGGAAATATTTTGATCCAAGCGTCCTCACGTCGAGGGACGGCTAATGAAAATTGCAAGTTAACAGCAGTTATGTTTTCTACAATAGCTACATCCATTACTGCTGGGTTTAAGCCTCATCTGTTTGGCGTTTTTATTAGCCGTCCCCCGACATGAGGACGCTCGCGCTTGGATCAAAATATTTCCTGCAACTTATATTAAACTTAAAGGGCCAATATATATTATTATTTTAGTTTTTAGAGGTTTTTGAGTCGGGGGTTTTTTAAATTTTTAATTTAACTTTTATTTCTTGCTTTTTAATATTAGGTATATTACTAGTAAACATGCTATACGATCGACACGTGACTCGCCGAAATCTGTGCAGCTGTACGTATTTTTTTACCACAGTGAAGCTAGTTAGTTACTCGTGGTCGTTGGAGTTCATTCCATACTAACGTATTCCTCTGTTAATTCGCCATTTGTGGTGGCAGCCATCTTGGTTTTGAAATTTATCATAGTGTTTAGTATTCTACTTGTCAAGCTCTTTCATTTGATACCCATATTGAGGGAGTTGTGAAAAAATATGTAATCCGCCATTTTGTGGCGGCGGCCATCTTGGACCGATTTTCATCAAACATAGCTAAGAACACTCGCGACTAATTCACCTTTCAAACAAAAGAAACAAAATCAAAATCGGTTCATCCGTTCGGGAGCTACGATGACAGACACACAGACACGTCAAACTTAAAACTTATTATTATTATAACACCCCGTCGTTTTTGCGTCGGAGGTTAAAAATACCAAAAACTAAGATAAATAGTTTGAGATAAAAAAAAAATTGTAGCGATAGGTATAGGATAGGATAGCACTGCAGTGTGCGAATCTGGGTTTTCAACTTTAACTGCAATCAATAGCCCTCAAAGGCTGTCAATGGGTCACGAGAGAATGGTTGGTATGGTATTTATGGCCTTTAAAAAAAAAAAGAACAAAATCAGTTGATCTGAACGAAGTTCATCGCATTTTTAATAACATGGTGAATCGTAGAGTTTTAAATATTTTTTATTATTATGTTTTCTTTTGAATTTATATATCTCGGGACCATGGAGTCCCGGTCCTTTGGAAGGCGTATGACGGGCCGAAGCCAACTCGCAGAGGCCCCTTAGGAAATTTTAATGAAATGTGGCACAATTATTATAATAAGTTTTCAGAAACAATATGATCTAAATGGTATTTTTGGTCGTATCTATTTACTCGTATCACCCCACCCAACAATTAATTATTACCTCACTCTCACTCAGACGTGGATCTCTACATCCAAATCTGGAAGTTCAACCATCTTGTTCGCTTGTTCTTCATCATTGAGGATTTAATAGTTCTTAGATCCATGCTCATGCTGTCACAGAAATTATTTGTCTACGAATAGCTATTGAATGTACATCACTGACCTAGAGGTCAATGATATACTTGGTGATTGATTTAGGAGCCTGTGCTTCGAGGGCAGATCAATTATGATAATTTTTTTACTTTCGCCCTACCTGTAACCAATGCTGCCCTACCTCAAATTCGACTCTAGCTACAGCCCTGGTGGCATGCCCGACAGATGTCAACCGTGCCGTCTTTCACAATCAATCTCCGGTAACTGTTCGTCATGTTATATTATTATTATATTAGTTTTAAGTAATCCACATAGCTTCTCTCCTGAATTTTGCACTGTACTATTATTTCACGTTAATGGTACGTCATTAGGTGGGTACACCCTGTATGAGCGTGCCTAACATGACAATTTCGATGCTTATAATAAAATACCTACTGTGGTAAAAAAACGCAGTATGAGAAACAATATTTTGATCCTCCAAAAATACAAATTACATCCGGGTTATTCAGACGCCAATTGTTCCGACTTTTGTGTTCAAACTTAAAGAAGAACGGTCATTTGTGACTCAGACCCGACAGGAAAGAGACATAATTATCTCAGTTTTTTTGTTATTTTAAATATAGCTAAAGTATATTTTTTTATATTCGAAATCAATGGCTAACACTAAAATATTGCCTTATGTTTTCGTTCAGGCGATATACAATTTTCTTTTAATACCTATTTACCTACAAAAATCGTAATTGTATGTAATTCAATGACGATACAATAATTATGGAATTATCGAGGTGACCTGGTGATGGAACTGGATTATATATTTTATAAACTTCTAGTATAACAATCGAGTTAGGGTTCATTAAAATCGTCTTAATCGGTGATTTAATGCAGATTAGAGATTAGGGTATCATTAAGAAGCTGTATAGGCAGTGGAATATTTTGGTAGTTAGGTAGGTAGTAAACACACCGAGTTTGAGCTTTTTCAGTGCCGTTTGTGAAATAAAAATAAAACCAATATTTGGAAATCATGGTTTGTTTTATTCAATGTCAAAGTCTCTTAAAACATAATTCATACCCAGTGTGGAATGGTCAAAGTTATCACACCCCAAGTAATACACGACACTAATGACGCGTGCGCAACTTCCGAGCGTCCTTTTACCGTGGTAGCACGTGCAGTAATGTTCTCTTATTGCATTCTGTTATTGTATTGTTATTCCTTTATATTTTCATCAAACGTTCACACGCAGCACTATCGTCAGCCATAACAACGAACCATTCACAAGGCAAATAATCAAGTCCGGTAAAGACAAAGACAAAAATCGTCGTAAAATATAATGTTTATATTTATTATACCCTTTGATAGAATTTAGAAAAGAACAAAAATAAACAACCGACTTAAAAAAAAACCCTACAAAGTGATAAATAACTTTAATTTCGGAAGTCGGTGTCGTTGGTTCCGCATTTTCGTTTATAGACACCGACTTCCGAAATTAAAGTTATTTATTATCACTTTGCACTTTGTAGTGTTTTTTTTTTGAAGTTGGTTGTTTTTTTTGTAAAATAGTTTTTGTTTTTTACTTTTTAGTTGTAGATACCTACCCCACACAAATCCAATTAACACTAGTACATTGAAGAATTGAAGACACTGACTAATCGTCAAAATTCGCATAGAAATGCCGGAGATGCAGTACATTTATGCATATAACTTCGTACACAAGAATAATTACCTAATGCATTATATACTAAAACCTTCCTGAAAGTATGTAGATCACATTTGTGAAAGAATTATCAAGATTAATTAATTAGTTTTTGAGAAAATCGCGGACATACAAACATACATACGGGTCGAATACAGAACCTCCTTTTTTGAAGTCGGTTAAAAAAACGCACAGATCTCAACACAGAAAGCCAATTTTATTTTATATTTTTTTAATGACATCTCGCAGTTCAACTTTGAGGTTATCGTCTGCTTAAGGTGAATGGGTAGTTGTAGCCCGCGAAATTCAATTTTTCTTACGTTTTTTGCAATTTTCAGGTCAGTGTCAGGTTGTATCTTGATCAAAATATGATTCGCGACTATAACCGGTATGTATTTACAGAATTATAATAATTAGAATCATTAATACATCTTTCTAAGTTAGATTTCTACCGTTAAGAACAAATCTCGTATGGAAAAGTGTTAGTGGTAGAAATCTAACTTAAAGAGATATATTAATGATTCTAATGACTATAATTCTGTAAATACATGTGTATTATAGTCGCGAATCATATTTGGATCAAGATACAACCTGACACTGATCTGCAGATTGCAAAAAACGTAAGAAAAATTGAATTTCGCGGGCTACAACTACCCATTCACCTTAACCGGGCTTGCCTGTGGATGCCTCAATAAATTAAGGCCTCCAGCTGTCTGTTTTTGTATTTTTATCTAAATTGGCGTCATTTTAAATAGATATAATTGCTATTCATTAAAAAAAACAATTTTAAAATATTTTGCCTTACCAAAATCAAATGGCACTATATGTGTGATAGCCACTGATATTCAGAATAG
The DNA here is from genome assembly GCA_947508005.1 of Amphipoea lucens. NCBI lineage: Eukaryota > Metazoa > Arthropoda > Insecta > Lepidoptera > Noctuidae > Amphipoea > Amphipoea lucens. Next base: position 24,385,497 of record OX382358.1, read on the forward strand.
TGATAAATTATTTCAAATAACTGAGATGCGTTCCTTTTGTGTCGGGCCTGGGTAAATTTTCTATGGGACGTGACCCTTCTTTTACGATTTAACACAAACGAATTTAAGTTTTAAACCTTGAGCTGAGTGAAGTTAGTTACAACATAGTGCTGATATAACCGCTAATCGTTCGTTTAATAAACCTTTACAGTCGCAATCGACAACTACATAGAACAATAATGGATTCAATTAAATTTAAACCGGTCTAGCGCGAGTCGGACTCGCACACCGAGGGTTCCGTACAAATTTGTAGGGTTTTTTTTTATGGATGGGAAATCATCAAATGACCCCTCCCGCTCTGGGTAGAGCGGAAGGGAGTGTCAGACTCTTACTGACTAAAACCCATCCGTGTTCCTTCCTTAGCCCTTTATGTTCCGGGGTAGCAGTAACCCTTTCGGACAATCCCGCACCCCCGGCAGGCTTCGGCCCTGACAGGCCCCTTCATTTTTGCTGCCATCTCTTTGAGGCGCGCGTGGAACACGTACGCGCCGTATGGCACGGGCCTGGTCCTGATCGGACGGTGAGCTACTCATTACTCTTCGTCCGCAGGCCCGCGAAATTTGTAGGTATGTAACTACAATTTTACGGTTTTCGGATTTTTTCCTTTACTTGTGCAACATGACATTGCTTGATGCTTCTTGCCAAATTTCATAATTCTAGGTCAACGGGAAAGTTGAGAGTGTCGGAATATACGTTTTTTGCAGCATAAACGGCCGTATCTTTTTTTACGTTAACTTAGAAGTTTCATTATTTCACAGCTTCAAGGGACTGTAGAACTGACGCGCCACGAAAGATGAGACTTGACGTTTATCTTGAACTTTATTATTTCGTAATAAATAAAAAATATTATCATGTGTTAAGAATTTTTATCTAAATGTCATCGATAAATCCCTGAATAGATATACACATTATGGGTAACTATTTCGAACACGACTTACCTGCGCAAACTCCCTACCTGAGCTTGTCAAGTCTCGTATTATACAGGGTGATTGGAAAATGGGTGCAAAGCTTTAAGGCGAAGATTGTACAGACAATTTAAAGCCATTTAAGCCATGGTTGTCTTAGACGAAGTCTTACCAATTTTTTTTTTTAGTAGTCTTACAAACCAAAATTTTAAGTAAACTGCTTATTTATGGCAAAATTGAAAGATAAATGAATTCATTTTTATTTTATTTTGTTAAATTAACGTGTAAGCAATCTAGCAAAAGATGTTTTAGGCCTCTGTGTCATTAGACATAAAAAAACATAAAAATTAGGTTAAAAAAAATTGGTAAGACTTGGTCTAAGACAACCATGGCTTAAATGGTTCTAAATTGTCTGCACTATCTTCGCCTTAAAGCTTTGCACCCATCTTCCAATCACCCTGTATATGGTTTTAATTTCAACTCGATACCTCCAAACGTTCCCGAGATAAACGGTCTTGACAGATAGACAGACAGACGGACAATAAAGTGATCCTATAAGGGTTCCGTTTTTTCCTTTTGAGATACGGAACCCTAAAAAAGCTAATCTAGTACCAACTTAACGCATATTTATTTTTTAAGTTTTTCTAATACGGTAAGTATTACAAAATCTAGTTACAAATATAGGTAGGAATGAACAGCAAGCTTCTTAGTCTCTAAATTGAAAATGTGGAAATAAGAAGTAAGTGAAGGGTCTCTCGTCGTACGAGTGGAGCGGAGGGTGGGTCTGGTGGCTGGTGAGCCCGAGCCGCTCACTACACCGAGATATCGCACGACAGGCTCTCTCCCAAACTCCACCGCCTCGAGTGCTCCTCTCCAGATCGCTCTCACAACCAAACGCAATGCATTTGATTTCTTTTTGTAAGAACTTGTGTTTTTTTAGGGTTCCGTACCTCGAAAGGAAAAAACGGAACCCTAATAGGATCACTTTGTTGTCCGTCCGTCTGTCTGTCTGTCAAGACCCTTTTTCTCAGGAAAGCGTGGAGGTATCAAGCTGAAATTTATATCAAATACTCAGGTCTACTGTCCCATGGAGCTGTGAAAAAATCAAACTTCTAAACCAACGCAATCAAAAGATACAGCCGTTTATGCCGCAAATTTTCGACATTCGCAAGGGAATCAAAACCTACAGGGTACATCCCGTGAACTCAGAATCTTGTTTGGTACGAAGCAACGTCTTATAGCACAGATATAGGAAAAATTGCGAAAACCGTAAATTTTTAGATAAGTACATCATTTAATAAAAATATTTTTAATAATTTTATACTTACTACCCCTTTCCTCATAAACGCGTAGAGGTATTAAATTGAAATTCATATCAAATACTCAGGTCTACAGGTTGAAATTAAAAACATGCGACAAATCGAAATGGGAGATTGTACTCATCATAATGAACAACTTTTACTATGGGATCAAACCTGATATCGCAAAAAAAAAAAATCAGCTGTTCCCTACATTTTGGCGAGTAATGCAAACATAAATGTAGGGAGCAGCTGATTTTTTTTTCACGATGTCGCATGTTTTCAATTTCACCCTGTATAATACCTTTAAGCCTTTTTTGCTGTAACAAAATCAAACTTCTATGTCAACACAATCAAAAGAAAGCAATTTAAGCCGCATATTTTCAAACTCGCAACTACTCCCAAGGGAATCAAAACCTAAAGGGTACTTCCAGTCGACCTACAATCTTGAAATTTGGCATTAAGGCGACTACACGACCTAAAGCGCGGTCACTGTCGGACTGCATAGAAAAGAAAGAGAAGCGCGATGACACAACCGTGGTAATTTATTGCAAATATGAAGCAATTATCTATTTACAAAAACTCTCAAACACCAAACAAATAAAAACCGTATACTAAAATTCGGGGAATTAAATTGTCTTTTAGATGGTGAAAGTTTTATGAAAATACACCCGATAGTGTTTGCGCGATTATCGTTTTTATGTCCGCGGTAGACATTACTTTACAAATTAATTACACTATGTTAAAAAAATATAATTGCAAATATTCACATATCAAATTACGAAGCAAATGGTCTAGTATAACATTTATTTTTTTCAAAGAAATCAGTCCGGTCGATTAGACGTGATGTTGAATTTAAAATCATTAGAAGTCGTATATCTGCGCCTTAAGCAATGTTTTATAGCACATATAAAGGAAAAATTCCGAAAACCTTGAATTTTTTACGAAACCCTCGGTGCGTGAGTCCGACTCCCATTTGGCCGGTTTTTTTAATACATTTAAAACGGAAAATACGCTGACTACACAATCTATCCCTCAGTAATTCCTCGTGTAGCAAAGCCAGGCTCACCATACCGGCTACGGGAGCTGTGATATGAATACAGCCAACAGCCTGCAGCGTACAAATGTCGCCTGTTTTGATTTATATTAGTATGGGCACACTTGTACATAGTTAATGTTGTTGTTTCCCATAATTAAATACTTACTAATTACAAATGCAAAAGTAAGTCTTGTCTGGCTGTCTGTTACTTTTTGACGCCTAAACCACAGAACCGATCGTTAGATAGCCTGATACACGGAGGACAGGCTACTTTTTACCCTGATATATTTTCAAGAAGTAATGCAATATACACGAAGACGAAGTCGCGGGCAACTTGACGAGCAAATCCGGTCATCAGTTCATCACTCTCGTGTCCAAATTCATTCTGTAAGTAGCACCTGTTGCTGAGCGGGGGTGACGGGATGGCCCCGACCCCAGCGACGTTTCACTGAGTACCTACAACTAGGGTTGAATTCGTTAGAAATATTGTATTTTGGAAATTGATTTCTATGGCTATCATATCAACCATAGACATACACTTATACTGAAGGAGTAGCATCGCTGTTCTTTAGATATTTGCACGTCTTCAAGGAAATGTATAAGAATAAAGACAGACATATATCTCTATTGTCTATTCTACGTCCAGTAGACGAGCTCCTCAACAAGACGGTGCAACAAGCAACTCGGGCAGCAATAAGGACATCCCTGACGGCGGGAGGCGCGGTGCGCGGGGGGCGCGGCACCGCCATCGCCGGGCAGGCCCTTTGTGAGCCGGTGCAGCCGATCGATAGCTGGAGCGCCGCCGCCACACAGACTTTGCTTGCTACACACTGGGATACCCGTATACATTCATATTGTTACAGTGGCTATTCATGTTTTCGCCACAAAATGGTTTTGGGAAGCCCCTTATTAATTTATTATAAAGCCCCTGCGAGCTAGACAGTCTCGTAGCGAGCAGTTAGCCTTGGTGTCCTTCTTCAAGGAAACAATGACAAAAATACCACTACCATAAGAATACGTACCTATACCAAACGTCCCAATGTTAATCAAAATTACACGATGTCTCAGTAAATAAAAACAACTATCTATACCTAACTAGCAGAGCCCCGCGGTTTCACCCACATAAGTTTCCTGTGGGAATATCGGGATAAAAACTATCCTATGTCCCCGGGACTCAAACTATCTCTATAACAAATTTCATCTAAATCTGACTGATTTAGATGAAATTTTGCTTTACATACAGACAGACAGTTACTTTCGAATTTATAATATCAAGTATGGATGGATAGTATGGATGATAAATTCCATATGCAATCAGCAGGTACTTACTTATTTTTTATTATTGTCCAAAAAAGAAAACCAATATGCCACAAGTTGCGTATCGGGCTCTGGCCTGAGGCCTGTAGGTGTAGCCATGTAGCGAATAAATAGGCATGATATGAATTGGCCAATTGGGTCATCATTTTGCATAAGTCTAATTAAACCCAGCCAACCACGACCATGATCTCCCACGAACTCCCATCCCCTGCCGAGCCCGCTCTGACTGAAGGCACACTGAGATCAATGAAGCTCCCGTACACAGTCAATCTCGATCACGATCCGAGGTCTCTGATCGCATCACAATCACATTACACGTTCAATCCGTCAGCGGTCGACAGACGTCGCTATCGCTTGCACATTTCTGGGAAGAATTATCGGGTATCTACGTTAGTTACATCGCTGCAGCTCGTGTAACAATAAACCAACTGGCGACTTGACACTTCAAGATAGCGACATAGTTTGTACCTAACGTTCTTGAACATCTAATTACAGACGTACCCTTACATAATTATTATTGTAATTATTTACAGAAAAACCGGGAAAGCCATTTTATTACCGACTTCAAAAAAAAGGAGGTTATCAATTCGACACGTCGTGTATGTCATGTATGTAATATTATTGGAACTGCATTATATTCACGTATTATGATAATCTATTAGGGCTTTCAAAAAATATACAAAATTTTATAGATGTATGTATGTTTATCCACGCATTTCTCCGCAACTATTAATCGGATCGTGACCATTTTTTTATTGGCTTACATATACTTCAAAATAGGGAACAGTGCAAGTTTCATCAAAATCCATTCAGTAATTTTCAAGATATGGACTAATACGTGTAAGTGTGACGGCCTGGCTTATTGATACGAGCTACGGGTGTAGTGTCAAAGGGAAAACATCTCAAACCTTGGTCAAATTCTAGCGCAATATTTACAAAACTATTACCTACTTATTACAAACAAATATTCTAGTTTTTACTTAAAACTAAAAAATACGAAATAAGAAGCAATTTAAAAAAATTAAATCGATTTCAAAAAGAAATTAACTCAAAATTATGATATTTAACTTTAATTGCGGAAGTCGGTATACAGATCGCAAGACACCGACTTCCAAAATTAAAGTTATTATTAGGCCATAACCATACTGTACAACTCCTTCATTCGCAGTTTGCTAGAGACTAACAGCACAATCTGGAACCCTCATGAAAAAGTGTATACCCTGGTAATTGAAAAGATTCAGAAGTCTTTTGCCCGATACTTATACTTAAAACTTTATGGTTATTACCCGTACATGTACCCAACACCATTTGTGCTAGGTATGGTCGGGTACCAAAGTTTAGAATTAAGGAGAAATCTTAGTCTGGTAAAATATTTCATCCGCCTAATTCGTGGTACCCATTTCAATTCCTCCTTACTGCAGTACATCTCCTTTAACATCCCACTAGCCATTAGACACACACTTCGCCCTCGCCGACGCCCTCTATTCAAAATACCTCAAACCGATACCATAACCCTTAAGACCAGTCCATTATACCTAGCTCTCACCCATATCAACAACATTCTGTTATATGACGAGTCCTCAGATGTATTCGCGAGTACTGAACTGAGTTTCCTGAACACTGCCACTCGATACCTGGAGTCCATTGCCACTCCCAGTACAATCTCCTTGGAGTAAATAAATAAATAAATTTTATATTAATTTATTTATATTAATTAAATTTATATTAAATAGTTATATGTTATTAATAATTCTATTCCAATTTATGCTAATTTCTATCTAATTTTGTCTAATTTTATCTAATTTTTATCTAGTTTTGTCCAATTTTGTTTCACTTTATTTCATTTCATCTTTTTATTATGTGATTTAACCTAATTTTATGATTGTATGACATGTCTAATTACTAACATTGACCAATAACTTGTATGTGTGGTGCAAACTGTCAATATAAGTTGGTTATTAATAAATAAATAAATAAATAAAGTTATTTCATAATTTTTGAGTTAGTTTCTTTTTGAGGTCGATTTAATTTTTTAAATTACTTACTTTTTTTTAAAAACATCATGGACATGGCAAATGTTGTAGGGAAATTTTTTATTGCTTCTGCAAACCTTTGAAGGAGTGGAGGGAGGCCTTTGCCCAGGAGTGAGACAGCGCAGGCTAGTTAAGGCGACTACACGACCTAAGGCGCGGTCACTGTCGGACTGCATAGAAAAGAAAGAGAAGCGCGATGACACAACCGTGGTAATTTATTGCAAATATGAAGCAATTATCTATTTACAAAAACTCTCAAACACCAAACAAATAAAAACCGTATACTAAAATTCGGGGAATTAAATTGTCTTTTAGATGGTGAAAGTTTTATGAAAATACACCCGATAGTGTTTGCGCGATTATCGTTTTTATGTCCGCGGTAGACATTACTTTACAAATTAATTACACTATGTTAAAAAAATATAATTGCAAATATTCACATATCAAATTACGAAGCAAATGGTCTAGTATAACATTTATTTTTATCAAAGAAATCAGTCCGGTCGATTAGACGTGATGTTGAATTTAAAATCATTAGAAGTCGTATATCTGCGCCTTAAAAACAAACCTTTGTCTTCATGAGCTCATAATGAGTCACATTATCGAGGTGTTCGTTTTTGGCTCACTAGAAATAAAGGAACATAATGCTCATTGAAAACAAAACTGAACCGGTAAGCCGTTTCGTTTATTATCGTTGGATCCCACTTTTGAATCTCATTTTTTAGGTATTAACGATGGATCCCGTTTGCTATTTCCGTTGAATCCCATGTTATAACAACATGTGTACATTACAGAAGAAAAGTGATTTACTTTTATCAAACACTAGATTAGGTTAATTATTTTAAAAATAATTGTTAGTTTAGGTTAGGTTAAAACTGTGACCCCTACGCACGAGCCGAGCGAGCGAAGCGAGCGGTGCCGCGGCAGCGGCCGGCGAGTGCCAGAAACGACTAGATTATAATAGAAAATGAGTTGTTTGTGAAATAAACACTATACGAAACGTTGGTTGTAAACTAAAAATTTGTCAATGGAGTTTTGGTGAAACATTAGTGAACCCCTCATTTTGTTATACGCAATTTTGTTGTTGAAAGTACCCGCATTCAGATTTTTTTAAGCATTCAGGATCCAACGGAAATACTTTTCGGGATTCAACGACAATAAAACGTAATTATCTTGCATTTTTTAAATTCGGGATCCAACGGAAATACATAATAATGTTTTGCGGGATTCAACGCCAAAAATATTAAACTGGGATTCAAAAGCGGGATCCAACGGAAATAAATCAGCCGTTTCACATTACTTACTGCTTTGACTTTACAGATAAACTGTTTTGAGAACGCTTCACCACGTTTCCTTACCTGGAAACAAAAGGAGATAACATTTAAATAAATATTCCTTTGCATATCCGTTGGAAATGTTATAATAACTCACTGTGAGAGAAATATGTCGAACCCAGAATAATATTAAAAAAATACCGATGTAACAGAGTGATGATCTCGTAATTAAAAACTTTCAAAATCTAATTGCAATTTTATTTCTGCAACAATCAGTATCAAAAATGTAGGGAAATGGAGGTATTTTTGACAGATTACGACTGAGATGGGACTGTGAACGTTCTTAAAATTACGGGAAATGCCTCTCAAAACAAAAACTATCATTGTTAGTTTCCCTTTAAATCAGAATCAAGTTTATAGGGGCCTAGTAGAAGCTGGATAAAATAATTTCATGAACATTTATATTGAAATTAGAGCAAAGTAAACATACGAGGAAAATAACACCAATAAGTTACTGAATGCCAAACGGGAATTCAAGATGAATCACTACTTATGAGTGATGCTGATGACCCATAGCTGCGACGGCCATGCAGGAATGTATAACCAATAAAAAACTGTTATTATTTTGCTTTGACAAAGTAAACTATTTCTGGAGCGGAGCATAATCGTAACAGGGGTTTTTGAGTAACTTCAAAATTGTTTGGAAATCGTACTTATCGTCAAAAAAAAATCAGCTGTTCCCTACATTTATGTTCGTATAACTCGTCAAAATGTAGGCAACAGCTGATTTTTTTTATCGCGATTTCAGGTTTGGTTCCATAGTAAAGGTTATGCATAATGATGAGTACAATGACCTCTTAAGAGGTTGTTGGTGTTTTTCCAATAATCCTGTATATTAAGTATGTGAATAACTTGTTGGGGCTAGGCCATGTTTACAGTTGTGTAAGGCTAAAGGTGGCAGAAAAACTTAATGATGTGCGAACAAAGTAAAAAGGGGTCAGGTTGACCCTCGAGGCCTCGAGACGAGCACGAGCCAGTGGGTCGCGAACTTGGGAGCAGTTACTTGCGCGTGTGGAGCGTATTTTGGGCACTGGGCAAAGGATTAGTGAAGGGTGAATACCAAGATCAATGATATTATGAAATGTGTGAATGGGAACTAGGTTAAGGTAATCTAGCGAACATTAGGCAGGTCGTGGTGCTAGCTAGGTCACTGGATTACTTCCTGAAAAAACAACGTTCAGAATTGCATACGTCACTGATTAATTCCGGTTCTGACAAATATTTTTTTAGGAGTCGAGGGGCCGAGAGTGGACTAAACGATTTCTTCGGAGCGATATTGAAAAAATGACGTTCTGAATTTCGGATCAGAATGTTATGCATTCGTTTTCATATTCTAAAAAGTCAACGTCACCTCTTTGATGTCGTCATCAAAACGGCTACAACACAGCTATAGTGTAAATCTGCTTTTTGCCTGACTACTGCCTACATATGGACTCCAGGAGTAGGAAACTAACATAAGAAATATGCAATGCTACTCATAGATCGAAATATTGTAGTGGTCAAACGAGAGCCTAGCAATTATAAAAAAAAAACGCGACATGAACCTAATCCGACCACCGGACTGGAAAGTCAAGTCATTGTTCAAGGAGTGTGTCGGTCAAAGTCGCGTGCAGCGTGCAGATTGCCTTACAAGGTGGTCAAAAATTCGCATAATACGGCGTAGAAGTGCTTTCCGTAACAGGAGGCGACTCGTGGTGGACCTCAGAAACCCCACCGCTAAGTAAGAAGCAAGTTCAACAAGAACGCCGACGAGTCGATATCCGTGCCGACGAGCCTGTGATGGTGCAAACACTGCAGGCACTGCAGGCAGGGCGAAGTGGTAGCTAGAGGAGGCACAGGTCAGCGGACTATTAGCTGCACAAAACGCGATCGATGCCCTGCTCTATCAATAGCGTGAGTGAAGACAGTAACACGTTTTATGAGCATCAAACTGTTCGTTTTGGGGCTATTGTATCGGGGACACGTGGTACCGCAGACATTATCTATGAACAGCCTACATTTGAAGTATTGATTGAACATTATCGGGATCTGGTTGCCAGTTAGGAAATACACAAATAATTTTAATGGGGTAGGTACTCCTACCCCATTAAAATTATTTGTGCACTTTAGACTTACTTAGGCACTTTAGATTATTATGGATAAAAAAATTAGGTAACACAATAGAGAACCGTTTATTTTGTATTAAGTAAGTGCTTGTCATGCTGGCAATTAGCACGACATGAAGATGACACACAAAATAGGGAAATGCTCACTTTCTAACTACCTACACTAAATAATTTATCTTAATAAGCACACCAACCTATGTGGTGTATGCGTGGATACTGTGGGCAGAATATTGTTCATCGCAGTTCTCTTGGAGTCAGGGACGGCAACTAGGTATAATCACGACGGTATTCTACTATAATAGCAAAAACCATGTGTTAAAATAGTAACGAAGACTAGAAAAATAATTAGACACTGCGACATACCCTCCACAATAGGTATGACATCAAAACAAGAATATCTTATCACATGAGCTGCAATACTAATGAGCACTACGTTTATCACGTCTCGTTGTTAGCTAACTAATAAAACATTTAAACAAAAACAGTCGTAGACCTATCTATTTTGTGTCGTAGTGGGAAAAACGTTGATAACATATTTTCAATAGCAATATTCGGTTAGGTTACCAATTCACGTTCGGCAATGGAACAATAATTATCTCCATGGCCGGATTTCGGTCCCAACAGCCTGTCGTTTAAGTCAGTGCTAAGTAAGATATCGTCGTCAGCCGCCATCGCGGCATCGATATCGTGAGGCTGTTGCAATATTTGGCGAAGTGTGGCTTGTCGAAATGTCGGAGAGGGGACGTGATTCGATATCGCTCCCGGTAGCGGAAGGGTAAAATAAATAGGATGGGGATAATCAAGAGATCAACGCGAGCGGAAAATGTTCCGACGAGACGGCCGGGGAACTCGTGACGGTATGTTTCAATTAACCTGGCGAGTTCATCACAAGCAAACCAGCACTCAAATAAAATTTCACCTCGATTGCGCAGCTAAATTCAAATTCGACCTAAGGTAAAGCAGCAAAACAGGCAAAAAAAAAACCAAGCAGGCAAATAAAGTGTGACAAGTTCGCCTAAATAACAAATTCGGTGCGTCAAGAGATGAATGGACAAGAGCGAAAATGAGAGATAGGTAATATCGAAATCTGTTTTTAGGTAATAACTTATTACCTACCATTAAGTGCGATTTTTGTGGCAATTTACTTGGGTCCAGAAGGTGTGGCCACCTTCTGGACCCAAGTAAATTGACAGGACACCATCAATACGGATGAAGAAGAAGAACCGTAGATTTAAATTAGAGATAGCGAGGAAGATTAATCAGTGGAGCTTCAGATCATGTAACGTGGCCAGCAGTGACGTCACGTCAGAGAGGCTGGCGGCGCATCGTGTTCATCCCGCGTCACACTTGTGTAAGAAACACTCGCTCTAGTAAACATACAATGAATTTACATTATTATTTAATTAACATTATTTGCCATTACAAACCGATTAACGTCACGGATGTGTAGAATAAAGTAAAAAGTAAAAAGAGACACAACCTCAGTGGCGTAGCCACTCGTCGCCATTTTGATTGTGACGCGCTATGTAACTGGAATATTGCTGCTTTGACAGCTTTGTATTTATTAACGATAAGAACTGACCTAACTCGCGAGAAAGAAACATGGCGAGCGATTTCAACGACCTTCCAATACTTTTGGAATGACTGTGCCCAACGGCTGCCTGGTCCCCACTCTCTTTTTTGTTCTGTCATCATTCAACACATGCGAATTTGCATCTTATTCCTTAAAAGTAAGGTCCTTTTGAGAGTGTGTACGAAACATTGAGCATGAGTCACTGGGTGGAAGAGACGATCTCGGGCCGTAACTGTAATGTTGTTTTAGCCGTAACTGTAACCCGATGAGCCAGAGAGCACACGAAACAGATGCTCCGGTCACCGGTGACCGCTTTAATGTTAGCTAGATAACATTTAACAACGCTTACGAACTGTTTCAGTAAACTGCAATGTGAACGCCGAACAGTTGGCTACACAAACATTCGTCAATATAAACGTTGTCAAACATTACATAATTAATTATGCATGACACAACATTGTATTGTAGTATTCTGTGATGATTATGCAGTCCGAAGCAGTTAACACCCTCACCAGTTTTAAAATACATAAAATAAAGCCCCGAGTCCCTAACTCCCTGACTAAGCATTAAACATGTACATACCTACATACGTTGACCAGTTTTTAACTTTGCCACATTAAACTCGTTACTATAATTATCATTATTATATTCATTATTCGTCCATATTTCCATATTTGTCAAGAATTGTCATTTTTTCACTTGTGTGTACAAGGTTTTCTAAGTATTGAGAAGGTTTTCATTGGTCGATTGCTTAATAGCATCCGGTCTTGCATCAGTTGTGTGTAAGGACAGTTTGACTACGCTATAATTTATACATCCTTACATATCCTTACGTAATTTTAAACAAAGTCGCCTAAATGTCTGTACGCGCATAACTTCCGAATGACTGCACTAAATTGGATAACTATTTTTTTGTTGTGTTCGGTGTAGTGTTTGTGCTCTGTAATCTAGTAAATAGACATGACGTTGTCTCTGGCACACGGGTACGGGTAGTGGGGTGGACAGTCGCGTGAGAGCCACGGGCGAGAACGGACGTCTACCTGCATGCTGGTGTGGTAACGAGCCAATGGATGTACCTTTTGTGACGCGGAGCACTACATGTGGCGACGAGGTAAAAGGTCAGGTAAATAGAAAATAATTTTGGAAAAAAAGGGGAGAGGAAGGTTGAATAAGTATGTAGGTGTGATTGATTGCTAAATTACCGCAGGGTAAGGAAAAAAAAAATAAAATAACAAATACCGATGTTTTAAGTGTTAAATTAATAGAATATAATTATACACGTTGCAAAAATATATCATATTGATTACTACGTGTCCCATTTGGCCGCTAATACAATTAAGTTTTAGGTATACTTCTTCCCTTATCTCCAAATTTATTAACATACAGGGGGTATTAAAGCTTGTGATATTCTGGAAACACTAGCTGTGCTCGTAAACTATATTAAAACAAAATATAATATTTATCTATGAGCTTAATTTATCAACCAATATGTAGGTACCTTGTTTTGTTTATCACTGCACTTTGTAGGCCTTTTGAATCACCGCGTCGCGGCATCGCTATGCGGTGGGCAGGTATTGTGTCGGATTATTGTAAACAAATTAGAGTTTTATACTATCCACATAGATTCAGTTCAAATTACCAGTTACGCTATTATATTATTTATTCGATGTTATGACATTTGCAAGGAATAATTTTTAATGGATTAAAATTAAAGCTTGGTGATCTAATTAGTTATAACGGTATATTGACCTAATATGGTTGATTTCTCGTGTCATAACTGGGTACTTACCTACCTGAAGGATTATTCATGTGGGTGTAAAACGTACAGATATTTATTTTAATCTCATCTCATTTTAATCTAATCTCATTTTAATCTAATCTCATTTTAATCGGGTAGTACGAACCTGCATGAAATTGCAAATCGTGCGTGATTGAGTATTGGGTAGTACGAACCTGCATGAAATTGCAAATCGTGCGTGATTGAGACCGGGTAGTACGAACCTGCATGAAATTGCAAATCGTGCGTGATTGAGACCGGGTAGTACGAACCTGCATGAAATTGCAAATCGTGCGTGATTGAGATCGGGTAGTACGAACCTGCATGAAATTGCAAATCGTGCGTGATTGAGTATTGGGTAGTACGAACCTGCATGAAATTGCAAATCGTGCGTGATTGAGACCGGGTAGTACGAACCTGCATGAAATTGCAAATCGTGCGTGATTGAGATCGGGTAGTACGAACCTGCATGAAATTGCAAATCGTGCGTGATTGAGTATTGGGTAGTACGAACCTGCATGAAATTGCAAATCGTGCGTGATTGAGACCGGGTAGTACGAACCTGCATGAAATTGCAAATCGTGCGTGATTGAGATCGGGTAGTACGAACCTGCATGAAATTGCAAATCGTGCGTGATTGAGTGTAAGGTAGTGCGAACCTACATGAAATTGTAAATCGTACGTGATTGTGTGTCAGGTAGTGCGAACCTACATGAAATTGTAAATCGTACGTGATTGTGTGCCTAAGGTAGTGCGAACCTACATGAAATTGTAAATCGTACGTGATTGTGTGTCAGGTAGTGCGAACCTACATGAAATTGTAAATCGTACGTGATTGTGTGTAAGGTAGTGCGAACCTACATGAAATTGTAAATCGTACGTGATTGTATGTCAGGTAGTGCGAACCTGCATGAAATTGTAAATCGTACGTGATTGTGTGCCTAAGGTAGTGCGAACCTACATGAAATTGTAAATCGTACGTGATTGTGTGTCAGGTAGTGCGAACCTACATGAAATTGTAAATCGTACATGATGGTGCATTAAGCAGCAAATGCCTTAATGCCTTCTGAAAAAAAAAAAAAAATATATGTCAAGCGTAACAGTGCACAACAGTTGATTCGTGTTTTGCTGAGAATTCGCTGCAAGGTGGACAACTTGTTGTGGCCATCAGTAAGGCACACAAAGGAGCAGCATCAACGTGGCTGTCGTGGGTGGCATACCGGGGACGTAGCGTGGAGCTGACAGTGATGTAGAGGAGTGACTTTAAGAATCGAGCCAAGCTGCGTGTACTTCAAGTGTGGGAATCCGGGGCGTGTCACGGCCCGGTGCACGAGCAGTTGCAGTGCAAGCGGGTAGTGGAGCGCGTGCCGCAGGCAGCAATGGCGAGTGAACGTTTGCATCGTACAACTACCCTCAGACACGTTGGAAAGGATAGGTGAGCTGTATTGTTTTGTTTACGATTCTGGTGCTGAATACTCGTTAGTAAAAACGAGTTGTGCAGCCAAATTAAGTGGCAAACGAGTTAATAACGTTGTTGCGTTGACTGGTATTGGTCAAACACGTGTATTCAGCACAGAACAAATCATATGTAGCGTTGCGATTAGCGAGCAACAACTTGAGAATTTATTACGTATACCCGACATTTACTTGCAAAGTAATATTATAATAGGACAAAGGCAGCTATAACAGCATTTTGGGTTGGCGGTTTCGTGTTATTAGAAAACGAAGAGCGAAATTTATCAGATTAAGTTAGATTCGAAGTTCAGAGGTCCGTTTAAGGTATCGGAAGTTTTGTATAGTGATCCCCATACGTTAAAAGCTTTAAATTCTAACCGTACTTCTAAATAAGCTCAAGATAGGTTATGAATGATGCCAGTAGGTCATGTACCAGTCGAAGTAGATGGTGATCGCAGTGTGAGAGCAATGCGATTACTGGTCAGCCGGAGAGCCGTGGCGTTAGAGTGGTTTACTCGTGTGTGGTTTTCTCGGTGTCTAAGTGTAAAAGATGGTTGTAATGTGGATAACGATGGTACATGACTCTGGTGGATGATTTTCGCTATGATTAGATACTCAGTTTGTTTACATGGCTCTGGTCATTGGACGTCTTGCTATGATTAATCAAAGTTTGTTTAGTCAATTTAGAGGTATTAGTTTGTGGGAACAATAAGAAGAGGATTAATGTTTTCTGATTTAAAAAAAAAGCCGTAAATGGTCAGAATTGGCCGAGGAGAACATACACTGTTGTTGATTTTTGTTTGGTTACAAGTTACACACAAGAACGTGTGCAAGCAAGATGGCAGTGTCGGACAGCGTTGCGCTCTTTGGATCTCCTGTACGAATAATCGCTGATCAAGGACGGTGCGTTTTAAGCAAAGAGTTTCGCGACTTCTGTCAAGGTAAAAGTATCAATCTCAACCTTATTGCGACTAGGTACCTAGTTCATCTCTTGCGAATGATCAAGTAGAAATAATAATGTGTGTGCTCAAGTCAATGTTAATTGCGATAGAGACTTGTAGTGTGTTAGGATAAGTTAACGTAAACCTATTAATTAAACACTACTTTTATAATTAAATATAAATGTTATTAACATAAATAACACATTTAACTAAAACAATAATGCGCGGCGCGAGTTACGAAAATACATGCATTCGCCGTACAGGTTTGTCGCGAACTAGTGAGGGCGACCGATGGTTGCGGCCGTGCGCGGGAGACGCAGGGGCGCAGGCGGCGGCGATTCGATCGTGTCGTGTTCCACGAATTCGTCTCGCGGTCGCGTCGTAGGTATCAACGGAGTGCGGCACAGTGCGGGCGCAGGGCTCCGCTAGCCGTGGCGCGCGGTCGAGCGGTATGTAGGCAGTAAGGCGGTGTACAGAGACGTGAAATTATTAGGCCGTGTACTCACGGTTGTGGGTGTTAAGGTTATTACTGTTGTGTATGTGTATGTATTTGATATTTATGTGTGTTAGACAAATAAAGTAGTGTCTGACAAATAAATGAACTCTGAATTCTGAACTTAGTATGTATAGCCTACAGACTGATAAAGATCGGTCGTGGCAAGACTCGTAAGAAGATGTACAGCTAGCTCTAAAGCTAGTCCATTAGAACTTTTGATAAGTAAGGTAGCACGACCACTTGATTTAATGAGTCCGCGTATCGCTGGTCGGTTTCCCTCGGTCGTCAGTTTATTTGATTCGCCAGTTTCGTTGATTGGTCAGTTTCACTGATTCGGCAGTTTTGCCGATTGGACGGTTGTGTTAACTCGGAAATTTCCAGTGGCTAACGACAATGACGATATTATATATCTTGATGACGTTAGGAGATCAGCCTCCGAAGGCATTGAAAAGTCTGCGCGTTATAATAAAAGTCGTTTTCATAGTACTAAGGCAAACGTGAATTGGTTCTCTGTCGGTGAATTCGTGCTTATTGAAACAACGAGCGTAATCAAACTAAGCTTGACGTGAAGTAGGTATAGACTATAGAGGTTCATTTCAAATAGTTGAAGTGCGATGTTGAGTGGCGATCGGAATGTTTTAAAATCTTTTTAACAAGCGTACTTACAAAAACGCTCCATGAACGTGTTTGGAAGATGCCCGAGGGCCAGGTACCAGTTGAGGTTGCAGACGAAATAGATGATGAGTTGGCATCACTTTAGTGTGTACTCAGGTTCTCGATTCATTGGGTCGGAGACCGTACCAGAGTATCGTACTTACGTACTTGCTAGACCGTGGGTACGTAGTACGCAGTAGCTCTGTGTAGTACGGTCGGGTCTAGCCTCAAAGCCAAGACCGTAGGGTCAAAGACGACTCGGCATTCCTCCGGGAAATGCGTATGTAACAAATGCGTCCCACCGTGAATGAGATACCTGAGGTTTTGTTTTCTTTGATTAACATCGTGTGGAATCGTCGTACTTGGTCTCGGTAATCTCGAAACTAGATAGTTCAAATTCTTAGATTATCCCAATTGTGGTTTCTAATTTGAATCTTTATTGCAAATTGATCGTGAAATAAAACAGATTTTAAAGAGTCAAGTCCCTTTAATTATCTCATCAGTCTTGAGTCTTCTTATGGGAGGATGCGGAATATGACAGAAGACAGACAGAAGTAGTAGGTAGTAGTAACAATGAGGAAAGTATTTAAGGCGACTACACGACCTAAAGCGCGGTCACTGTCGGACTGCATAGAAAAGAAAGAGAAGCGCGATGACACAACCGTGGTAATTTATTGCAAATATGAAGCAATTATCTATTTACAAAAACTCTCAAACACCAAACAAATAAAAACCGTATACTAAAATTCGGGGAATTAAATTGTCTTTTAGATGGTGAATTTTATGAAAATACACCCGATAGTGTTTGCGTGATTATCGTTTTTATGTCCGCGGTAGACATTACTTTACAAATTAATTACACTATGTTAAAGAAATATAATTGCAAATATTCACATATCAAATTACGAAGCAAATGGTCTAGTATAACATTTATTTTTTTCAAAGAAATCAGTCCGGTCGATTAGACGTGATGTTGAATTTAAAATCATTAGAAGTCGTATATCTGCGCCTTAAGTTTGCATGATGATTGGACCGTACCAGAGGTTGTCATGTAGCCGTTGCCGTGAGTACGCGGTAAGCAGTCAACTCTGGCGGAGGTCGGGTTTCAGTGAAAACCATAGAGTCCAAGAGAGACTCTGTGCTCCCATAGGGGTTCGCATAAAGGAAAGATGAGTAACTGGAGGTTACTGGGCTATGTGTAGCCAGAAATCACATGCAGAACTTAAGTGTGTTGATTAATTTGGTTTGATTGTGTAACATTGTAAGGTTGATTATAACCAAGTACTTCTTTGATTAATAAATTTATGTTAAGGGAGGGATGTAGTGTTTGTGCTCTGTAATCTAGTAAATAGACATGACGTTGTCTCTGGCACACGGGTAGTGGGGTGGACAGTCGCGTGAGAGCCACGGGCGAGAACGGACGTCTACCTGCATGCTGGTGTGGTAACGAGCCAATGGATGTACCTTTTGTGACGCGGAGCACTACATTCGGTATTGCCAGGACAAGGTTTGTATGAAAGTAAATTTCGGGAAAATAAAAAAAAATTGCACTTGTGCGAAGCTGGGGCGGGCCGCTAGTATAGCATAGGTACTTATTGCAAATATTGTATAGCTCAACATACATTTTATATGGACACGTTCACACAACGCTATGCAATAAAAGTAGAAAGCATTGTCTTGCTGCATGCGATAAACTTGAGCAATTCCCAGAACTCAAAATTCTATGATCGTCATCACTTGATCAACTGTCCACGGTAGTGAGTAGGAGTGTAGGAGTACCAAATCCATTGTGTGGACTTTATTATTGCATAGTAGGCCAGCGGGGTAATTGCGTAACACAGTATCAGTAGCTATGGGTTTCATTATAACAGTTCAACAACATTCATTGCGTTATTTTCGTTGTTGAACAGACACATTTTGCGAACATAATATGCTCCCAATGGATTAATTAGCAACATCCTTCAAAATTATTCAGATTGAGGCTGATAGTGTATACCTATGTAGAGTGAACGGCACCCAATTTTTTTAAATAAAGGCCATTAAATTGGAGAGTGAGTGCGAAAAGTGATATTTAGTGAAAAATTCTGGGAAATATTCAAATATACATAAAAATTTAGTTTTTCGAATCCCATGAATTTTTGCCTAGACTTTATGGGGTGCTTAATTGTTGAAAATGGACCAATGAACTATCACATGCTAGAAGGAATACGTCAAATTACAAGCCACCGCGACTATAGAGCAGGAGTCACCAAAAGGTGGACCGAGCTATACCGTAGCTAAAAAGTAATTTAAAAAAATTAAATCGACTTCAAAAGGAAATTCACTCAAAATTATGGAATAACTTTAATTTCGGAAGTCGGTGTTATAGGATCTGTATTTTGGTTTTTTACCGCCAACTTCCGGAATTAAAGTTATTTCATAATTTTGAGAGAATTTCCTTTTGAAGTCGATTTAATTTTTTTAAATTACTTTTTATTTCGTGTTTTTAAGTTTTAAATAAAATCTGGAATATTTGTTTGTTGTAATACATATGTTGTTAATACACTTGGGAGCAAATAAATCGAGCCACTTGCTTTTTTTTTCACGTATAATGGTTATTATTTTTGGTAACCTTTACGATGAGGGTAAATTATTGAATGATAACCTTATTTAATGCTAAATTATTGGCTCTGAAAGAAAAACGGCAATTTTGATAGAAAATTGTAGGGTTAAAACAGTGCAGAAAATCTATCGAAATCAGGGCGCGGGGGGGTAATAAAAGATATTAAGAATAAGTTTATACCATAATTTTGTTTTTAATTGTTTTTTTTCTGGACTGTTTTAACCCTACAATTTTCTATCAAAATTACCGTTTTTCTTTCAGTGCCAGTAATTTATCATTAAATAAAGTTATCATTCAATAATTTATCCTCATTGTAAAGGTTATTAAATAAGCTCTTAGGCGATATACGTTTCGAATTGATACGTTCCATAATACCAAAAATAATAATCATTATACGTGATAAAAGGAAGTGGCTCGATTTATTTGCTCCCAAGTGTAGTTTTGGTGTAAATATTGCACTAGAATTTGACCAAGGTTTTGAGACGTTTTCCCTTTAACACTACACCCGTAGCTCGTATCAATAAGCCAGGCCATCACACAAAAAAAAAAAAAGATTAAAAACTAAAACCCGACTACTGAAAAGGATGAAACAAGAAAGTACCTTGAACCTTCCCGTGGTCGCATGCTACCATGGCTTATTTAGTACAGCGGCATGCGACCACGGGAAGGTACTTTCTTGTTTCATCCTTTTCAGTATTCGGGTTTTAGTTTTTAAACTTTTTTTTTAATATTACAAACAGACACTCCAATTTTATATTTATTTGTATAGATGTATAGATTACATGACTCCATGTGGACATTGATTGACGATGTTTGATGCTAGCCTACGTTTTGTACAACAGTAAAGCCGGCTGTACACGTTGTTACGAACGTAAATCCTTCTAAAAAAGTTCGCGTCCTGAACATGAGGGATGTGACGGATTCACGAAACTTTATTTGAATTATTGTTTATGACAACAATGGTGTGTGTTCTCTGCAATAATGATCAGGGATAGTTTCACGTATTCGTGTATGCGTGAGAGTTGTGCAAGTATGCGAGAGGCGCTGGCGACCCAGATGCGAGGCGCGGGCGCCGCCACTCGCGCGCACTCCTAGTTGATTGGAGGATGCCGTCACGGGTCAATACACCCGGCTTTTAATGATATTGTTACAGTGATCACAACTCACATCTGCCTACCAACATCATGTTATGAGTCGCGAAATCTAAATGATGTGCGGCACTGGAAAAATCGGCATCCACAAGAATGCACTCTAATAAGTGGATTATTTCGTTCTTTTACTTGGTAATATAAAATGCAAGGTGGAAGGAACGCTTGCCATTCAAAGTATTGACAGTTGTTCAACGCCTCCAAAATGAAGTTTTGTCTAATACCAACTGCAAGTGCGCTGTATGTGACGGCCACGCCACGCGATAGATAAGGGGTGGCCGTGAACTTGAAGTGCTAGTTGCTTGTGCTAGACGCATGTCCTTCTCGTTAGTTAGACATTGACAAGTCGGTAATGAAGCCAATTATTATTTATTGATCTCATATTAGACAGCTTTACTATGATATTTACATATTACCAATTAATTACTGAGTGAGCAAATAGGATCATTTCTACCAGAGATTTAAGGAACATCAAGCTTGTTGCTATAATCTAGCTAAGTACATCTTTAAGCCTATTATGATACAGATTGTATGCGCTAGTTAGTACGCCCAGCCCCCAAGCAATTGCCGCAGTGACCCATTTACCTCGACAAAAAACACATTGTAACAGCGTTCAATGTTTTACTTCTTTTTTGGGTCAGGTTTTGTTTGGCGTGACACGGCACTCATAGCTGATGGCTGGTATATTTGCGCATGTAGAAACTATTCGCAGGGAGCAACAGGTCCCCTCGACGCGTCCCGCTACTAAAATAGCGTTACACGGAGGGAGCGGCACCATTCTGCTACGCGTGCAATTGATTCAGCCTTCGTGCTCCTACACACTAATAGTGTGCCTACATCACAGTAACATCTGAACTGAAACAATATTTTACGTAGATTTTGGAAACAACTAAGTGTTATGATTTATTAAGAGTGTTATGATTTATTAAGCGTGTGCACACAATGGAATCATACAGATAAGGTCAACATTCTGCGTGTTAACTCGCCATGCCAAATATGAAATCAAGTTTGTTTATTAAGTCGCTATTGACCTGAATGCTCTCAAATATTTATCATCAACGATTCGCAAGGCCAGTATATTCGCAATCTCAAGCGAACCGGATGAGGGCTGACTCTTATAAAAAGGGAAAGTTTATGTTCACTCCGGTCTCCGTGAGATCTTGGAAACTATTGAACCGATTGAATTACTTAACAATTTTATTCTATCGAAGGCCAATTAATCAACGCCATTTTATATTTAGACTTCTCTATTTGTTACTTAGGTATTATGTCCGGCGGCGTGGCGGAAATCGGCAACTTGTCCAATCCAAAGGGCTGGAAAAGCGGATATACAACGCATTGCACCGTTCCGGAAAGAGGTCGCGAGTCGGGCTACGGACGCCGCACAGCGCACTGCAGGTGCGACGGGCGACCTACATCCGAGCGCGAGCGGGCTGCACCGCACCGCTCAAATAGCTGCCTTTTGGCAACACGCTGTGGTTTTATAATAAACAAAAGACCACTTGACCTACTGCCACTGTTATTATAATATTATCTCTTAAATTAAGAATTAACTGTGAGAAACCTAAGTACGCTTTGCATTATTTTCGGTGGTTTCAAACTTGAAAATAAGTCAATATAATAAGTCGCAATGATAAGTCAACGCAATCAAAAGATACGGACGTTTATGTTCCGGAATCAAAACTTATAGGGTACTTCCCGTTGACCTAGAATCATGTTTGGTAAGAAACAGTATCATTTAGCACAAGTAAAGGAAAAAATCCGAAAACCACAAATTTGTAGTAACATTACAAAAAAAAACCCGTGATAAACCATTTACATACCTACGTACGGAACCCTCTCGGTGCGCGAGTCCGACTCGCCCTTGATCGCTAAACACCGTGCAAACTGCAACGTTAACCGTAAGCTGAGACTGAAGTTAAGCTGTACTAAACAGTTTCCCGGTAATTCGATTAGGTGCCCTACAGAATGCGGAGCATGGAACATCTCGAATGGCTTAACCCTTTCGAACCCCAACCAAGAACCGGAATCCCAATTAGAATAATTACAGTTTAAATAGGTTAGCCTAGTTATTCTAAACAGTTAACCCATTGGCACCTGGGTTGTTTAGAGTTTCGAGGAAGAATTTGGGATTACTAACTCGTTCATGGAATAAGGGTTTCCCATATGCAATAACTGTTCGGTTTGAAGGGGTTCACTAGCCGTTCACAATATGTAATTGGGTTGAAAGCTAACCGGTGCATATAAGAAGAAACCATTCAGAGTGTAACACAATCTAAAAACCTTTTGCAGAAACCCAATCGAAAACCCTTATCGTAAATTATATTACAATATAGAAGTCTGTGAAACCGTGCAAAAAATATTAAAGAATATTGTGTACTTATATTAATCTTAGTGTCTAAATGGATTTATACCTATCAGTCATGGAAGCAAGTTGAAACTTAAAACGTAACTAAAAACTATTTGAAGAAAAAATAAACTGTGCGTGTGGTAATGTTTCAGTGAACAGCTGTTTAATGAATAATTACCACGAGACGCCGCGCGCCGGCGGCGTGACGTCGACTTGCTGTACGCGGCACCTAGCTCATTCATAGTGTTACATTACATGTACGTTACCCCTCAGTGGAGCAGTGGCGGGCGGGGCGCGAGCGTGAAATCCGCTGAAAATATGTGGTGGAAGTATACTGTACTTACTGTAATATTGGATATCGAATAGGTAGGACTTTCGCGCTAAGCCCAAAATTTGTTTTTGTCTTATTTGGCCCCAGTCAACAATATTGTCTTCATCTAAACTTGTACTTTCAGTTTTATTAACCTAGTGCTGAAATTTTATGCGGTGACGTCACGAAGAAAACCACTTTCCTCTGCGTAAGTCCTGAAAGAGTACTAGGCGAACATGAACCGATAGAAGTTATTGTTATCAGCGACGAGGGCGGGGCGCGGGCGGGTTCGGGCGGGGCGAGGTAGCGTTCTTCGTGACGTCGCCGCATCAGTGTTAACGCCAACTACAACACGCAACGATACCTTATCAGTGCCGTCGGCCTTGTCACCGATAACCTCTGCGCGGATATGAACACCTAGTAGAATTTGCGAAAATTTATCAAAATTCACTGAATTATACCGATCTTGCAATAATAATAATACTGGGTATTTTTATTATTTCAGGATTAACATTACTTCCCAGAATGCGATCTTTATTAGCGACACCATCGAATGGTGTAATAAGTAAGAGTGTTTTTTTTTTCATAATCAACGGGTTCGTTTCCTGGCTAGAAATATAGATTTATCAAAAATCCAAAGATGCAGTTTTCAATCGAGCCCGGTCAAATCAATCGGTCGGATCAAAATCGAGCCCATGACTCCTTTGAGTACTTTTCGCTATTCGTCATAGTTTCGGATTTGGTCATCCACGGCCACTTGAAAAATTTAGTCTGTATATTAGAAGTAATAAATGTTTACAAATATGTATATTGCAAATGGGTTGCCTAATTAAATATCTTTCTGGCTATTTTACTTCGGGTCCTAGACTACAACGTGCAACGCTTCGACGTGTACTTCGATTATGTATAGATAACTAGCTGCACCCCGCGGTTTCGCCCGTATAAGTGTCGATCCCGTGCGAATATGGGGATAAAAACTATCCTATACCCTTCCCCGGAATGCAATCTATCTCTCTGCCAAATTGTATCGAAATCCGTTCAGTGGTCTAGGCGTGAAAAAGACAGACAGACAGACAGAGTTACTTTCAAATTTATAATATTAGTATGGATGAATCATTAAATATAGTCGAAAGAGTCTCGTGATTTAAAGAGACCCCTTACGTTACACGGAATGTATTGCACTGTGATTACCGTAAACGGCTTATGTAATAAGAACAGGTTACCCCTTTAACCCAACCGAACATTATAGTGGGATTAGTTAACCCCTTCAATCCAAATCGTCATACTAATCATATCATACTATACTTACTATACGCTTACTTAATATTATAAGATAAGATAATATTTATTTGCTTAAACATGTGTGATACATACAAGAAATTACATGCATGCAAGATGGTAACAACATTATTAGGTACAGGCAGGCATGTTTGCCACATGATGTGACGTGCAAATGTCAAGAAAAATTATTAATTAAAATAATAGAATAACAATCAATTCAGTAATTAGAAAGTAATTATAATAAAAGATAAAAATACTACAAGATCCAACAAATAATTAAACTATTCCATTGTAAATTAAAAAATAATAATAATCAACCAACACCTAAGGAGGCTCACGTTGGGCAGCTGGATCAAGGGCTTGATTCAGAAAGCGGTGTTCGGGCGCCTCCGGCAATCTTCGGCTGCTGCCGTGAGACAAGGGAAGGCGCGGGCGGCGGCGAGAGGTGCGGCGTGCGGGGCGCGCCGCGCGGGCGGTCGACACTTCGCTACCGATCTCCGACGACGGCACGCGCGCGCACTCCATACGTTCACTAACATTGTTGTACCTATCTTTGTATTATATCTTTTAAATTACAGTCCACTGCTTTTAATTAAAGTCCTTAGTTAGGTCCCTAACATATGGTCCTTCGAGCCGGATACTATAGTCGCGTTTTGGTAAAACCAATTTGGTCGGCTACTGGCATCACGACTCGACGTTGGTGAACTTTGGACTCCTAGAAAATTTGAATTCGCTGCGTCACCGGAGCAACGGTTTTTTCTACCGAAGTCGATTGAACATAAGAAGAACAAGAACTGGACTACACTTTATTTCCTCAAGTCTTGATAACGACGTCGGCGCTTATTACTTCGATTGGATTATATGATTTACGCCGAGTCATCGCTTGGAAGGATTTTGGCCAGGTTTCTTGTGGATAAAGGTTCGGTATTGGGTGAGTTCGTTCCAATTTGTTCCTTCTTTATCCTTTTCAAACAAATTTTAAGTGTTTTTCTTCCGTTAAATTCAAATTATTTCCCGTTTTTCACGTTCATATTTGAGTCAATACGTGTAACATTATACATAGTTATCTCTTTCACTCTTATGCACTGCTTACGCTTGTGCGCTGCTAAATCCCCAGGCTATTTACCGTTAATTGAGTGCATGATCAGCTGTGTGCGTGTATAACTGTAACAGCTGAGCGGTCCCCGTGACATTCATCAAGGTCACGCGGCTAGTCATTCACATTTTTTATGTGTTTTGTTCAAACTTAATTGCCCACTTCTTTATGAAACGTTGCTACGCATAATCAATTAGTGTTAATATTACCTATTGCTTTTCTTACTAGATTACGCTATGGCTTCTTTAGACTTATTGTTGAGAAAGCGAAGTGCCATTAAGGCAATGCTTACACATTTCACCAATTACATGAATGTGCTTCAAAGTTGCAAAGACATTTCCGACATTCAACGCTTAGAGTTGGAGAGCCGTTTTAAAAAATTTGAGGCTACATACGACAAATTCGACAGTTTACAGGTGGACATCGAGGTGCTTTCGGATGATCCTGACGAGGCGTATGCAGAGAGAGCAAAGTTCGAGGACCGTTACCACGCACTCGCAGCGCAGGCGCAAGGCCTGCTTGCCAACAGCGAGAGCGATGATGGCGGCTCTGTAACAGGCTCGGTGAACAAACACTCAGGTGAATCGTTCCAACAACGTAACTTTATACGCTTACCTAAAATTGATTTGCCTAATTTTGATGGTGGTTATCAGTACTGGCTTGAGTATAGAGATACATATTTGTCACTAATCCATAACAGTAGTTGCATAGATGCCATTAGTAAGTTCCACTACCTCCGTGCGTCGCTTAAAGGCGATGCTTTAGAAATAATAAAAAATATTGATTTTAAAGGTGATAATTATCAAATGGCGTGGAAGTTACTATGCGACCGCTTTGATAACAGTAGGCTTTTAGTAGATACTCATGTAAAGGCCTTGTTTAATGTAGATTGTATTACACAGGAATCATCCACTTCTTTGCGTCGTTTAATTGATCTAATTAATAAAAATATCAGGGCTCTTAATACAATGAACGAGCCCACGGACAGTTGGGATACGTTGATCATTTATATGATGGCAATTAAACTAGATCCTATCACCAGTAGGGAATGGGAAGCTCATCGTAATACCATCCCAACAAAACCAACAGTTTCTCAATTTTGTACCTTTATTAGTAAAAAAGCTGATTTATTGGAGACATTAGAACATAATAAAATCACAGAAAGTAATACTAACACTCATAACAATCAAGTAGCAAACAAACATAAATCATTAATAGTAGCAACTAATCAAGCCGATAATTCAAATCAAAAATATAAAACAAAATGTCCCTTATGTAATCAAAATCATCTATTATACACTTGTGAAGGGTTCCGAAAATTAAACGTAGAACAACGTATATTAAAAGTTAAAGAATTTAAAGTTTGTTTTAACTGTCTGCGTAGTGGTCATTTAACAAAACGATGTAGATTAGCTCGTTGTAAATATTGTAAAGGTAGACATAATACCCTCTTACATGTGGAACAGTCTACTAATGTCCAAGATCCTATGCCCAATAGTGTAGCATTGCCCACTGATGTTTCTGGAGATGCCGCTCCTCGCAGTGGCACCTCAGAAAATATCTCCTTGTCGAGTGACGCTCGGTCGCAACATACTACTTCTCATATTTTACTGTCCACAGCGTTGGTGAGAGTGGTGAACCACCGAGGCATCAGGAGCGACGCCAGGATCCTGCTCGATAACGGTAGCACAGCTAATTTTATTACGCAGAAACTTTGTGATCAGCTAGGACTTCCTCGACGTAGCACGAGTTCCACGGTGACAGGTATAAACAGTCATACTACATTAAGTACACAGTCTTGCAAACTAACCATTGAATCGTGCAGCGGCAGCTATAAGACAGACATAAATTGCTTCATATTGCCTACAATTACCAAATTACTGCCGTCTACATTAGTCGACATAAGTAGCATTCCCATACCAGTAGATTTAAATTTGGCCGATCCGTCATTTAACGTTCCATCAGAGATTGACATACTGGTTGGTGCTGAAATATTTTGGAATATTTTAGGCAATGCATCTATTAATTTAGGCAAAAATCAGCCCAAGTTACATGAAACAAAGCTTGGATGGATAGTATCAGGCTCTGTGGCTCTTCCAAAACATCCATCCAAAAATACATATTCTCATTTCTGTAATATGTCCATGAATGATTTAAATAACAGCCTAAATAAGTTTTGGGAGCTCGATTCCGTTTCTTTAGAACATTCTTTGTCACAAGAAGAACGAGCTTGCGAAGAAAGTTTTCGTGAAAACACTGTGCGTGATCAAAACGGGCATTTCATAGTTACAATGCCTCTTAAAAATGATCCCAGTGAGTTAGGCGAGTCTTACGAAATGGCTAAACGTCGATTTTTATCTTTGGAACGTCGTTTCCAACGTGATCCTACCTTTAAGGAAAGATATGTTGCATTCATCGAGGAGTACGTGAGCTTAGGGCATATGACTGTGAATAACCCAACAAGGAAACCTCATTCAGGTAACAAAATTGAGTATTTTTTGCCACATCATGGAGTCATCCGAGAGTCCAGCACCACAACTAAGCTCAGGGTAGTCTTCGATGCATCAGCAGCGACTACTTCTGGAGTGTCGTTTAATGACATCCAAATGGTGGGGCCCACTGTCCAAGATGACCTCTTTTCTATATTGCTGCGTTTCCGTCAGCACAAGTTTGTTATTTCTGGTGACATAGAGAAAATGTATAGGGCCATTCAGGTAACACCATCACAACGCAACTTACAACAAATAATCTTTCGTGCTGACCCTAAGCTACCACTTCAAACGTACAGTCTTAATACTGTTACTTATGGTACAGCTTCCGCCCCTTATTTAGCTACTAAGTGCTTAGTCAGTCTAGCAACAACCGCCTCTAACGACATTGTAAAATCGTCCATTGAACGAGATTTTTACGTCGACGATTATCTGAGTGGTGGTGACTCGGTTTCCGAGGTGGTCCAGATGGGCAAAGAAGTTGCATCCATTTTAGCGTCAGCTAACTTTCATTTGAGAAAGTGGCAATCTAATAGTTTAGATATTTTAACGGAGATAGCTGGTGTTTCAGGACAATCTGGTAGGTTGAACTTGTCTGAGGATAGAAATGTGTCATCTAAAACGTTAGGCCTATATTGGCTATGTAAATCTGATTCTCTCGAGTTCTCAATATCGGTTGATACCAGCAAACCAATCACAAAGCGTCACATTTTATCTGTGATTAGCCAAATATTTGACCCATTAGGTCTGGTAGGTCCTTGCATTATCGAGGCTAAAATTATCATCCAAAGTCTATGGATGGCTAAGTGTGACTGGGACGAGCAAGTACCAGACAATATACATACCTCCTGGTTAATGTTTGTGAATAGTCTCCCATGTTTAAATACCCTTAAAATACCCCGGTGGGTTTCATGTGACAACTCAACTATTAATGAGATTCATGTGTTTACAGACGCATCCGAAAAGGCCTACGGTGCATGTATTTATATAAGGTCTAGTACTAGGGATGGATTGGTAAGAGTACAGCTGTTGGTTTCTAAAAATCGTGTTGCACCAATCAAGCCAACGACCATCCCTAGACTTGAGTTATGTGGGGCTTTATTAGGAGCAAGACTGTGTGTTAATGTACTGAATTCCTTCACCAAACCCGTTAGTAAATGTTACTTTTGGTGCGATTCGACAATAGTGTTAAGTTGGCTTTCCATGACGCCTAATTCATTAAAACCTTTTGTCCGTAATCGCATTAATGAAATACAAGAATGCACTACAGGGCACACGTGGAACTACGTGCCGTCGAAGGAAAATCCGGCGGATCTTGTTTCTCGCGGGCTGAAGGCTGACCTTATCAGCGAGTGTTCCTTATGGTGGTCAGGTCCTCAGTTTTTGTTAAATGATGAAACATATTGGCCAAAAATGCCCAATGAGAACTTGAAACAAGATCTACCTGAAGTTGTGTCATCACATTTCACCGATCACTCATCCCATCATCAATCATACAATTTAACTTCAAATCCTTTGTCACATAATAATGATCATCATTTATTCATTCAATCACTTTTTCACAAACATTCCAATTATAATCACTTACATAGAGTCGTCGCTTATATACTAAGATTTATTTACAATTTAAAACATAAACATAACAAATTCCTTGGTTCCCTTTCCTGTGAAGAACTTACAAATTCCACAAATTTTATTTTACGTCACGCTCAAATGGATATGTTTCCTAATGAATATAATTTACTGCAATCAGGAAAGTCTTTACCAAAAAAAAATAGGCTTATATCTTTGAGTCCTTTCACAGATTCGAATGGTCTCATACGAGTAGGAGGGAGACTTGACAACTCACCTTATGATTATAATGTCAAGCACCCGATATTATTATGTGGTAAGCACCATATAACTAAAATAATATTTCATAAATATCATCTTCAATGCTTACACGCTGGCCCTCAGCTGCTCTTGGCAAATATACGCCAAATGTATTGGCCTCTTGGCGGTAGAAATCTTTCCAAGTGTATTGTTAAAAAATGCATCAAATGTTTCAAATACAAGTGTCAAACTGTGCAACCAACAATGGGTCAGCTGCCCTCTTCAAGGACACATTTGGAACACCCATTTTTAAATTGTAGTGTGGATTATGCTGGGCCAGTGCTGATAGCTGACCGCAAAGGGCGAGGGTGTAGGCTTATAAAGGCGTACCTGTGTATTTTTGTTTGCCTTGCCGTTAAGGCTATTCACATCGAGCTTGTTACAGACCTTACGAAAGAAGCCTACATGGCTGCTTTGAACCGTTTCGTGGCTCGTCGTGGCAAACCCGAAAGCATCTTGTCCGATAATGGGACAAACTTTATAGGTACTTGCAATGAGCTACGTAAGTTTTTACAAGACTCGAATCTCACGTCTGAAGTAGCTCAACAAGGCATCAAATTTTCTTTTGCGCCTCCATACTCCCCCCATTTCAACGGCATTGCTGAAGCCGCCGTCAAATCTACCAAACATCACCTAAAGAGACTTTTAGGGTTAACGCACTTCACGTACGAGGAGATGGCCACGTGCTTGACTCAAATAGAGGCCGTCTTAAATTCCCGTCCTCTTACCCCTCTTTCCACTGATCCTCTAGATTTTTCCGTTCTTACTCCTGGACATTTCATAATTGGGCGACCACTAATATCTGTTCCGCATCCACAGGTTACTGACTTCAACATCGGGCGACTGGAGCGCTACCAAAGAGTGGAGCATATTAAGCAACATTTTTGGAACCGATTTAATTTAGAATATGTTTCTCTGCTCCAGCAAAAAACTAAATGGACAGCGTCAACAGGCCAACTTTCAGTGGGAGCACTGGTTCTCATCAAAGAAAAAGGCCAACCGCCCTTGGTGTGGCCACTGGGGCGCGTCATCAAGGTCTTCCCTGGCTGCGACGGGACCACACGGGTCGTGGAGCTGAAGACGAAGAGAGGGACGGTGGTGCGGGCTTACAACAACGTCTGCCCACTTCCTCTCACTTGAATACTTCAACCCGGGGAGGATGTTCGGGCGCCTCCGGCAATCTTCGGCTGCTGCCGTGAGACAAGGGAAGGCGCGGGCGGCGGCGAGAGGTGCGGCGTGCGGGGCGCGCCGCGCGGGCGGTCGACACTTCGCTACCGATCTCCGACGACGGCACGCGCGCGCACTCCATACGTTCACTAACATTGTTGTACCTATCTTTGTATTATATCTTTTAAATTACAGTCCACTGCTTTTAATTAAAGTCCTTAGTTAGGTCCCTAACAAGCGGTACTTCTGGACACGGCTCGCATTGTCAGGAGGTTCCTCTCTCTGGAGCCCTGACCGCCGGTAGCTTGGACCCTGTTCCCGATACCGGTGGGCTACTATTTTTTATATTTTTAAATGTTTTTATATATTTTTTATACTAATATTTAAAAATATAATTTATATGTATATAGTTAAATAAAGGAAATAATAATCAAGTCAAATAAGCTACTATGTCAATACAAATCTTTCCTCTAGGAACTCGTTAATGCTATAGTATGCTTTGTTTACTAAATATGTCTTCAGTTTTCTTTTCAAGTGTACATTATTAAGCTCCTTCCAACTTTAAGGCAACTTATTGTAAACAGTTGGAGCCATATGAAAAACACTTTTACGCATAAGTGCAGTCCTACAGGGAGGTACACATAGTTGGGTTTGGTCACGCCTGTTCCTGGGAAATTGATCTGCTGTGCGCGGAAATAATTTAGGATTGCTCCTGACAAACATAACAGTTTCAAGAATATAATTATATGGATGGCAATGTTAAAATTTTTTGCATTATAAAATAGGTTTTGCAGCTGTCCGTGGTTTTCAAATTAAACATTGCTCTAAGGCATCTCTTCTGTGCTTTAAATGGAACTTCTCTATTAGTCGAGTTCCCCCAAAAGATAACACCATATCTGAGAACGGATTCAGCCAGACCGTAGCACGCTGTTAATAACGCCTCCCTATTGACCTTACGTGACAGCAAGTACAATGCATAGGCACTACTACTAATTCTCTTACTCAGAGAATCTATGTGATCCTTCCAATTTAAATGTCGGTCAATAATTAGTCCCAGAAACTTGGTTGTATTAACCGTGTCAATTGTTATATTATTATATTTTATGTCAAGATTGGAAAATGTCAATAAACGCTGGCTAAAATGCATAATTACTGTCTTACTTAAATTAATTTTTAAATTATTATTATCTAACCATTGTATAGTATTGATCAATGTATTATTAATGTCACATTTATACAGGTCTTTATTGTTACAGGGTATAGATATAGTACTGTCGTCCGCGTAAAGTGTTACAGGATGGTCAATTGATTTTGGAAAGTCATTTATGTAAAGCGTAAAAAGTGGAGGTCCTAAAACACTTCCCTGTGGAACTCCGTAGATAACGGTTCGTTCCTCCGATAGAATGTTTTCTTCATGTTTGGTTTTAGTGTTCAGTCTACTTATTTCGGTTCGCGAAAGTTTGTGACGATGGATGGATGTTTGTTACTCTTTCACGCAAAGAATACTGAACGGATTTAGATGACAATGTAATCCCCCATTACCCCAATGCATTTATTACTTCTCGAAATTAACTTTTCCATACCCCGTAAAAAATTACTTTTCTCTTTCTCTGAAAAATGCGCATTTATTGCCGCCATGAGCTCTTCATCGTTGGTCACTTCACGAAGGTCTTTTTTCAAATAAGGGAACAAATAATAATCACTCGGGGCTAGGTCCGGGCTATTATAGGGTGGGTGGTTAATTTCTTCGAAACCACAATCTCGCACAGCAGCCTTGGAAACACGCGCCGTGTGGACCGGGGCGTTGTCGTGAAGAAGCAACACACCGGTGGTCAGTTCACCCTGAACCAACAGGGAGTTGGGACATCTCTGCTATAATTTTGATCTTCATACGGGCATCCTCCAGTATAAGCTTCTCAATTTTTTTTAACGTTTCCTTCCGTAGAGGCAGTAACTGGGCCGCCCGAGCGAGTGTCGTCATCAATTCTCTCTCTGCCCCTTTTGAACCGTAGATAACGAAGGTGCAGAATCTTGGTAAACCATCTCATCGTGAATTGTTTTTTGACTTTTCCTTGTTTGGTAAGGAATTTAATAACAGAGCGCGGTGCTCGATTTTCTTCTACATTGTCACGTTAGCCATTCATTGAGTAAGGATAACTGATGTCCACAACTATATGAAATTTTACCTTTATACCCTTAGATAATGTCATTCATTAATTAATTTGTCAAATTACCCACATCATTAGTAAATCAACCTGATACCGAGAATACATTGAACGCCCCTCGTATTATCGTTATAATTGGGTTTCCGGTTCATGGGGATTGGGGTCTTGGGGACTGTTACAAAGAGATAAGCCATACAAGATGCAACGTGCTACGCACACTCCTTTCCGCTCAGCTATTTTCCACTCATTACCCTTTTGCAGTGGTAGGCGGGCATAAACGCGGGGTTGTGCGGACCCTACATCAAACAGCAGCGCAGCCTGCGGTGCAGCGATGAGAACCAAAACAACGCGCTCACACCGGAACACCGACGGATGTAAGTACCGCCGTCAATGTGAAGGTGAACGCTGAACAATCGCCCACTGTGCCGCACTGCCGCGCATTGTCGGGCTGATGGCAAGCAAACAACTCTGTTTACACTCTGGAACAGTATCATCAGACACTGCGGAGGACAGAACAGTGACCATGACAACCTGCCATACGAGTGCCAATGGGCCGCGCGGCCGTTATCAATGAACACACATTTAATGGTTGAGTGTGAGTGTTAGCTATAATCTTCTGGGCACGCTCGTTCGATCATAGACCTCATCTATCGCTTTCCATCAGGCGTGATCGGGGTGAAGAGTGCGC
This sequence comes from Amphipoea lucens, assembly GCA_947508005.1. Taxonomy (NCBI): domain Eukaryota; kingdom Metazoa; phylum Arthropoda; class Insecta; order Lepidoptera; family Noctuidae; genus Amphipoea; species Amphipoea lucens. Next base: position 24,419,631 of record OX382358.1, read on the forward strand.
CCATTTAGCAATAAAAAAAAAAAAAATCTGCATCCACTGCTAGTGCTGTTCATAGACAGTCCAGAAAGAGTGCCAGTGGCCAGAGGAAAGACTCATCCACGTCGTCAACTCCCCAGGTATTTATCATCCCTAGAACGGCTAGAACCTAGAAAAATTACTGGCACAGGACTGCAGAAGCGGACAAACTGCTCCTTATTTAAATCTGGTACCGCTGCCTATCGGAAGCGATAAGACGCGAGGCTGTTGACCCTGCGCCAACGCATCCCAGTTGACGCACAAGTGTACAACGCTAGTAAATAACTTGTTGTAGTGGACCTAATAAAACTCTCAATAATTCTTTTGTCGTCAAATATTTCAAAGGCACTGGACTGACTGGACTGATTCACACCCGGACTGCAAGTCAAAAGGATTATATACGCAAGAATCTTTCCCAAAGACCGGATCAGGTGCACCAAACCGCATCGAAAACGTAAATCATCATCCACCCATTTAATTTATCTTCGAATACAACTACTGTTGGTATTTACGAGTAACTACTACTACTGTACGATGTTCGGCATCTAGCCACTACACAAAAGTAGAGTCGAGTGACGCATCTTGTGCGTCGCAAGAAGCGGCCCTGTGCAGTGTGCAGCCACGCCGCGGCCGCCAGCTGTTTCAACTACTTCCGTCCGCGTGTGCTTAACTACAGTTAATCATTATCTGGAGCTTCTAGATCTTCACACCGGCGGCTGCGTGACTAATTACGTAACTTTTATGCTTTATTGTGACGTTGCGGCAGTCACATACGGTTGATAAGGTAGTAGGTATTACTCGCGAAGATACTGGTGCAGTGGTGCGGGCCAGTTGTGCTTCCTTTTAATCTGAATTTTATTTCTTTTTACAGACTTCAAAAAAAATAGGAGGTTATCAATTCGGACGATTTTTTTAAATGTTTTTTTGATGTGTAAACTTCTTTAGCGGCGTTGCACACTTTTTTGTAATGGGTAAAAAATGTTAAACTCGCGTCAGGACATCGCGTCAGGACACGTGACCGTCAGGAGAGACTACTCCTAACTACTAAGTATCCCCCTCTCTTTCTACGGCGGCGCCAACCAAAGTGAACCATGGATGGATGGATGGATGGATGGGTGGATGGGTGTGGGTGTGGGTGTGGTTGTGAGTGTGGTTGTGGGTGTGGGTGTGGTTGTGGGTGTGGTGTGGGTGTGGGTGTGCGTGTATAGTGTTTAAAATATGGAAATTGAACAAAGTGCATCTATTAATGAAAAAAGTGACGCAGAAATAGTGAAAAAAAAATGAGTTATATTAATTCAATTAATAATTGATTTATGTCAACGTTAATATTCAAGTTTTCACTTCTCTTCACTCACTCCCGGAGTGCAACCCGTCTTTTTTTACCTCAGAACTCCGTTATTTATAAGTCAATTTGCAAAGTTATTTTTTTATTTGTAAGGATTATATCTAAGTATATGTCGCAGGGAAATGAGGATATCAGGGATTTCACGAAATCCCTAGGGATATCACGAAATCCCGGTAGATGTCGAATATTCTTGTTTATTACGTCTTCTTACTAAAAGTATCTAGTGATATGACAAAATACTAATTTATCGTGAGTGATATGTCGTTTCACTAAACTAAATCTAGTAAAATGTCAGAAAAGCGGATACTGCCGAATAAAAATCGAGCCATGCATTTCTCTCGCTCACTCTAGTAGATACCCACACGGGTGTAAAAATGTAATCGTGAAAAATCAAAGGTCCAGTGCAAAACCAAAAGATGTATTTGCAAGAAGCTAAATGTTTTGTGTAATTCAAGGTGCCACAAATCACTATCTTGTTTAACCGGTCAAGCGGCGCGGTTCACCGATCGTCGGCGAAACAATAGAAAATCAATTGTCTCATTAGCGGAACTTGACAGATTAAATAAATAACAAGATTTTCCATTTTCCATCAGGAGTTAGTCGTCGTCTTAATTGTTGAGCCTCGCATACTTTTAGAAGTCTATTTAATTTTTTTTAATACTTACATTTATTTTTTGTACCTATTACCTAATGAACGAATCCACCGACACCCGATATTAAAGTTATTTTTCACTTTGCAGTCTTTTTTGGAAGTCGGTTGTTCTTTTTTTGTAAAAAAGTTTTTAATGTATTGAAACAAAAAGGAATCCATAACCATAGTTAGCAGCTTATTGAATCTTTATTATGTACACACAGTCATACTACCGGTAGCACATGCGCGTGCGATATCATATTACTGCGCCGGCCTTCACGGCACTGCTGCCTGCTGGCTGCTCGCTGTGTAGCTACTACTGGTTACTCTCGTTACGACGAGGATGTGTAGTAATTTGCTCTCAATCTACACGCAACAAGCCACTCCAGACACTTCTGGACTTTATAAGAAATGGCATAAGATCTAGTTTGAACTGTGAAAGGTGCAAAATGATTAGCGAACATTTGAACAATGCAGTTCGGAACAGAACGCTTATCTTATTTGTTTTGGGGTCAACCAGTTCAGACGCCCACGCACCGCGCCGCCTGCCCGGCAACTTGCTGCTGTGATGTGGATGTGAGACCAAAACATTTATAATAACGTTTCATTACGGCGAACGAACACAAACGACCGACTTCGAGAAGCGGGCCACGATACTCCATTGTCATTTCTTATAGAGTGCATTAACTAAAAAAAACTGCACCACTACCTAACTGACATCACTTCACCATCATACATATCATACATGATACTAATGTATGATGATGGTGAAGTGAAATTAAAGAGATCGCGAGGTGTTATGGCCATAATACCTAGTGTCCATCATAATCAGCCTATAATGGTCCCACTGCTGTGATACAGGCCTCCTCTCTGTAAAACGGAGTCTGGGAGTGGGCCATAATCCACCACGAGGGCCCAGTGCGGGTTGGCGGATGTCACAGGTCTTCGATTTTTTGGTTTTAGGACATGCCGGTTACTTTACGAATGTTTTCCTGCACCGTTTTGAGAGCAGTGGTGATTAAATAATTTACACGTTGTGAAGTGCCTGCTTAAGTTCGAACCCACGAGCAACTCGTAAGTCGTGGCCAGTGGGCCACCACTGCTCTCCTGGGCCACCACTACTGGGCTAGCCGATGAGCCGCCTGCTGCAACTCTTCGACAGTAAAGTCGGTGTGGCTTTATGTTCATCAGTACCACTCAACAGATACACCACCTAACGAATAGCGGTACTTACCCGTATATTAAGTCAACTGATAATTGTTTATTATTTTCCGCGGCTTTGTTATGTGCAGCGCAGCTTTAAGGTATGATTCCGATCTCGGCAGCACGCAGCAGTGTTGCCGCAGCACTGCTGGTCCCCATATATTCTCTATAGGAATGTCGCGCAGCCTTGCTGCCGTGCTCGGAATGTAATCTCATATAAACCTATAGAAAATGTATGAGGACCAGTAGTGCTGCGACCGCACTGCCGCGGCAGAACTGCTGCGTGCTGCCGAGATCGGAATCATACCTTTAGTCAGTGTTAAACTGCTGACGGAAAACACATAATTCAAATTATAAACCAGCTAGAATGTACTAATAATAAATAATAACTAATTAAGGATAAACAATTATAATATTGTTTTTCCTAGAATACTATCAAAAATCTATTAATTAAAATATCCACCGCGGTTTTCCTTACTACAACATTGACTGCAATAAATTGATACTAACTATTAACTTGTAAAATAATTAAAAAAAAAAGTCTTTCAACTAAAAGGTTTCCAAAAAGAAACACTATTATGAGAACTAACTTTAATTTCGGAAATCGGTGTGGTTGGTGTCGCATTTTCGTTTTTTGACACAGACTTCCGAAATTTATGTTATTTTTCACTGAAGTCAGTTGTTTTTTTTTTTTGTAAAAAAGTTTTTATTTTTAACCGACTTTAAAAAAAGAGGTCCTGTATTTCACTTTTTAGTTGTGCCTACCCCACAAAACTCAAACTAGTTTGTAAGACAACAGAAGGTACCAGTAATAATATTCTAATACCTAACAACAAGGTATCAATTAAAAGTAAAAAAACTTTTTAAAAACAAGGTTTTACTTAAATGCGCTTAAAAGAATAAAATAATCTTTTGTTTTAAGACTTTTGTAATCAACTTATAAAGTACCTAATTAGGAGGACTACATATTAACCTAAAGTGCGGTCACTGTCGGACTGCATAGAAAAGAAACTGATGTGCGATGAATGACACAAGGCTGGTAATTTATTGCAAAATATGAAGCAATTATCTATTTATGAAAAATCTATTGTTTGGACTAAAAAAATAAAACACTAGAGTTTTTATGCTTATCAATAAATATGGTGATTTCTATATAACAGTATTATTTTTGATGCCACAATGTTCCTAACTTGTCTCACTTTTTTCAAAATCTGTCAAATGCAGAATCTATCAAATATAGAATCTGTCATATGTAGAATCTGTCAATAGTCGATGCATCATCATCATCTGCCTAGCCTTTTCCCAACTACGAGTATGTTGGGATCGGCTTCCAGTCTAACCGGATGCAGCTGAATACCAGTATTTTACATGGAGCGACTGCCTATCTGACCTCCACAACCCAGTTACCTACTGGATAATACGATACCCCAATCCGTCAATAGTAGATTATGATGTCAAAAGCAGAATCTGTCAAATGTTGACTAAGGGTCGTTTTCTACAAGGGCGGAATGTACGAATCGGTCAAGTGCGAGAGTGCGGCACTGGCCTATCCCGCCGATACGCCGTGGACGTACGACTGTAAACCGATAGTTCACGTGGAGAAATCGCTGCCCGAGCGGGTGGACACTTTGGATTTCTGCGAATACATAAAGAGCACCCTGCTGGATAACGACGACTAAACGCCTATACCTACTGCACCTGCTACGACACCGGACTATAAACTTAGTGGAAGTCCACTGCTGGACATAGGCCTCCCAGACTGCGCCACAACACCCTGTCCTCCGCCTTCCGCATCCAGTCTCCCCCAGCCACCTTCTTTAGGTCGTCCGTCCGAAATTATAACATTAATGTTAGCAATTTGTGTTTAGTTGACCTTACGCGATTTGTTTTGGAGCCGCTAGGAACAATTTTAGTATTTTATTATTTTAACTAATACAATTATGGAGCTCTTGGGAATCAATGTGTGGAAATAATTTTTTTGGAGAACAATAGATTTGGAGCTCCTGGGAACAAGCCTTTTTAATAGAACAAGATTTGAGAATAGAACAAGATTAGAACAAGAACAAGATTTGAGATTTCCTAATAGTGCAACCAATTGTAATAAATTCCGGACATGGCAGATGGGTTGATAGCTATCGCTTTCAATCGATCAGCCCGGCCGTCCGGCGCTTGTTGGCCCAGTTCAAGTCACAGCTAAACAGAGTTTTCAAAAGTTTCCTAGAACAATTTACTTAGCGCGAAAAATACATCAAAACGAATCAATAAGAAGTAAGACAACTCTCCGCTTGCTTACAGCGCGAGCGTCGACTGCTTCACTCAGGTAGATGACGTGACAACGCAATTGACCTCCACCATTCTAAACTTCTAAAGTATTATTAGTATTTCACTTTTACCGTTGTCTTCGGTGCCGAGTTATTACTCACTCCATTTAAGTTTTTATATGCAAACGAACATTAGACAGAATATATCGATACCAATTTCACGGTTGATCGGTTGATGTGAACTTTTCGCGTGATGCCAGACTTGTAACTTGATTCACTGCTCTCAGGTTCCATCATCATGATCTACTTTTTGAAGCTTGTAAAGGCATACCATACTACATATAATATAATTATGTTCTTTTTTCAATATTTTATGTTCTTAATACGCAGCGGAGATACGTAGCATGACTGATAGTGCGCAGCGAGAAGGTTATTATAATATACAGGGTGTCCCTGGAAGTATGGATCAAATCGAATAGGGACGTGGGCAAGGTCATTTACAAACGTTTTAGCAAAAAAAAAAGAGAAGAAAGATCGAATTCGTGAAAACTGTCAGAGCTATCAATTTTTTTTTTTTTTTAGATAGCCCTGATAGTATTTTTTTAGGATTAATTTCTTTGAACACTAAGCAGTGATTGGAAAAAAAATTGAAATCGGTCATAACTTTTGAACCGTAAAAAAATTCACTGACATTCTCAGGGTTAAAAAGTTTGGAAATGACCTTGCCCACGCCCCTATTCGATTTGATCCATACTTCCAGGGACACCCTGTATATGGGAAGAGCCACTTCACACAATCATCCAAATATAAAATAATAAACGACTGCTTACTCTGAACTTTCCGACTGTACAAGGGAGCAGTTAATTTTAACAAGTCGTAGCTAGTATATTTGTTTGATTGGATATTAATCGATAATCTTTTCCAAACAGTCGAATAGCATCTTTGATCTGCCATCATAGATCTCCTTGACATCGTGCCGTGAGAGTGAGACAACTATTTAAGCGCAGTGGAATTCGGTAGTAATTCGATGGTTTCACAAGCGCGTTATTGTGCTCATAACTCGTTGGGTCCATTATCTGTGGTAATGAGATAGTGATCGGTGCGACGGCGACGGTGACGCAATGCAGCTGGTACGAGAGCCGAACAGTCGGCGTCCGCGCGTCCGCCACCGCCGTGTACTCGTGTCGGCTCGGAGTTGGAGCTGCATTGTGCCCCTGATTGCATTCACGTAAGTGCTATTGATTCCGTGCCGTGCTATTGATTCCATGCCGTACTCGGTACTCAACCGATCTATTGAATGCATTCTAATTTACTTCAGTAGGGCCAAGAGGAAGGTAAATAAACGTATCCTAGTGACCTTACCAGTATAGGGCGACGCTTAAAAAGTCTATTCTTGTTCCTTCAACCTCTAAATCGAAGTGTTAGGTATGAGCTCGGAATGATCTGTAAATTGCTTTCCGTCCACTTTTAGGCTGGAGCAGCTATCAATTGGCCACCTGCTTTATTCATAGTGTATATTTGAATGATGACGCGGACACGAACTTCTAATTAAGAGGAAAAAGATCATTTTGTTCATAGTAACTGTTATTGATAAAATGATAAAGTAGTTTTTTCTATTAAGGACCGATACTAGTTCAGATTGCGAAAATTGCCTTAGCATTAACGGCTGTAGTTCCAACAGTTCTGCAGTTTTCACTTTGAAATTAATATACGATAAAGATGAGGACTACTGCGAGGTGTCATCGGTTGCGAAAACACGATTGCATACAATTTTCTCGATACAAAGAAGTGTCAAAGTTACCTCTAAACCGCAAAATAAAAGGAGAATATTCAATGAAAATTTTCAAATTAGGCCATGAAAATTTGCAAGCTAATCGAACTATGCATAAAGCAGGTGTCATAGGTTCGTTTTTATTTTTTTAATCGTTAAATTTAACGTAAAAAGATGAGATCCGAAATATCCAGCTTTATAACCACTCATACCTTGAACCGCTCTGCCGCCCGGCCCCCGACAGGACCCCGATTCAGTATTTGTCAGTACCGCTTCGGCTATCAGACGGGGAACCCGTGTCACTTTGCTTGCGCTCAAAAGACCCGATTGACAACGTTTTATGTTCTGAAGAAATTATGTAATAAAGTAAAATGAAATATAGATGTAAAATATAAGGCCTCGTATTTTTATTTTTTCCAAATTTTGTAGTTTTCATTCATAAAATAATGTTTGAAATGGTTTAAAATCGTAATCTCATGTCAATGTCAAAACATTGTCAGAAATTTAGGGAGGTAAACGTACCTATTTTAGACAGTTCCCAATGTGTAATGGTGTTTTCAATATATTCAGCAAAACTATTTTTATAAATAATTTTATCTATTTATTGATACAGGGTGTAAAAAGACTTATAGCCGTCGTACATCAAACTAAGAAACATTGCACAAAAGATCTGTGACAAAAGTAATTGCTGGAAATCGACTTTAATTTGCTGTATGCGCACTACCACAAACAGCAAATTTTGCACCTGCATGTAACTGTACAGGGGTCCTGGAGGTATTTAAAGTTGTGTTATAATATCAAAACTTGTTTTCGTAAAAAATATCGTTTATGCTCACTAGTTCCTTCGCGTAGTTCCTTTGAAAGAACTACTGAGAATTTTTGGATCAGTAGTTCCTTTGCAAAAGCTGAAGGAACTACTGAGACTAGATATTTCCTTTAGCAGTTCCTTTGAAGGAACTACTGAGAACTTTTTGATCAGTAGTCCCTTTGCAAAAGCTGAAGGAACTACTGAGACTAAATAGTTCCTTTGAAGGAAATAAACATATATAATGCTGCCCGCTGCTGCCGCATGCAGGACCGTAGGTTCGGTAGGAAAAGAAAGAGAAGCGCGATGACACAACGGTGGTAATTTATTGCAAATATGAAGCTATTATCTATTTACAAAAACTATTTAATAAAAAATAATCCATCACTGAATGCAGTTTGGCATCAGAAATTTAATGGTATATTTTTAATTATAATTAAAGTAAAAATACTTGCATACGAAATTGTTCCATAGACTCTTACCACACCTCGGACACTCCATACAACGCTCGCAAAATAATTACCTATTACTACTACATAAACAAATGAAAATGCGAAATCTTACAAACAGTTTATGTAAATACGAATTCGGAAAAGCATCACAATATCCAACCATCGTGATTAAAACTCAAATAAAACTTTTAAATCGCATAATTGTGTGTTCGTATCAGCAATACAGCGCTGCGGTTCGCGAGCGCCCTTGCTAAAGAGTCGGCGACGAATACCTCGAAGTGCGGGGTGAGGTGCGGTATCTGATATGAGGTCGAGGAAGGGAGTGTCCTTTCTGTACGTAGTACTATTAAGTATTCTGTGCTCTTACTGATAAGGAGCATGATTGCATTTGCGAAAACAAACGCGGTTGTTGAACTATTTGAGTACCTACGTACTTGTGTGCGTACTTGGAAGCAAATACCTGGTGTAAAAACCCGGTCGCATAAATACGTACCTTCCCTACTCGCCCGATCACACGTTTTCGTAACGCGTTCGCCAGTTTACTCCCCAAGTCAAGCGCGCCTAAAGAATTTTCACTTCAAAAAATTTTTGACAAAAAATACCGACTCCCAAAAATACTACAAAGTGAAAAATAACATTAATTTCGGATGTCGGTGTCTTTGGATTTGTATATTACTTTTTTGCCACCGACTTCCGAAATTAAAGTTATTTTTAGTTGTATGTAATGTGCCGTCCATAAAACATGGAATAGAAAGTGAAACAACTACCATGGAACAACTAGCATCACAATTTAATATAAAAAAAATAGAGCCTTGTGGTCTTTTTATTGATAAAGAGTTACCTTTTCTAGGTGCAACTCCGGACGGAGTTGTGCAGGGAGAAGACACAATAGTAGAAATAAAGTGTCCAATTTCTGCATTCACGACTTCGTTGGACGATGCAATAGATTTAAAAAAATAAGGTTTTGGAGGAAAACGAAAGATGGACTTTCCATAAATTTGAAACATCCTTGGTACATTCAGGTGCAGGGACAACTACACATAACTGGTAGAAAAACATGTATTTTTGGCGTATGATCGGGATGTAAAAATCATATCAAAACTGAAATTATACAGAAAGATGATCATTATTGGGCAAAATTCATGAGACCTAAATTAACAAATTTTTACTCATCCATCATACCTACATGTTGCCAGAGTTATGTGATACCAGACATACACGGAATGTGGAAATTAGGGATTTAAGGGAATTCACATAAATGTTCTTGCTTTCGTCATTCTCCTCCTCTTGATTTCTTTTTTTTTAATTTAAATGTTTTCATTAAAAACAACTTATTTTAAAATTCGTTCTATTCCAAACCTCCGTTAAAGCCAAAATGTATGAAACTTTATAATTGACATCAGTCATTCCGATGACGTATTATTATGCGTTATAACCATTGCGTGCTCTTGACAGTGCTGGGTTGCCAGCTGTTTTAGAACCCAATGGCTCGCGACGATTGGAAAAGACCAGACAGATTGACCATAATGCCTTAGAAGTTAGGTCGGCCTTTGGTGTGTGATGCAACATGTATCGACTACCTTGCGCCACCCCATCTTCCTATTACGGTTGGCTGTGCTAGTGCGATTACTGCGGGTGCAGAAAACCTCAAACAGCGCAAATAGATACTCTAATCTTATTCCGACTTATATGTACCAGCCGTTTGGGGCTGATACACTAGGGCCATAAGGTCCGAGTGCCTACTTAATTTTTCGAGAAATCGCCAAGCGATTGGTCGACTCTTCACGTGACCAGAGGACTAGCCTATTTTTTGGCCAAAGATTCAGCAAAAAGAAAGTAATTTTAAGGCTTTGTCATGGCAAAGGATTTTATTACTAATCAAGTTATTTTGAATCTTATTTCAATGAGTTTAGAATTCATGTTACTTTATTTCGATACCACGATGCCGGGAAATGACGCGACGTGCCGCGGGACGCTGCGGCATGACGCGACGCGCCAGGGATGCTGCGGCATGACGTGTCATGCCGTTTCATTCCACGTAATGCCGCGGCGCGCCATTGCATCCCGCGGGACGTGTGGGTCACGTTGTGTCGAGGAATTATGATTGCTAAGCTAGTTGAAATAAGATTGAAACTTGTGCTGCGGTCATTTCGGTTAATGGGACGCAGTCCGGTCTGTGCGGGCTTTCAGCAGGATGCCACGGAACGCCGCGGGATGCCGCAGCACAACCTGCCGTGGCACGCTGTCAGTGAGCTGAGCGCCGGCTCTATTTGGCTGTCGATGTCTTATGGTGACAAATATATGGCGGTAGAGCAATGGTCTTTGGTCGGTCATAGAACACTAATGAAGTAGGTACTTATATTGCGGATTTCGATGTAAACTGTATTTGCTATGCGAATGATGAGTGTCTCATGTTTGTTTTGTTATACCTACTTATTATTTACCTGCCCATTTAAAAGAATTTTATATATACTGTACATACAATGTGAATGTAATAAATTAATGTTAAGTTTAATCATTTTATTTCTTGACATCCTTCCAACAATAGTTCAGTTCACCCTAACTGAATCAGTATGTCAGTGCGAAAGGGATAGAATGATACATAGCGCGGGGAAGTGGGGGCAAAATCTGAATTTGAGCTGAACTATTACAAGCCCTTAAAATGAATGACTTGATAACTAAACTATCCCACTTTGAATAACTCATATACTTATATGTCATGTACAAATAGATGAGTTGTATTGTCACATAGCGAGGATATATCGAGTGGGCCAGCAAAGGTCAGTTTATGAGCGCACATAATTCAGGCAGATGTGCGTGACATCACATAGCCTGCGCACCGCTCGCGCTGCAGGCACAGTGTACGGACGACGGTGTTACACAGACCACACCCAGCCCGGATACTCGAATTTATTTGCATTTGCATTATTTGCAGCTTTGAAAGGCGATGCTTTGAAGGAGATGGCGAGACGAGCTTTTTGATACTCGGGATTGTTCCGTATTCTCCTCTCCTGCTCAGGATCCGTTTAAGAGGTAGACAAGGAAAGGAACGGTGGCTTTTGTCCTGCAAGGGTACGATACAGGCAAAATTATTATTTTTGAATGATGATTTTATTGTATCGTGACCCTACTGGTGTGACAAAATAGTAGGACTACGAGAAAATATACGTAAATACAGCCCTCATAATGCGTATCAAAATGGTAATGTTGAAACACATTGGGAGAAAACTTTTCGACAGCTTTGATCTTGATATCATTTTTATATATCTATGGCTTCGATTATTAGTCATCATCACCAGTCGCCAATGACTCCAATGAGGTACATAATATCATCTTCCTTTTCATCCGGGGTTTTCACGGTAGCCGTGCTGAACTGCCTCGCATAATAACAGGCATAGCAAGGCGTAGTGCAATTACTAGCTGGGGGCTTCGCTTATGCATTACTCGTAACGTTTGCTGAAAGCGCTCAGCGCTACGTTTTCATCCGTCGTCGCCGTCGTGATGAAACCGTTCGGGACAACTTTCACCGGTCGCACCAGCTATGTTTCTCAAAGGTCTGTCGGTAAGCTGACTTAAGCACACCGTCTCGCCTATAACTTCAACGTTCATTAGAAAACACACAGGACGATTTGTGAATGATCTCACATTGTGAATCAGTAAATTCTTCCTTTCGCTACGAGTCATTGTTAATGAAATATAAAGTTCGGTCATAGACTCATAGTAAGCCATCATTAGATACATAAACATGACAAGACATGCTTTGTTGAGATAAAAGCTGTGTGATAGGCACGTATGCACACTGGTCACTTGGTAGCTCTAATAAACGACGCATTAAGTGAATCAGGTTTTCTGTGTTCCGCTATTCTGATATCTTTGGAACACGATTCCAGTTTTTATACCTATACAACGTAGAGCTTAGTTAGATCTACGACTGGTTAGGTTAGACAATCCTAAAACGGCTTTTAATATTTAACAGCTTTAACGGCCGCCAACACATAAGATACAAGTGATTGCGTTGGTTATATGAGTCAGATGGTACAATCGTGATGCATGGGTATAATATTGGCCTCGTCATCCCTGGCTAATTCATGCTGACGAGCTGGTGCCGGCTGCGGCCGCGACCCACTTGACGTATATATCGACTCTTTGTTTAATCAATCTAAGTAGGTATTGCCAATACACGCGATTAGACAACTAGATTACTAAGAAACGAACATAGTTCTCGGGTTCGATTCGACATTTCTTTAAGTTCAGTATTTTTCCGTTGCATAATATTATGATTTAGGCTTTCTTCTTTGGTCTGCCCTGTTCCCGTGTTTCTTGGTGTTGGCACAATACCTATAATGTTTTACTCTTGCGTCCTGATCCGTGAGCCGTCACCTGCCGCTTTCCTATATCTTTAGTAAAATCCTTAATTAGTTACCTGTTTTTGGGATTTAGATAAAATGGATGCTAATATTGCTAATGTTAATCTTTCTTGTTTTGGCGGAAGGGATGCGACCATGCGACGCAGTCGACTCGACTATAGTCCGCGCGGACTATAGTCACATAGCCGCCATGACTGGCAGCGCGGCAGCGGCTCACTAGCTGCTGTGACTGTGCGCTAGTGGTCGAGCGAGTGCAGTGCGCTCGCACACTTTCTAATTCGGCCAACGGGTGTTTGTGTTTGCGGTGCATTGTGTGCCAAGGTCACGCATGTTGTTATTTAACATTTTCAGATAGACAATAAGCGACTCCCGTTTTCCTGAATACCCTTAGCACTTAGCAGTACTATTACCTGGGGCCCAAGTCTACTTTACAAACGTAAAACATCAGTGTGTTTTTGACAGATTTATTATGGAAAATCCGTCATACATAGGTATTCACAATGGAGTAAGTAGTAACTAAAATAGACCAGCCTCGCGGTATCTACATCAGTAAATTGACCGATTTTTCTGAAGCATAAGCTGCTGAACTTAGCCGTCCTGCAAGAGATGTTAAATGAGGACCCCATTGTAGCCTTGAGTCGAGCGTGATCCCTAGGAAAACAGTTCTATCGACGAATTCTAGTTTCTTAGGGGATCAGACCGGAATAAATCCTCTTGATTCAATATTATCTCACAATCACTACCTTTGACATTTGGTAATGAAAATCTTATGCACTTAGTTTTTTTTTTCATTTAATACTAAATTATTAGCAGTGAACCAATTTTGGACCTGCAGAAGGGCGTTATTTACGTCGACAAAAATTTTAGCACGTCTATTTACTTTAAAAATTAAGGAAGTGTAATCAGCAAATAACACCATTTGAGGTTGATTTTTTAATAATCGGCGGTCGTACAACGTCCTTTGGTAAAACCATACTGTTGATCGTGAAGGATTTTATTCGTGTTAAAATGATTGAGCATTTGATAAAGCAATATCTATTCAAACACATGGCTGAAAACCGGCAACACGGATACGGGTCTATAATTATTGGTGGCTTATTCCCAGGCGCTCCATAATTTTATTCCCAGCGGCTCCAAAATAAAAAGCAATTTATTATTATTAAATAAAAATTTTCCCATGAGCTCCAAAAAATTTAAAGTACAAATTGCAAAAAAAAAAAAACATATTTACAATAAAATGAATTTATGATTCAACAAACAAACGAATAATTTGTAAATAAAATAAATGATAAAGATCATATAGGTACATTTTCGATATTTTTAGAGGAAAGTGCGAATTTCACGCGGACGAAGTCGCGGGCAGAAGCTAGTATAATATACAATAGCTGACCGCCATCGAAGCTGCTGACTGTATAAGCTTCCAGAAAGGGGAACAACCTAGCAAGCTGTTTTCGAGAGTATAGGTACCTAGTACCGATTTCTGCATAAAACCACTGACCGACCATCGAATTTTAGTTTATAAGACCTTTGGCCGTTACAATAGACACAACGATGACTGCCCATCTCGCATCAGCTCGTGTACAAAGTCAGGATTGTAACGACAGTTAATTATTGACAACCCTATGAGGGCATCAGTCACGAGGCAATTATTGCTATGTAATGTGTAGCGAGTAGGGACCAGAGACATTCATGCGGAGAGGAATCAGAGTCGTAAAGTGAAGGCTAATCGTTGAACGGTTGCCGGTCAAGAGTCTGCGTCTGTGCGACGAGCGTTAAGTGCCTTTAAAGTGTGCCTCGGCTTCCGCAATCAGCCGGACTCCACAGAGCTTGTCTCATCAGACGACCCTCATGCTGCGTTTAGAGTCTAGATGGCTTTAACCGCTTAAAGCCATCTCGAAGTAAACGGTTTGAAGTTTAACATGTACAACAATTAGTGCAGACTAATTATTGTATATGTTTAAACTTCAAGGCCCATAAAATAGAGATTACCCATCTATCCTAGAGCGATTATATTATGTTGTGGCACATTGCTTTATGCAAATAGGAGATTGCGCCTCGTCCAGTATTGCGTAAGTCGTCAAGTCTCGTGTAGTATTCAAAATAGGGTGAATCTGACATGAATCTAAGAGTATGTTACATTTGTTTTTGAAATAAAATCATATTATTATAAAAGCCAGAGCTAAACTGCGTGTGGTGACGTCAGCACTATGCTTAGTGAGAATGTGAAGGAAACAACGTCTCAGTCCATACTAACTCGTAACAGGTATTCTTATGAGTCAACCGCCAAGCGCAGGCGCACTGACCGCTACCGAGCGGTTAGCTTAAGGCGCAGATATACGACTTCTAATGATTTTAAATTCAACATCACGTCTAATCGACCGGACTGATTTCTTTGAAAAAAATAAATGTTATACTAGACCATTTGCTTCGTAATTTGATATGTGAATATTTGCAATTATATTTTTTTAACATAGTGTAATTAATTTGTAAAGTAATGTCTACCGCGGACATAAAAACGATAATCGCGCAAACACTATCGGGTGTATTTTCATAAAACTTTCACCATCTAAAAGACAATTTAATTCCCAGAATTTTAGTATACGGTTTTTATTTGTTTGGTGTTTGAGAGTTTTTGTAAATAGATAATTGCTTCATATTTGCAATAAATTACCACGGTTGTGTCATCGCGCTTCTCTTTCTTTTCTATGCAGTCCGACAGTGACCGCGCTTTAGGTCGTGTAGTCGCCTTAACAGCAAGTAAACACCAATATTATATTTGTCATATTTATGTATAACTTCTCTGAACTTAGCTTGTGTAGTTTGTGTTTGCCCAATGAGGCCAATGAGGTTCTGGATCAATAATGCAATAGTTAAGATAACGAATCAAACTTGGGGTCTAATGTCCACACTAGACAGTATACCGTTCATGTACAGTAAGTATACCGCCCGGCAGTGGTAACACAACGACCTTGGCCTGGCCTAGCGATGTACGAAGTTTCAATAAAATACGAGGCCAGCTTATACTGGTTTTGTTCCAATTGACGTATGGCTACTGTAGTATATTTTAAAAGCGCTATAAGTGATTCAGCGGATATAATAATTAACAGTACAGTAGCCATTAGCCAACAAAATGAAGATGGAAGTCACATTGTAAGCGGTATTCATCAGAAGATGGTGCAGAGTAGTGTTACTGCACTGACACACGCTGTGGCAGTCACCAGTGCGACCGTTACCAATGTCAGTATACTAAACCAGCTCTTAGCGTAAGCTCCGGTTGGACTAAATTACCGACCGTTTGAAATAATTCGCTGAGTCAATGCACAAGACTGCATTTTAACCGACTTCAAAAAAGGAGTCGAATTGAGATTCGACTGTATGTTGTTTATTTTTTTTTATGTTAGTTACGCGATATCTCCGGCTATTTTCAAAAAATATTTTTTTAATGGATAGGATGCCACGGGGGTGCTCCCATATAAATTGTATTAACTTTGCTTGGGTAGTTTTTGAGTTAGCTTCAATAATACGTATTTTTGCCACTTAGTATTATATGTTTAGATTGATGATGTTATAATAACTTCCTGTCACTGATATTTACATAGCAAGTAGTGTTATTTATACGAATTTGTGTGGGGTAAGTACAACTTAAAAGTGAAAAATTAAAATATTTTCCAAAAAAAAAAAAACAACCGACTTCCAAAACAGACTACAAAGTGAAAAAAAGTAATAAAAAAATAATTAAATCGACTTCAAAAGGAAATTCACGTAAAATTATGAAATACTTAACTTTAATTTCGGAAGACGGTGTCTTAGGATCTGTATTTTAGTTTTTTACCACCGACTTCCGGAATTAAAGTTATTTCATAATTTTAAGTGAATTTCCTTTTGAAGTCGATTTTTTTTTAAATTACTTTTTATTTCGTAATTTTTAGTTTTAAATATAATCTGGAATATTTGTTTGTAACATGTAGTTAATACACGACATCAAAAGTGTCTAGGGATCAACATATATTTTTGCAATAACTTTTCTCCTGATTGATATTAATTAAAATTTTCTGTAAGGATTCATCAAATAAAGTGTTTTCGTTTGTCACAGTAACGATAAACCAAGTCACCTTTGCATTAATAAAGAAATTTGCCATTTTCCTAATAAAGGGATTTTTGGATTCTGAAACATTTCTCCGACATTCGTTTCGCCGTTGAACGGTTCACCGATAGAACGATTCACTTTTCATTGTTTCACCGATAGAACGTTTCAATGACGAACTATTCGCCGACAGAACGATTCACTTTTCATTATTTCACCGATAGAACGTTTCAACGGCGAACGATTCGCCGACAGAATGATTCACTTTTGAAAATTTCATCGATAGAACCTTTCACCGGCAAACGATTCGCCGACACAACTCTTCGTCTGTCCCTTTTCTTTTCTTTTTTTTTGGATGGATGGGAAATCATCAAATGACCCCTTCCGCTCTGGGTGGAGCGGAAGGGAGTATCAGACTCTTACTGACTAAAACCCATCCATGTTCCTTCCTTAGCCCTTTATGTTCCGGGGTAGCGGTAACCCTTTCGGACAATCCCGCACCCCCGGCAGGCTTCGGCCCTGGCAGGCCCCTTCCTTTTTGCTGACATCTCTTTGAGGCGCGCTTGGAATACGTACGCGCCGTCCGGCACGGGCCTGGTCCTGATCGGACGGTGAGCTACCCATTACTCTCCGTCCGCAGGCCCGCGCCTACGGTGGCCGGGAGTCGTCACGCGGCTCCCGACGCCAGGAGCGTCTCCCGCGGCGGCTGGGACGTGTGGCTCTCTCCCTCAGCCGTCCCGCCACCTCCTTTGCTAGCCTGACTGCTACGCAGAAGGAGGTGACTGCCTCCACCACCACTATCGTGGCGTGCCCTGCGCTGGGTTGCGAAAGTCGCTCCTTCCATGCCACCATGTGATCGCGCCGGAGGTCCGGGGTACCCCCGGATCAGCCTTACGGCTACCACCTTTTGGGGTGCATTCAGATAGTGGGCGGCCCTCCGCCGCAGAGAACGCGCCCACACCGGGGCCCCGTATAGGGCCATGGACCGCACGACCCCCGCGTAAAGCCTCCGGCAGGAGGCGTTTGGCCCCTTTAGGTTGGGCAAGAGCCGCTTTAAGACGGCCCCGGTCCTTTCCAGTTTGGGGGATAAACGGAAATAGGTTTACATGTCGAATACCTATGTTTTATACCCCAGGGGCAGATGAAGAGTTGTGTCGGCGAATCGTTTGCCGGTGAAAGGTTCTATCGATGAAATTTTCAAATGTGAATAATTCTGTCGGCGAATCGTTCGCCGTTGAAACGTTCTATCGGTGAAATAATGAAAAGTGAATCGTTCTGTCGGCGAATCGTTCGTCATTGAAACGTTCTATCGGTGAAACAATGAAAAGTGAATCGTTCTATCGGTGAACCGTTCAACGGCGAAACGAATGTCGGAGAAATGTTTCAGAATCGGATTTTTGACATTTGAACCACTAACACAAAAGTTCGAAAAAAAGACTGAAATAACAGTTTTCTTTAAAATTTTATTGGGTAACTTAAACAATTAATAATCCGTGTTTCTACCGCGAACACTAACAACACAAGAACATCGGTTTGGCATACTCAAAATGAGTTCATACAAATCACGCTGTGGAATGGCCGCCCATGTTCGTTGCAACAACAAAAAAAGGTCTTCTTGCGACTGGATACCCTCCATATTCGGCAGAGCTCTTCTCTGTAGCATATCCCATGCATGCTCAATCGGGTTCAAGTCTGGCGACTGAGCAGGCCAGGGCAGGAAATTGATGTTAGCTGCGGCGAGAGTCTGTCTTACAACTCTTGCGGTGTGCGGTCGTGCATTATCATGCATTAACTGAAATAAGGGACCGATTTGCACTTGTAGAGTAACGATGACGTCTGATACAATCGTCTCAGCATAAATTTGAGCGTTGAGGTTGCCTCTGATCCAAATCAACTCAGTTCTTCCGCCGATCCAAATACCCGCCCATACCATGATGGTTCCACCACTATAAGGATGGACTTCCTGGCAGGATTTTAATCGCTGTTGGCGTCCAGGGGTTCTCCAGTGTCGTATACGCCTTGTATCCGGTCTCATACCAAAACGAGACTCATCAGAAAAGCACACGAAACGCCATTGTTCTTCTGCCCAATTTCTGTGTTCAAGAGCCCATTGATATCGAATCCTACGATTGTGCATTGCTATAGGTGGTACCCGTAGCGGTCTTCGGGAATGAAGGTTCACTTCATGCAAGCGGTTTCTGACTGTTTGGTCGCTAATTAAGTTCCCTGAAGAGTGATGAAGCCTCACGGCTAACATCATGGCGGTTATTGTTGGAGCTCTTCGAGTTAAGATTTGAATATATCGGTCTTGTCTCCGTGTGGTGCAGCGATACCGTCCTCCATGGCGCTCAGCCACGGTACCAGTGCTTCGGTAACGTGTCCAAAGTCGACTGATAACACTCTGACTTGTATTCAGAGCTAAAGCCACAGTACGTTGCCGGGAACCAGCTTCTATCATTCCCACGGCTCTGAGCATTTCTTCCCTGCTTAAATGACGTCGCCGCTCCATAATAACGTTGGTTTTAATCAGTAGTAGGGAAACAGTAGCACTAATAATGTCTTCAATGCGTTGTATGTTTTTATAGGGAAAATATTGACAGCTGATTTTCATCTTTTACTCGAATTTGATTCACAGTTCCTGATTCAAATTATGAAATGCACCAAAAAGGATCCATATAAATTTATAAAATCATAAATTTATTACAAAGCCACATCTCAATCTCAAGAAATCCGCATAAAAATGCTTGAGACCTAGACACTTTTGATGTGTGTAGTTTTGGTGTAAATATTGCACTAGAAATTGACCAAGGTTTTGAGATGTTTTCCCTTTGAGTCCTTTGACACTACACCCGTAGCTCGTATCAATAAGCCAGGCCGTCACGCTTACACGTATCAGTCCATATCTTGAAAATTACTGAATCGATTTTGATGAAACTTGCACTGTTCCCTAAGTTGAAGTAAATGTAAGCCAATTGTTGCGAATCGAACTCATTACAGTGCAGCATATCACCTTTTTTCGGAACATTAATTGTATTCTAAATTCTAGTATTACCTACTGTTAGGTTTGACACTTGTGACTTTTTGCTTCTTCATGGTTTCGCTATTGAATGTATAATAAACTGTGGCTACTTACCAGCGCGTTTTAGTTACGATCAAAAATACTAATTTAAAAAAATGGTCACGATCCAATTAATAGTTGCGGAGAAATGCGTGGACAAACATACATACATCTATGAAATATGTGAATATATTGCAGTTCCAATAATATTAAAAAGATACGTGTCGAATTGATAACCTCCTTTTTTTTGAAGTCGGTAAAAATAGCTTTAATTTCGGAAGTTGACAACAACGAAAATGCGAACCCATCGACACCGACTTCCAAAATTAAAGTTATTTTTCACTTTGTAGTGTTTTTTTTTGGAAGTCGGGTGGTTTTTTTTGGAAAAAAGTTTGTCGCAAATAAAATTGGTTTCCCCTCGTAGTATTAGTATATTAGGTAAGTACTATTATCATCATCTATTCTGTGCCTTGGAAGAGCGAGCTTCTTGTGCTACTGCTGTGCGGAACAGGGGTGCCTGGTTAAAGTAAATACGATCCGATCGTAATTAAATACATCATAATTATCTAATTATAAAATGTTTATTTGAAAATTAGAAGAAGAGTTCCTTCTTAGGTAAGTACTTAGACCGCCCCAAAAATGAGAGTAGACCATGAGCACAATATTTTTATTTTTTTTTGTCTCCTTTACCCTTTAACACGCTGTCTACATCTCTTTATTTCTTGTCCTATCGATATCGCAGGTATGCTGGAAGAGATTTCTTATGAAATAAGCATCACCTTTGTACCTATTTTTCTGTTCTGTATTTTCTTGTCTGTTTATATATGTGTGTAAATAAATAAATAAATAATACCTCATCATCATTTCTTAAAAAAGGTAATGAGCTGTTTTGTATGTATTTCTCTAAGTGATAGGTTTACTAATTTCCTTGAGTTAGGGCCACAGCAGACTAGCTACTGTTAGCATCGGCGATCAGCGATTTAGCTGCTTTTTACCCACGACGGTACGGAGACGGTATATGCGTTTGGGGTGAGAGGATGTGTGTTTGTTTGTTTGTGCAAACCAATGTTGCCATTTATCTCCAAAACTCCTAGTCCGATTTTAATGCGGTTTTCCGTGATGGGTTTGGATTTGATTGGTGCATGTTCTTAGATAGGTGTTACGGTGACAACTCACTAGGGGGCGGTGCAGTAAACATTTGTTTGTACAAACCAATGTTGCCATTTATCTCCAAAACTACTAGTCCCATTTTGATGCGGTTTTCAGTGATGGGTTCTGGTTTGATTGGTGCATGTTCTTAGATAGGTGTTACGGTGACAACTCACCAGGAGGCGCTGCAGTAAACATTTGTTTGTGCAAAACCAAAACTACTAGTCCGATTTGGATGCGGTTTTCATAATCAATAATGGGATTGTGGTTGATTAGTGACGATGTTTAAATAGGTGTTACGGTGGAACATCACTAGGAGGCGCTGCAGTATTATCCAGACCGTTCTGTGGAACACCTTCTATTCTAAGAGGTCCCCCGACTGCCATATGAATTTGTCTGTTTTAGTCTCGTTACATAAATTCTTTAAGTCGGGGGTTTTTAAATCATTTTATCCTTTTCCAATTACATTTAAACGTCGTGGGTTTTTTCAAAACTTTTAATTTTTTAGAAGCTAAATGTGCGACCAAACATTCCACCCCGCACGCTTAAAAACGCCAAACGCGGCGATTGAGTCGCTTTTCGGAAGCTCGACACAGCGGCTGAGCGCTACACTCCGCACACATTCGGATGCCATGCCGGTCGCATCGATTTAGCATCCGCAGAACACGACCCGAAAAGCGTTGCACTAGATTTTGACGAAGCTACACCCTTACCATGGATTCTAATGAAGCTGCACTGCTGCTTGCTTTATTATTGATAAAGCGAAAATATCAATCGCGCCGAAGACGGTATTGGTATTGTATTGTATTGGGTATGATTTAACAGCAATATAATTAAACGAAGACCATTCAGTTAGACCAGTATATTTTTTATATTGCTACCGACATGTGTTATTTTAAAAGAATAAAGAAAGAAATAATTTTGAAATTTATCATAAATTGTAAACAATACCATTGCAAATCGACAAACTATTGATAGTCGACTATCGATCGGCAACACTACAGCCGACCCGATCCAGCATCGGAGCATTCGCTAAAACGCGCGATTCCGATACGTCCGAACGCAGAAAGTCGCAAAATCGCCGATGCTAAAAGTAGCGTGTGTGGTTTGGCCCTTAAGGGTGTTTTTAATATCGTGCGGATTTCATCACGCACGCGGGATTGGCCCGCATGCGGAAAATTTCACGCAGCGTGAGACACGCAACCCCACGATTTAGTTTTCTGCGGGCTGCCATGCATTGTGGTTGTGTACAATGAACGACAAACTCGGAAAATTATTGATCATATACTCAAACTTTCGAAATTTGGTGCTAGTTCCTTTAATATTTCTTTCCAGGCAGCGTCTCTAGCATCTCTGTTTTTATATAATTCATGGGATTTATCCCATAAGCACGGCTGCAGATGCACTTCAATTATAACACGTTCTGTGTCAATTTTCATTTTAAACTAGCTGCGCCCCGCGGTTTCACCCGCGTAAATGTCGATCCCGTGGGAATATCGGGATAAAAACTATCCTATGTCCTTTCCTGGGACTCAAACTATCTCTATACCAAATTTCATCGAAATCGGTCCAGCCGTTTTCATGTTATGTCGTGACAACGGAAAACGGGTTTCATTTTTATTTATATATATAGATGTGACTGTACTACGCGCGCGTGCACCCCGCATGACAGTAAAACGCACACTGATTTTCATAGAAGTGCTCACGCGCGCGGAGACCCCGCGCGGGGCTGTTGCCACGGATCACACCCCGCGTCCCGCGTGCGTATTCCACGCATTACAATAAATACTTGTATAAAAAGGACACTTGCGGGTGTTACGCATGCGGGGCAATCCCGCGTGCGTGATGAAATCCGCACGATATTAAAAACACCCTAATGAAACCCTAAAGCAGATTGCGTCGCGAACACAAAAAGACTGCGTTAATCGTAATACTGTGCTGATTACTGCAGTTGTAGTAAGATTTATGTTATGAAATTAGACTTGTTATTAAACGTGAAATCGGGCACTGGGCAGCCCTACGTCGTGAGTCGGAGACGCAAGGTCGACGGCCGCGACATGCGACTTGCGCGCGTGTACCCGACCCGACCATCAACGCTCGCATTATAATAAGTACCAAAAATAAATGCAGCCAGTGTATCAATCAACAGTGCAAGCGCTCAACGAGCTTAATTGAACCCTTATCTTGTCTAGATGATCTTGTACATGCTAGCTACACACACATTACACACGGCAAGGTACTCCACACAATATTCCTTTGTTTAAAATTGAGCCTTTATTTGATTTGTATTTTATAGGATAATAATGTTTTTAATAAAGAGTTTATTTATTATATAGTTTACCGTTTGCCGATGTCGCAGCCAACTGGTTAAATTAGCCGTACAGTTAACTGCCTAGCCTTTTAACTAAACGGCGCCGTTGTAATAAAAAACTATGCCATTTGCGTCTTGTGTCAGTGTCATTATGAATGTTTTGTTGTGTTATTTGTTTTTATAACAACTATGGTTATAATAGATCGAATCTGTCCCAAAACCGAATCGGGGCACCCCGACTCCACGTAGTCTTTTAGCTGCTGCCCCTAAAGTGTATATAAAAATCCGGAGGCGCGGAGGGAGAGCAGCCCCCGTCCGCTGTAACAAAGCATAGGCACCCGTGCGAGCCGCAGCGGCTGAGGCTGGTCGCCAGAGGCGACCGGCAAGCCGAAGCTGCGGAGGTGAGCATGGGTGCTTATCCTTTGTTACGTAAGGGCGAAGGGGCTGCACTTCCCGCAGCGCCGGAGACCTTGCAGAAGCAACTTTGTTTTGACAACAAGTGTTTTGAGGCTAGGTTGTCGACGTCGTATTGACAGATTGGGTTTCAGCGGCAGGCAGAAAATGGAACTAAATTTAAAGTCTGGGCTAGGCAGGTACCTAAACGCCATTGATCCCAGCAATTTGCCTAGCTGTTTGATTGAATGGCTGAATATCATTCGGGCAGCTAGTTGAACGGCGCTGTTTAGTTGAAAGGCTAGGCAGTTAAGTGAACGGCTAATTTAACCAGTTGGCTGCGACACCGATACTGCTGACAGGATATTCTACAAAAGGTTACCTACATGATTTGAAAATGTTTTCCTGCTAACGTAGATTGAACGTAAGTACCTAACTACATACTCTGGGGAAATAGCACAGATGCACTGACACTCTTGACCCTACAAAAGAAATTAGTTAGAATGTTGGTAAACATTGATCAAACTGACAGCTGCAAACTCTATTTTTTTCTAAAACATAATATTCTAACCCTCCCCAGTATTTACATTCTAGAAATATGTAATCAAGAGTTCTACACAAAACGTGAAGACATCCAATCACAGCACACACTGAGGCACCGACATGGACACAGGCTAAACATACCAACATCCAAGCTACAAATGCATTCTACAAGTCCCTACGTAATGTCTATAAAATATTTAGGTAACAAACTACCTGACATGATAAAGAAAGAAGAAAAGTTAAAATTATTATAAAAAAAAAAAAAGCTATACAAATTACTGATAAACAAATCAAAACAAAAAAGTATTAAAATTAATGATAATTACTCAATTTATAGGAATGATTAAAATATATTAAAGATACGGTAATTATTAATAAATAATTTAATAATTAAAAATCTCCTAAAACAGGGCTTCCTCTCTTCTACCATAATGATCATCATGATGATCATAGTGATCTAAATGATATAGTTACGACCTCAGTACACATTATGGTAAAGTAATAGAGATATTGAGTATTGAGAGATAGGCAGCGTTAATTTAATTGGAAAACTACAAACACTGGTCCTTGCTACACCTACAGATGTATTGTTAGGGTAGACATGCAAGCGCGGCAGAGCGCTGCTAGTGTCACGTAACGTGTCTGTCGCAGGGATCACGCCGCGACTATTTCTGTACATCCGCTGGGGCGCGACCTGCCCGCGACCTGCACACAACGCACTCAGAAAAACTGCATCCCTTTGGGAGCGGTGATCAGCGGTGGCGCGTCGACAAGTACTCGACGCTCAAATAATAACGCCACACATCTCTTCTCACAAAGACGTTTGAAATGATATTCGGCAACATTACATTGTATTACAGTATTACTAACCTATTTAAAAGTCCATTTTTCTATGGATGATAGATTTATTACAATTTCATTAATTCTTTGTTGTTTTGTCTTCTCAGTTCCAGTAGGATATAGGTACCTAAGACAAGACAACAGTAGCTTGCGCGGTATTCACAAATGTGGCCATTGTGGCCATAGCTACTGTATCAACATGCTTACATGATTCTTAAGTCTCTATATTCTGACTATTGTTGGAACTAATTGTACATTTCTAAACTTGTATATTATGTTCCACACTTTAATTAAACTGTTAATCATTGTATAAATTGCATTTCTTGTTCTTAACAATGTTCCTATCAGCCTGATTAGGTCAGTCTCAGGGCATACTTAGCTGAGCAAAAAATGGCTACAACATAATTTAATAATGTATCAAGTGTGTCACTTACCACTTTCATAACTATAAAAATATTAGTGCATAAAATTTTGTTAGCATATCTACAAAACTACAATAGGTAGGTAGGCACATAAGATCATGCCTTTGTTTCACTAACCACCATATAGTTCATTGTTATCCATGTAACACTTTGTATTTTAATTATTGTAAAAATATGCAGCTTATTTTATTAGTTGTTACTGAACTATTGTTTGGGAATACCTATTTGCTAATTATTGATTAGTTAAATGACATTATTTAAAATATAAAAGTAATTTAAAAAACATAAATCAACTAAAAAAAAAAATTAACTCAAAATTATGAATTAACTTTAATTTCGGAAGTCGGTGTCTTGGGATCTGTATTTTAGTTTTAGATTTTCGTAATTTTTAAGTAAAAACTGGAATAATTGTTTGTAATAAGTACTTAAGTAATAGTTAGGTAATAGTTTTGTTGTAAATATTACACTAGAATTTGACCAAGGTTTTGAGATGTTTTCCCTTTCACACTACACCCGTAGCTTGTATCAACAAGCCAGGCTGTCACACTTGGCGGGAGGAGACGCCCGGGTGTCACCATTGCGAGGATCGCCCAGAGGATACGGTGGAGCATACACAGTGGAGGTCTGCCCCGCTTGGGCGGAGCACCGCCAAGCCCTCGTAGAGGCGATCGGCAGCGGCGGCGACCTCTCGCGTCCGGCCCTGGTTCAAGCCATGGTCCGGGGCGAGAGGGAGTGGGAGGCAGTCACCTCCTTCTGCGAAGCAGTCATGCTAGCGAAGGAGGTGGCGGGATGGCTGAGGGAGATAGCCTCACGTCCCAGCCGCCGCGGGAGACGTTCCGGGCGTCGGGAGCCACGTGACGACTCCCGGCCACTGAAGGCGCGGGCCTGCGGACGGAGAGTAATGGGTAGCTCACCGTCCGATCAGGATCAGGCCCGTGCCGGACGGCGCGTACGTGTTCCGCGCGCGCTTCAAAGAGATGTCAGCAAAAAGGAAGGGGCCTGCCAAGGCCGAAGCCTGCCGGGGGTGCGGGATTGTCCAAAAGGGTTACCGCTACCCCGGAACATAAAGGGCTAAGGAAGGAACACGGATGGGTTTTAGTCAGTAAGAGTCTGACACTCCCTTCCGCTCCACCCAGAGCGGGAGGGGTCATTTGATGATTTCCCATCCATAAAAATAAAAAGGCTGTCAAACTTACAAATACATATTAGTCCATATCTTGAAAATTACTGAATCGATTTTGATGAAACTTGCACTGTTCCCTAAGTTGAAGTAAATGAAAGCCAATAAAAAAAAATTGTCACGATCCAATTAATAGTTGCGGAGAAATGCGTGGACATACATACATACATGCATACATCTGTATATTTTTTTGGAAGCCCTAATAGGTGGGAATATGTGAATATATTGCAGTTCCAATAATATTACATACATAATTTGTTTATGTGTCAAATTGATAACCTTCTTTTTTTTGAAGTTGGTAATAATTAGTTGATCTACCCTTATGGGCAAGATTAACTAATTATTACTGACTTCAAAAAAGGTGGTCATTTTAAAATATCAAGTACTGAATTGGTAAAATGTCATTTTAATTCAAGTGCATGTTTTGCGACGTGTACATTCCGTGTCAAACCCGATATGTTCATTAAAATCATCCTATTAACTAAGTGCAGTGGAACAAAGAGTTGCTATATTGACAGGGGATCTTTTATTTTCTATTGAAAAGATGGTGCCAACAATAATTTTAAATTGAACTAACATAACGTCACACCTGTTTACCCTTAACGGTTATGCAGAGGTATACCTATAGTACACCTGCATTTCGCCAGTTATGTTTAAGTTTCATGTAATAGGGGACAAGCCTAGTGCCATCAACCAGGCCCAAATCTAGACTCCGGGCTGCTACTCAGAAATTTCTGGTGGAGACACCCAATAACATGTAACAGTATGTGCGGAAGACTTTTATCCCATAACACACAATTTATTATAGGAGTGATGTAAAAGACACTAGTTTGACTACACAGCACAACCACCCAACCTTGTTAACATCAGTTGTGAGTTAGCTGCCTGAGCACTAGCCTCCTTGTGCAACTGTACTAAACTCAAGCTTATTTTGATAAATGGCCAATAATTAAGCTGCAAACATGAGCTTTCAAGTAAGTACAAGTAAAAGCAGAGTGCAGAGATAACAACAGTTGTATGAAATGGTGCAGGGAGTGAACGAGCCTGTCAGGTGGTCGCCGAGCATTGCACCCAGATGAGACACCATAGTGACCCATCCATTGTATGTTAATGTATCATCCTGGTTAATGTTATGTAAATTATACTATAACTAATAAAAGGAAACTGGCTTGAATTGATTTAGAAGAAAATCAAATAAGTATCTACTTGTAGTCATAGTCATACCAATATTTGATCTGATGGAGGGACATTCAAGCGAGCCTCAGTCAGTTATTTGTGCTAAATATAATAATCATAGTACCTAACAGTTACACTGCACAATGGGAGTAACTTAATCAGTAATTATGCTTACATAGATATTGTGCCCAGGCCATTTGAAAGATGGCAAAGTTTAGTATTGATTCCCCCTCTAACTCTGATACCTAGCAGCAGGTCAGGACAGAAGCAAACATTAGCAACTACAGACTATGAATAGCATTGAGTGGCGTGTGGTTACCTTCAGGGTAGGCCTGCTTCTTGGCGATGACGTTGATGACGAGGTGCGAGCAGTTGTACAGCAGGCCCATGGCACGCATGTCGAACTGGACGCTGGCCGTATATATCGACTGGTTGATGTACGGCTCCGAGAAGCTCACGGTTTCGCGCCCAATCGCCTCCGTCATCTCCTGCAGCATGGTGCGCGTGATGTTGTTCACGTTGCGCCCGATCTGCGCTGCCGCGCCGCCCCAGCACATCACCGCCACACAGACACACAGCACCACCGCACGCATTTTGGCCATGGCAACGATCTTAAAGCACTAACATCACTGGTACGCCGCAACACACCACGTCACTAATGCACACTCTATTTATAATTCGATTGTGGGTAAACTGTCTGTTTGCAAAACAAACTTTGAGATACCAGTTTACTAAACATAAACACCCGAATGAGGTCGATATTCACTTTGGCACTATGAAAACATTACGCCTAGTTTTTCTGTCAGACTATATGTTAAACTAAAGTTTATTCGATTGTCTTAAAAAACATCTGCGTTTTGTGTTACGATTCACATATTTTTAACTTGAATCCTTTGTTACAAGAATAAAGTCAACCGGCCCGACTCAGAGTCGGTCGATAGATAGCAACGAACGAACCGAACCAACGCCGTTGAACGATTGATTTGATTCTTCTGTGCTGCTGAACGCTGCTAGGTCTGGCCGCCTACGCCTGGCCGTCTGGTTTTCGCTCACTGACATGTCAACGACCGACAGCAAACATTCGGTCTTTCCTTATGTTGCCACCATCAAATTCTTATTTCGCAACAATACAGCAAATTAGAACCTGGGATTCCTAAAAACATTCCAAAAATATTTTTGCAGCAGTAGTTAATATTTTTTTTTATTTTTAGAGAAATTCTTCGGGTACATCTATTTTTTTTTTTAATAGTTTTTTTTCGACAATCTCTTTTTATGTTTTTATTTTTTGCGATGGGACTATGTATCATGAAAATATACTCTTTCATGTATAAAAAGAAAATATCTTCCTAACATTAGTGCAAGATACATTTTTTTTTTAATCGAAAGTGAGACATTTACATTCTTAAAATTAAAAGTTGTTTTTCTTTTTCAATTTAAATAATGTTAACAAATGTTTCGGGTTCTACTCAGTGGCGTAGCATGTCTTGGCGGGGCCCCGTATAGAAATTTGCTTGGTTGCCCTTAGGAAGGGTAAAGATTTCTCACAAAAGAAAAAAAAATGCTTGCATAAAATTAAAAGAAATATCTAAGTATTCATCATAATTATCTATCTGTCACTTTTTCCAAAATTTTTACAAACACTTTCCTTGCCTTTTTTTGTCGGCAAATTGATTTATTAAATCATTGAAGCTGATAGCTGATTGGTTTTTTTTTACTTTTTTTGAAATAAAAAAAAAATTTGGGAAGATTTTATTCATTTTTTCTTACGCACGTTGGGGGCCCTCGTGGCCCGGGGGCCCCGTATAATTGATACGGCAGATACGGCGGTAGCTACGCCCCTGGCTTCTACTATTCAACTCAAACTTAATTGATCTATATATTTTAAACTCAAAATCAACTTTTAATCCTAATGCTTTAGCGATAAAGTTGAAAATATATTAAATAAATTTGACAGATTTTAGTAGCTTAATGTGTTGGCGTCTGTACGCACGGCTACACATCAAGCTATACATAACCAGTATACGCTGACTTCTCATTGAACGAAAAGCTTATACAATGCAAGGGCAGCTAAAACTGGAAATGTATAGTTTGATGTGTCGCCGTGTGTACGTATGAAACGAACGAAACGAAAAAATTGGTTATCTGTAAATATCTTTCGAATGTACCCAAGAAGCTTCTCACACAACACTCTAAATACCTAAGTGAAGACTACTGTGGTCGGACCTCTCTTTCTGAAAATCTGAATGCATACATATTTATGATAAAGAAAACACATATCGCTCATTTGGAGAAACATCGACGTAAATGTATTTTTTTCCAAAATGAGTTTTTAAATACCTATGACAAAGTACTTAAAAAGCGTAATTACGTTAGGAAAGCAAAAAAGTAAAAAAAAAAAGTAGCAGTTACGTCGATGCTTCTCCAAATGAGCGATATTGTAGCGGTATCTACAACGCCACATGCGAACAACGCGTCATACTGACGTCACGCAAATCCTGCATCTCGGAAGCAGAGTTTACCGCGCAACTAGCATAGATACAACAGCCCGACATGACTCATTGGGCAGTTGCCCGCCAGACACAACACCCGTCTGGTCGGAGGATCCTCCCTTTTCTATAGAGTATGAGTGAACATTACACCCTGTTCCTCATCATATCTCTATAATATCACTGTCTCGTTCTTATGTGTGTATTTAGAAAGAGTGTCTGACCACAGTCATCTTCACTTATAGTCCATTTACTATAGCATTAGACAGAAGTTAAAAAAGGCTCTTTTAGAGGCACACTTTGTAATAAAAGTACAACAAACATTATTACAGTCGAGATTGATGTGGAGTTAAATATAATCAATTACAACAGTCACACTTAATTGTACTTATTTAACCTATCTACCTTCTGAAATTACAAGGCTTTCATTTAATATTATTTAGTTTTTACATAAAATATTGTCGTGTCAATGTTTAAAATCTAAAAGAAGCAGGGGTGGACAGTACCGGGAACGTTTTTCATATCACTATAACTCTACCAAATCTAAAATGTTACCTATTCCCTTCATAAGTGGTGGCAGCACGTGTTTTTTTAATTTTGTCGGTTTATATAAAGTTGTTTTTAATAAACTGATTGTTAATAAAAATTGTTTCATTTCATGTACCTATCCAAGCATCGTGAAGAGTAGATAGATAGAATATTTATAATTTTATTTATTTATAATATGCTTTATTGTATACCATTCATTGTTACTTACAAAACAAGCACATACATTATTTATTAAAATTGTTTGAACTTAACCTGAAGATAAAAGGTTTCGTACTCCTGCTTCTGCGAGCCTCTTTTTTCTAATGTTATAATAAATGGAGTATAGGTAGGTATTTAGAGTGTTGCCTCCACTTTTATCTATAAGCTTCTTGTATGACGTACAACAGGTGTTTACAGATAAACAATTTTTTCAGTCAGAATTTAAAACGAGTAGAAGTAAATTTCTTACATTTTTTAGTAATACATAGTTTCATGCCATTTCTATAATAGAGGTAAAAGAAACTGGTACCTAAAGCAAGGCCTTGAAGCTTGTTCGCTGATATCCTTGCGTTTTTGCGAAAAAAATTCATTCAATTACATCACAAT
Organism: Amphipoea lucens; assembly: GCA_947508005.1. NCBI lineage: Eukaryota > Metazoa > Arthropoda > Insecta > Lepidoptera > Noctuidae > Amphipoea > Amphipoea lucens. The sequence goes on from OX382358.1 coordinate 24,451,257, forward strand.
CATTTGTTTGACAAGCGCGATTAAATGATTTTGTCGCATTTGCGCGGCGATTGCAACCGTGCACTGTGAGCGAAATTAACTCTTTTTCTCCTAAGCTTGGCCTAAAGTTATTACTATGGCAACTTCGTTGAACTAATTGAATGAATGAATTTGTATGTGAATGACTGACTTCTCACTTTTGACTTTCTCTTCAAAATTGCTCTGGCTGATAATTGAGTGGCTCAGTCAGCCACAGAGTAGGTACCTACATTATTTTATGCTTAGGCCAAAGAGAATGTAAACACTGGCTTAGATTCAGGCTCGTTTCCTGTGACTACTCTTGCCTCTTTCTTTTCTTTTATGGGCCTAAGGGGCCCGGGCCGTATATGTCCGGTTTCCTGATTCGGAATTCAAATTTGGAGACCCTGGCCCTGAATGCGCGCATTTCATACAATATCTTTTCTTTAGCGCACATGTTCTTATATTTTCCGTCAGGCTTTCCGAACGGAAGATATAAGAACGTGTGCGCTAAAGAGATTTTGTATGAAATGCATGCATTCGGGGTCTCTGAATCTGAATTCCTGATTCGGAAATCAGGAACCCCTGACAGAAAATATAAGAACTCCTTGCTTACCCATCTCATCTAACACAACGAAAACAATACACAATCCCTTCCCGCCAGCAGAAACTTTTCGAGGTATTCCACTCAGAGCACTGATTTGAACCGCACTTGGACGAACTGCATCCGAGCACTTCCACTAACGCCCGGCCCATGTTTATATTTTGTTTTGTGTTTGAATTTGAATCTTATGTATACGCAAATAATCAGATGAAACATCTCTATTCAATGTACCTACCTACCTAAGTATGATCGCTGTGCAATTATTAACTGTATGTCCGTGAATCTGGATTGTTCCACTTTGCCCCACCACCGGCCGCCCCACTGGTGGGGCAAAGTGGAATGCCTAAAATTTTGCAATTTTGAATCTGCCCCACTAATTCAATTTAGTGGGGCAGATTCCACAAGGGTTGGCACTGTAGCGGTACCTACAATGCCACATGCGAACAACGCGTCATACTGACGTCACGCAAATCCTGCATCGCGCAAGCAGAGTTTACCTCGCAACTAGCATATATACAACAGCCCGACATGAATCATTGGGCAGTTGCCCGCCAGACACAACACCCGTCTGGTCGGAGGATCCTCCCTTTTCTATAGAGTATGAGTGAACTTTACACCCTGTTCCTCATACCTCTATACTGGTGACCCCGAACATGAACGTCAGCGCAGCCTTCGTGCACCTACTTCAGCGTGACGTCATCATCACTCCCGCAAGCTTTAGAGCGGCGAGTCATCCAGCCAGCCAGCACTTACGACTTCAACGGGTATCCTGACCACCAGCATGCAGCGACCGCGCATACCTGGTCATCACCCTCAGCCTCATCAGCAACCTCGGCACAGCACACTGCACTTTCGGTCGGTCTACAAGCAGAGCCCTCAATAAGCCTCTCCTGGTCGACACCAGCAGTCAGCCTCAACCCGGCGCTGTACCACATCCGACGCACTGGAGCATAATGCAGCGCCACCCCGACTCACTGGGGACATCTTCGCAGACAGTTCCGACTCACTGTGAACTATGCGGCAACCGGTTCCGACTCAGTGGAACCTCAGCTGGCCTGGCAAGCATCGCAAGATACAAGACTCAGCCCACTATCGACCTCCGGTCTCCGGGGGGGAGTGATGTAGCGGTACCTACAACGCCACATGCGAACAACGCGTCATACTAACGTCACGCAAATCCTGCATCGCGCAAGCAGAGTTTACCTCGCAACTAGCATATATACAACAGCCCGAGTGCCCGACATGAATCATTGGGCAGTTGCCCGCCAGACACAACACCCGTCTGGTCGGAGGATCCTCTCTTTTCTATAGAGTATGAGTGAACTTTACACCCTGTTCCTCATACCTCTATAGCACCTTAGAATAAACGTACAAACATTTTATTTTTGCAAATTTTTATTAATAAAATATAATATATCTAAGTATGTAGGTACACCAAACTTAAAATCACAGATATTATACGATTTGTTTTTACTAGTTTATGGAAGCTTAAAATCACAAACTGAGTACGATTTGTCCCCGTAAATAGAAAACGAAATGCCATTTATTTACTGTTGTCTACGAGTACGTTCTTCTCATTTCGTGATGATTTGTCAGTTTCCTTACAATTTGGTGGTGATACCTACATAGTGTGGCGTAAATAGTGGTCGAAACACCTTTATATGTTCAGCTATCACATACCTACCACAATTTGAACCATTCTGTACCGTAAGTCTCAGATTTGAAGTTTTTTATTTTTGAAACATTGAAAACTTGCTTTACTAATTTGTAGATATATTTTTTAAAATTGGTTTTGTATTTGTAACAACGCCACACTGTACACTGACGATGCAGCACTGTAGAAGGTCTGATAAGCTCTACTCGGTCCTATTGTTATGACTTATGGGTAACCCATGTAGAATTAACTCATGATATTATTTCTTTTAATCCATAACAGTCGCTTATTATGCGCGGGGTTAGTTCTTGAAACTACAATTCTTGGATTTTGATTCGATTTTCACAATTAGCATCATTGAGAAAATTTATCCCGGAAGGTTACATCAGAAATCTCTATGTTTTACCATATCAATACATTAGATCGCACAAGTGCGAGGCAGGGGAAGCAAGGGTACTCGTTAGTTAATAATAAACATCTGATTTCCTTATTAAAAACTTATTTTTTTTATTAGGAATAAAAATTTACAAATACGACTAGTTAATATTAAAACTAGAGCCGCGGTGAACAACAGTTGTAGCAGTAATATAGTCGAATCTCACGTATACTAGAAAAACCTACTCCACATAATATATCCTATTAGCTACACGGCACTTACACTCGTACGACTGGAGTCTCATTTATATTAACTATTATACATAAAACATAACAATCTGTGATCCACAACCGGTGAGTTAGCGCTGACCGCACATCGTCGCTAATCTAACTAACTGACATTTTGGACTAAGCCGACCTAACTATATAATTTGATACATTATCCAAGTCGAATCTGATATCTGATCATTAGGCGCTCCACACACTGCACCGCGCTCTGCCGCGGTGAGCAGATAACGTGCCTTCGCGCGTGATTTTTTACCATACAAATTCAACTCCCGCGCGTGAGCTGTGGCGTGAGCGCGTGATTTTTTGTATGTAAAAAACCACGCGCGCGGGCGCGTTGTCTGCTCACCGCGGCCAGTGTGTGGAGCGCCTTATTCCGATCAAAATAAAAACAAAAATCTCACTAAGTGACGTACTTATCTGTTAAAATATTTATTATTAAAACAATATTAACACGATAACAACAGTAGTAATACCAATAAAAAGATCTTAATCAGAACTACACACGTGCTCAATTTTGTATCAGTAGAATTTATATAGAGCAAGCTACCCTCAATCATAGATAACCATCAACTGCAAATAGCTTGCCCTGTAAAATATGCTTCGAATCAGTTACGTCACTTAGATTAGGGACGACATGAGGCATGACTTGTCAACACAAACTTGCACATGCGCTACTTTACTAGAGCGGATTGCAACGGGCGCTGTCAAGAATCGATAGGGAACTATATTTTCTATCACCAAAATTTATATTTGTCATCAAGTTGTATCACCTAATAAATAGATCTATCGCCACGAAATATTTTCGTTCTCAGATAGCGGGGCTCCGTCGACATAGGATGCAAGAACGAGCGAAGGGCACCCCGAGGTTCGGTTTGGTTAGGTCACTTGCATTGTTTGGTGACTACATTTTGGTGACAGATCTACTATTTGGAGGACAAACCCTATTATTTAAGAAACACAAAACTAATTAAATTGGTGATAGCTTAAATGATACCCGAATCGATATCCTTGACATTGCTCTAACGACAACGTGTTATAGTTCAATTCAACGCCGTCACACGAGCGGGTCGTGCGCGCCGTGCGCGTCGTGCGCGTCGTGCGCGTCGTGCGCGTCGCGCTCCGTGTGCGCCAGCAGCGTGACGCTCTCGTCGGCGTCGTGCGCCACGCTGGCCAGCGCGTCGGACACGCTGCGCGCGCGCAGGGACCGCGGGTCCACGCCCGCGAGCTGCTCGTACTTGTGCAACAGCTCCTCCGGCACGTTGTACAAGATCAGCAGCTGCTCGTCCGTCTTGAACTTCTTTATAAGACGTTCCAGCACCTGAGGAAGATGAGTCTCGTTACTAGGCGTCTGTCGCGGGAGGGCGCGCTCGGCACAGGGCGGCACACGCACCTGCACGGCGGCGAAGTCCAGCAGCGCGTGGTGCTGGCAGTCCAGCAGCACGGGTCGCGGCGCGGCGCGCTGGGCCGCACACAGCACTCGGCGCGCCAGCAGCTCGGCCGACACGTAGGCCAGCCCCAGCGCCGCGCGCACGCGCACCACGTCGCCCGCCGACGTCTTGAGCGCGTGCACGTGCACGGCGGGCCGCATGAGGCGGCGCAGCAGCACGCCCAGCGAGGCCAGCGCGCCCGCCAGCACGGCCAGCTCCACGGTGCGCGCGATGCTGACGCAGAACGTCAGCGCCAGCACCGCCAGCTCCAGCCGATCGTGCCGCCACAGTCGGAACACGATGCGCAAGTCGATCTGCAAATACCGTGAACTCTGTGGTTACAACCATTAAAAATTAAGAAAAATAAAAAGAAGAAAAAGAGAATAAGTAGGTTTACAACCTGCTACCTAACCAATGGTTACAACCTATTCCTTTCTAATTCGTATATCTGGGTATCAACTATGTGTTCTTAATTTTTAAAATTTTGACGTAAAAATATCAGTTGCTGAAAAATATACATGTGCTGAATCTATTCGAACCCTGTTTTCGAGTCATAATTTTAAATAATGCCATGTAAATTGAAACGAATATACATCACCAAGCTTCACGCTTGTAGTCTGCAATAATGATATACGATACTCTTCGAATTTGGTATGTACTTTCCCTCATTGGCACTCTCAGCGGAAGTTGTAGCCTTTCCTCTGCTGTAATACCCCATTTTATTTGACGTAGATGTAGAACCAGTTACAAAGGGCTGCTCCCGGCCCTTTTCCCGGGTATCGGATTATTCGAGTGCGGGGCAGTGGTCCAACTGCTCTGTCCAACTAGTTGGACCATGGGTCTTTACTAGGGGCAGTTGTCCAACTTTAAAAATAGTTGGACCACACCACCTTTTGTGAGTTCCGTGGTCCAATTCGTTAAAAATATAACTTGCCAACTTTAAAAACCTCAACTGCATCTTTATGTGTATATGGTACCTACCGGTTTACGGTTATATTGAACCTCTTTGCAGTAAAATAATAAAATTAAAGTCGGGTGACTATTTTTAAACATTTTTTTTATGTTTTTAACTTTCAACGAAATTTATCTAAAGCATGACCTACAGTAATATCACCTGAAATCAGTTGTAGCTGAACTTCTCGTATATAACCATCATTCTCAATTTGGACTTTACGTCATTTGTGTGCGGTTTCACTTGATAAAGTTGTAAAATTTTCTAAAACATTTAATAGACGTAACATTGTAACATTTTTTTGCATTCATGCGCCGACTTATTTTTGCATGTGAGCTTTCTGAAATGTTATTAGTCCTATGCATCTGGCTAAATACGATTATAAGCTGAGAAAATTCATCAAAATTTCCTTTAATCCAATAACGCTCTATACCTATATTGAATCAGTTTGTTAGCTTTAACACCACTTTCTTCTTTTATGTAATCCCAGCCTTATACAAATTTATCACTCTGCAATAGTGGAAAAACTAAAGCGATTTGACGAACAATACCAAAGACAGGACATTTGGGTAGGCCGCATAAACTACTCATACTGCCAAACCATAATTAAAACGGAAACAATGACCCACATAGTCCTCACCTTCACAATAATTAAAATAATATAATACTTTACACAGTAAATGTACATGTCATTATTTAAGTAAATAGATTTTAGATTTAGTTTTTGAGATACCAAATTTTTTTGCTTTTCTCCGGTACCATACACACATAAAGATACAGTTGAGGTTTTTAGAGTTGGCAAGTTATATTTTTAATGAATTGGACCACGGAACTCACAAAAGGTGGTGTGGTCCAACTATTTTTAAAGTTGGACAAGTGCCCCTAGTAAAGACCCGTGGTCCAACTAGTTGGACAGAGCAGTTGGACCACTGCCCCGCACTGGATTATTCACCTGGCTTACGTGCTGTCGCTTTTACCAGCCGCATAGAACTAAAATAAATAAAAAAAAATACCAGCAAATCAACCGCAATTGCTGCTACCTACCTTTTCTCGAAGCGCGTCGTTTTTTTGAACCCTCGTAACTTGGGTTTGGATTATACCAGATAAACAAAATTCTCGGGATATGATGTCAATAGTGGACTTATTAAACATATAAAAAGTTTCAATTGCATAGCTCTTATACTTTAGATTTTATTGCTATCTATACAACCCCGATTTCGTCACTGACTGATGATCATGACAACTCTTGCGGTACTCTTCCTGAAGTCCTAGAAAGCTGAAATTGTTGGACTACTGCCCCGGAATGAAGCTACAGGAGCGCGGCGGTGCAGCGGTGCAGCGGGCCTGCGGGGCGTTGCACCCTGACAGTGCTCACTTGGAACTTTTACCTACCCCACAGCCCCTTCAACTAGGGATGGAAGTTTGTATGAGATTTCCGCAAATTTTGATGCTAGAGGTCTGCAAATTGATTTTGGGACTCCTTGTTTTAAATAATAAAATACATATTTCAGGATTTTTAGTAAAACACACCGAAAAAATCATTTTTTTTTTTCATTAGCAACTTAGGTATAAAAAGAAGTGAAACCCCACCAAAACCATTTTCATGTAAAATGTTGCCAAGACGAGACCATAAATGGCTCGCACTGTCAAAAAGTTATCAGATCTCATGTAGAGCCAAGCTTCTAATTCTACACGCCCTAACTCTACAAGGCCTAACTTCACAAACTCTACACCTTAGTCAAAATATGTGACTTGGCCGTTTCGCTACCGTCACATGGGTGTAGGCACAATAGTAGGTATTAATAATAATAATAATAATATTTATTTCTCTCAAAACAAATAAATATTATTATTACTTGTGTAAGGTGAAACATTTATTCACTATTCATTACTTTTCTGTTATATACAATAGTTCTTATAGTAACGAAATATATACATATGTCGTGGCCATATCGTAGATTTGCTCACTTCATGAAATGCTCGAGAATTTCATGAAATGGTCGCATTTCAGGAAATGTTTCACTGTCTATTGGCCACATCATGATGTGGTCTGGCCAGATCAATGATTACTCAACGTTTGACGATATGAACACGACTACTTCATGATGTGGCCAAACATTAGTGAGCATATCGTAAAATAATTAGAATATCCGCTAGAGGCGTTGATGTCGGTTTCCTCTGTGCGTTCCCTATCCATTTGCATAAAATTTTTAGACCTAATATAACTTGGCATACTTTTGTTTCTCCTAATTATATTTTCGCATAACAGCTTACGCATAATTTCTCTAATCATAATAATGATTAAGCACAATATTCTAAAGCATAAATTTAGCATGCTCGTTTTATTTCTAACGACGTTAGGTTGGTCTGCAAGGTTTAAAGGAACCTAACCAAACCGAACCTCGGGGTGCCCCTGACGTCCTTTAGTATTATGCGAACCCTAAATTCATGATATGGCCAAACGTCGAATGATATATCATTAAACGTTGACTTTTAAACGATATGGTCAATCTTAGCTGGCCATTTCATGATACACAACCATTTCATGAAATGACCGCACACTTCATGAAATGATCAAAATCTATGATCTGGTCACGACATACTTATACAGGGTGTCCGGTGGCAATTTTCACATTTGAAAGTTTTGTTACTTAAGAACGCGAATAGCTAGAGGGGCGCGAGGTGGGGGGTTAGCTTCGTCAGCGTCGTGAGTTTTTTAGTCGCCATGCCGCGTTGGTCAGGAGAGGAGCGTGCTTTCGTGATCGAGGCATTCTTAACAAGCAATTTTTCGCTAATTGCGGCGCAGCGAAAATTCCGTAATCATTTTAATCTTCCACGAATAAGTGATGTGCCTTCAAAAACTTTAATTCGTTATTGGGTAGCAAGATTTCGTGCTTCAGGCTCAGCTGTAAACACACGTCACCAAGGTCCAGTTGCATCTGTATCGACCGAAGAAAACATTCGACGTGTGAGTGATTCAGTTTTGCAAAATCCACGGATGTCACTAAGAGCACGTTCGGCAGCTTTAGGGATCGCTAGATCAACATTGCACGAAATAATGAAAAAGAAGCTCAAGTTCCATCCGTATAAAATTCAAATAACGCAAAAACTCAATGAAAATGATTACCAAGCAAAACTCAATGAAAATATGCGTGTGAGATGGGAAGAGTGCTTGCGTCAAGAAGGCCGACATTTAGAAAACGTTATTTTTAAAAAATGAAACTCACATTAATGTACCGTAAATAATAATAAAAATAATTCAGGAAACTTTTGTATTTATTTTATTATCAACCTTTGAAATGTGAAAATTGCCACCGGACACCCTGTACATAACAAGTATTGTTTATGAATTTGTGTGGGGTAGACACAACTAAAAAGTGAAAAATAAAAACTTTTTTACAAAAAAAAAACAACCGACTTTTCTTTTTGTACTTAAAGTTATTTTATCAAAACAAGGCATGTGCCCGATGGGTTTCCCATCGGCAAAAATTACGAACTTCCATACAAACTTTCTTTAGCGGAGGAATCAAAAAATCTTTCCTTATTACTCACTTTGGTTCTATAGCGAGCTCTTACAGGAATGAATAAATTTTTATTAAGTAGATCAAGGTATATCAAGTTCCCTGAGTATTTGAAGTACGTAGGTACTTTCACGAATGGTCATCTTTTTTCGACACTGTATAGGTTATAGTTATTTTAGGAACAAATACGATAAGAAACCAACATCGTAGTGTAAATAAAACAATCAACTTAGTGCAAGTATATACTTGACTGGTCGCTGGAAAATCTCCGCTTAATTGTTCTACAAAGAGCGTCGATGCGGTAGATTCAATTAAACCGTCCGAGGTTATCGCAAGTTATTCTAGCGGCTCCCCGAGTAGCGGCGCAGCGGTGCAGCGGTGCAGCGGGGCGTTGCACTCTGACAGTGCTCTCTTGACCTACGCAACTTGTCATTCATACCCGATGCCCGGCCTTGTTGTGAATTACTCGATAATTACTATGTTTATCTGTGTTTACTATTTACAATCCTACTTTGTTTGTTTTTTTTTGAATAAAATATGTGAAAGTGAGTTAGTTGGTTTGTTATGCTGTTACGCTAAAATAGCTGAATGGATTTGGATGAAATTTGGCACACAGATAGTTTATAACCTGGATTAACACATAGGATGATTTTTATCCTTTTCCCTTCCCTTCTTATCCAATTTTGTTTAACACTTTCCGACATACACGCGGGCGAAGCCAAGCCAGTAAAACTAATAATGCGAAAGTAAGTTTCTTTGTTTGTTTACCTATTCGCGCCTAAACCACTGAACCCATCATCCTGAAATTTTGCATATAATGTAGTCTGTTGTTTAGGTGTACAGAAACGGACATATGTAGGTACCTACCTTTCATCCCGAATAAAAGTGCTGTTTCCGAGGAAAACAACAATAACGTTATTATGATAATAAATGGCGCCACGTCTCTACTGAACTTTGTCACATTATTTAATTCTGAGTATAAATGCAAAAGTAAGTTTGTTTGTTACGCTTTCACGCTAAAACGGCAGAACGGATTTAGATGAAATTTGGCACATATGTAGCTAGACCATGACCTGGAGAAGGACATACGCTACTTTTCATCCTGGATCGCAGGCGAAGTCGCGGGCAACAGCTAGTAATAATTATATCGCAAAAGAATATCGACCATTCTTTAAAAAAAAAAAAACAATCAATGATGTTCCTCCACTATGACGGTTTTACGTGTGACGAAATATAGAAAGATTAGGCGCTCACCATAAATATGACAGCACAGATGAGCACGGAGGAGAGACATGCCTTCGGGATGAAGTAGAAGTACTGCGTGAGGAAGATCAGCGCCAGCAGTGTGATGATGCCTGCAACACAAACACGCGTCACCACCACGTGGACAAGGCGGACGCCACAGTGCTACGGTGTGACTGTGACATGTCGCACAGTGATACAGTGTGACAGTGTGACATGTTGCACAGTGCTACAGTGTGACATGTTGCACAGTGCTACAGTGTGACATGTTGCACAGTGCTACAGTGTGACATGTTGCACAGTGCTACAGTGTGACATGTTGCACAGTGCTACAGTGTGACATGTTGCACAGTGCTACAGTGTGACATGTTGCACAGTGCTACAGTGTGACATGTTGCACAGTGCTACAGTGTGACATGTTGCACAGTGCTACAGTGTGACATGTTGCACAGTGCTACAGTGTGACATGTAGCACAGTGCTACAGTGTGACATGTTGCACAGTGCTACAGTGTGACTGTTGCACAGTGCTACAGTGTGACATGTTGCACAGTGCTACAGTGTGACATGTTGCACAGTGCTACAGTGTGACATGTTGCACAGTGCTACAGTGTGACATGTTGCACAGTGCTACAGTGTGACATGTTGCACAGTGCTACAGTGTGACATGTAGCACAGTGCTACAGTGTGACATGTTGCACAGTGCTACAGTGTGACTGTTGCACAGTGCTACAGTGTGACATGTTGCACAGTGCTACAGTGTGACATGTTGCACAGTGCTACAGTGTGACATGTTGCACAGTGCTACAGTGTGACATGTTGCACAGTGCTACAGTGTGACATGTAGCACAGTGCTACAGTGTGACATGTTGCACAGTGCTACAGTGTGACTGTTGCACAGTGCTACAGTGTGACATGTTGCACAGTGCTACAGTGTGACATGTTGCACAGTGCTACAGTGTGACATGTTGCACAGTGCTACAGTGTGACATGTTGCACAGTGCTACAGTGTGACATGTAGCACAGTGCTACAGTGTGACATGTTGCACAGTGCTACAGTGTGACTGTTGCACAGTGCTACAGTGTGACATGTTGCACAGTGCTACAGTGTGACATGTTGCACAGTGCTACAGTGTGACTGTTGCACAGTGCTACAGTGTGACATGTTGCACAGTGCTACAGTGTGACGTGTACTGACCGGAGTAGAGGCCGGCGGCGGGTGTGCGCACGCCGCTGGAGTGCGACACGGCGGAGCGCGTGAAGGCGCCGCACGTGGGCATGGCGTGCACCAGCGAGCCGGCCATGTTGCACAGCCCGAGGGTCACCATCTCTTGCGTCGCATCCACTCGCCCGCCTGTCGCTGTAACAAAACACACGCTTCAAATAATATGTATAGCTCATTGTGTTACAGATGGACAGGCAGGTAAAGCCCAGACCGGACACGCGCGGCAGCAGCGCGTGAGCTACCGATGGGCAAAACATTTCCAGCATTGTCTTTTAAATCAAATTGGCTTGCGTGACAATTTAGTAGTACAGTTAAAACAGAAAAGGTTCGCTTCGGTATTTCCAAAAGCCAATGACCAAAATTGGTGTCTTTTTTGCGGAATTATAACTCTATACGTATAATAAAATCGTAGCGAAGTTAAAATTGTACATTTAATTTTTTTGGAAATGAAAATGTAATTGCCTTTAGGTCTTGGAACTATTCAGATCCCGAATATAGTTTTTAGAATTTTTGTCTGTTTGTCTGAATGTATGTTCTAGCATCACGCAAATACTACCGGATAGATTCTGTTCAAATTTTGCATCGATATTTCCTATAGATCTGGTCAGTCTGCAGGCTATTTATCACGCAATTTGTTATATTTAGGGAATTAGCAATACTGCCTCGCAAAGATGGCGAGGGAAGAGACCATGCTACCTAAAAAAGATCAGGAGTGAGAGTGGCAAGAGAAAAGAATGGCACTCATGTCTTTAGAGGAGGAATATTGGAAATGGAAAAATATTATTTAATTATTAAAAAAAAATTGTTTTCTATCAAATGTCTCTTGTTATTTGTGAAAGAATAAAGTTTATTTGGACACAGTTCGTGCCCTGCGGCCTAATTGCGCGTGCCCACGTAGCGGCTTATGTGGCTTTTCTTTATACAAGGTCCAATTAAAATAGATGGACAAATTTTAACACAGCGCTCCAAAGATATCCAAGCAAAGCGCAAAGATATCCAAGCAAAAAAAAAACACTGATTAAAGTGATTTTATTTTGACCTAAAATAATAAATTGCCGACACAGTAGTGTATTTTCGTATTTTTTTACCATCGTCCTTATTTTGGTGGTCTGAATGATTTCTAAAATTTTGTCCATCTATTTTAATGGGACCTTATACATATATGGGTTTAATTAAAAATCTAACATTTTATTTAAAACAGGTAGTTATGTTTTAGTTTAAAAAAGAATCGAAGAAAAGAATATTTGTCGTCACAGGACTTGTGTGTCAGTTTTTCCGATTTATGTTTTGATACTTATAATTTGAAAAGTACCTGACCAAAATTTTTTTTAATATTTTGCTGATAACTGTCACGACTTAGCCTATCATCCGATTCCGACTTCACGTTGATTTCTGGAACACCATGCTAAAAAGAGGAAAGGACCCAATATCGAGCCTTGTGGTACACCCATTTTTACTTCTATAATAAATTTATTTGAACTTGCTGTTATCTATCATTTCAATAACATTTTACCAAACTAAGCGCAACTTTTCCAAATCCGTAATGCTCAAGTTTCAAGAGTAAAGTTTCGTGGTCAACGCAATCAAATACCTTGGAGAAGTCACAAAAGATTCATATGGCATCTTGGACATCTTCCGCTCCGTAAATATGTATTTTAATGGTGACACTGGCGTTAGTCGTACAACGTCTCTTGGTGAAACCATACCGTTGATCGTGTAAGAGTTTGTTGGTGTTAAAATGATTAAGCAATTCATTAAACATTATATACCTTTTCAAACACCTTGCTGAAAACCGGCAATACACGGTTTATAATTATCGGTGTCTTTGCTATCCCCGCCTTTGAAAAGTGGTAATACCTTACTGTATTTCATTAGATCCGAAAAACTCCTTGATCCACACACAAATTAAATATTAAGGCTAAGTACGGCGCTGTAGTCTCTGACAGACATGCCCCAAAGTTCATCGGTTAGTTTGATCTTAATTTGCTACTATTATGGGGTTTATATACTTGAATTTAAATTCAATCGGGCAGGATTAAACATTTGCTCCTAATAAATCAATAGAACGCAAGGGCGAGGAATTTAATATTTCAGTACTTTAAAGTGGGATACGGGCAAAGAAATTTACAAATTCTTGAGCAACTTCTTTGTTAGTTATGTCTTTTATTTTTGTTTGCTTTTTTAATTTTATTATCAGCTGATTTAATCTTGTTGCTAATTATACAGGACCTCTATCTTGGAGGTATTTCTAAAAGTTTTAGAGTAAGTAGAAACATATTTATTAAAAGTTAAGAGTTATTATAAGGCTTATGGCCATACAGTTTCAGTTTCAGTTTCAGTTTCCTAATACCGTTAATTGCCCAGTCACTGAACATTTTTTTATTCTCTTCATGACTTTTGTGTACAGTCCCGAGCACAAATATATATATATATATATATATATATATATATATATATATATATATATATATACATATATATAAAAGGAATTCAGGCAAGACCCATATTACATAAAATAAAAATATCACCATGCCTACTGCCACAGAATAAAATTTCTCCAAATAAAAACCCTTTGAATAAAATCTCAATGCATACAAATAATAGTAGGTACATTATGATACATGTGTGCTATGTTGATCATTAAATATGATGTTGATCATAATGATCAATGCACACACGTTTCATACGACGTTTTTCAACACACTTGCGAGGAAAAAAATAAACTTGTATTGTTAAATATTAACTTGTATGGAAAATGGCGCGCTGGGTTTGTTTTTCCGCGCGCCGCGCTAGCTAGCGTGCGCGCGCTGGTTTACCCATAGAGTAAATAATATTCATTCCTACAGGCAAAACCGATAAACAGCCTGTATAAAAAAATAAAATAAACACAAAATAATGTTTAGACTGATCGTAGTGTTGTCGTATGTCAAATTGTAGTTTAGTTAGTATGGAATTAGAAAGTACTATTGGCATAGAGAAATATACATTAATTCAGTGAGAGTCCGCAATGATAGAACGCCAGTGGTCTTCTCCGTTTGGTTCCGGGAGGGACGACGGACAATTTAAGGCGGTACCCCGACCAAAACCGCGTTTTTCTTCGTTATTCAGAGGCTATTAACTCAATAATTATGAGAAATAAACTACATCTGGAAGCACATTATTAATATTCGATATCCTATCATCACGTTGCCCGTTATTATTTGTTTTTATATGTTACTAATACATTTAATATCTCCTTTTAAAAAAGTGACCAAAATTATTGATTGCATGCATCTTTTGCTAAAGTTGACGTTCTATTAATTTGAGTATTTCACCAATGGATAGGGAATTTAAAAATCTAAATAATCCATGTTTTATTTAAAAATATCGCTATTCTTTTTTTATTAAAATAATTCTTAAAAAATTGCGAGTTTTATGATAAAGGGGCGTGCGCAGGGTACGCTGCATCCCTTTCGTACGAGGAAGTCGTGTCGCTCTCTGTCCCTGTCGCGAATGCTCAAGGTTATTTGGTCGGGGTACCGCCTTAAGGTGAATGCGCAGTGGTAAACCGCGAAATTCAAATTTTCTTACGTTTTTTGCAATTCGCAGGTCAGTATCAGGTTGTATCTTGATCAAAATGTATATATATAATAGATATGTATTTACAGAATTGTAGTCATTAGAATCATTTGTTCCCTAATAACTTTTCCATAAGAGATTAATTTGTTCTTATGGAACAAAGGTGTATTAATGATTCTAATGATTATAATTCTGTACATACGTACCTGTTATAGTCGCGAATCATATTTTGATCACTCCACGGTTGGGGTTTACAATGTTTCAAATTAAAGTGTTAATTTATTTGGGGAGGATAGTGTAAATAGACTAGGTAGTCTACAAGGCCTACAACTTTCTCACATTCACAAAATATAATAGAATCTATATAAAAGACAAATAATAGAACAAAAAAAAAAGACTATTTAAACCAAATGACATGATTGCCATTACAAGTTTACAACCACTAATAAAGAGTTGAAATTAGAATTGAAACTATACAGGCTGAATTTTTCAAGTGGGCGTGGATGGCCAAATCCGAAACTATGAGGACTAGCGAAAAGTACTCAAAGGAGTCGCGGGTTCGATTTTGATGAAAACTAAAACTGCATCATTGGATTTTTGAAAAATCAATATTTCTAGCCAGTAATCGAACCTGTTGATTTTGAAAAAAAAAACACACTGTATTATTACACCATTCGATAGTGTCGCTAATAGAGCTCTTTCCTTTAGTTTGCCGTATGTCATTACTTCCCAGAATTTGATCCTTATTAGGGACACTATCGAATGGTGTAATAATACAGTGTGTGTGTTTTTTTTTTTCAAAATCATCAGGTTCGATTCTCTATGTTTTAAAGTAAATTCCATTGAAGAACTCTTAAGCGTTACGCCGTGATGTCGAAAATAGTAAAAAAATGGATATAACTGCGATTTTTATGTATCGAGAAAAATTCGTTGAATCGTGTAAGTACTTATTACATACAATTTTATTTTCTCATAATATTTGTTATGTTCGAGACATTTTCTGTACAGCTCCGATACGTAGACTTATAGAGGTATGAGGAACAGGGTGTAAAGTTCTCACATACTCTATACAAAAGGGAGGATCCTTCGACCAGACGGGTGTTGGATTCATGTCGGGCCGTTGTATCTATATGCTAGTTGCGCGGTTAACTTTGCTTGCGAGATCCAGGATTTTGCATGACGTCAGTATGACGCGTTGTTCGCATGTGGCATTGAAGATACCGCTACAGGCTAAACCCTTTTTTTTTCTTATATCAAATCGGTCATAATTTGTTCCTACTGTTAACTCAGCAAAGGCAGTAACATCATCAGGTTGCGAAACTTGTGATGGTGTATTAAAAATACGACAGTCTGTCAGCCCTGACTTAAGTACTGACCGAGCCAGTACAAACCTCTCTCCGTACGCGACACAGCCGCCAAGACGCACGCACACACGCGCCTGAAGCTTGTAGTAGTGTACCTATCATAGCGCGGTTATATGAAGCTTTGTCTCTGTTCCGTTTCTTTACTCATGTGCCGAGTAGGGTAGGATTTGGACGTACCTTAAGCAAGCAATAATACTTTACAATTATATGTATAGTCGACCAGGTAATTGCTATTTGCTATTAAGATTAAGGTTGAATCTTTAGGTCATAAATCGATCAATGTATTTTTTACTTAAACACCATATGTGACAAATCGTCTAGTGGTAAAACAATAGGTTAATGAAGGAACTCACAGAAAGCCTTAGCGATGGCGATGTTGGCGAGCACCATGACGACGGGCATCATGACGACGGCCGAGCCTAGCGTGTGCACCATGTCCACGAAGGTCACAGTGCTGTTGTCCAGCACGGCGCTGAAGGGCGGCGCCGCCAGGCGCGGCAGGCCCGGCTCCACGCGCCCTGCCAACACAATGTTATCATAGTCCCGCGGCATGCGGCACGGCCAACGCCTCTTCTTATGCAGAGAAGGCATGGGAATTGTTTACTCGTACCACGCTTACTCAATTTCGGGATTGGCCATTTCAGACATGTACGTGTTAAAATCCCGAAATTTCATAATAACTATGACTGAAATACCGACGTCCAAAACCACGAAATTCAAAATACCAAAAGTTTTAAATGCCGGTAGCCGTTATATCGACACATAAAATACCGATGTCCAAATGCCCGAAAGGATAAAACCCCGAATGGACGAAATCCCGAATGGACGAAATACCGATGGATGAAATTACAAAGAGCGGCGACGTAGTTCCCGCGATTACTCGGTACCTACGTATTAAAATCCCTAAATTTCATAATAACTATGACTGAAATACCGACGTCCAAAACAACGAACGAACGTGGTTACAATAGGACGAATCTGTCCCAAAGCCGAATCGGGGCACCCTGACTCCACGTAGTCTTTTAGCTGCTACCCCTAGAGTGTATATAAAAATCCAGAGGCGCGGAGGGAGAGCAGCCCCCGCCCCCTGTAACAAAGCATAGGCAGCCGTGCGAGCCGCAGCGGCTGAGGCTGCGGAGGTGAGCATGAGTGCCTATCCTTTGTTACGTAAGGGCGAAGGGGCTGCACTTCCTGCAGCGCCGGAGACCTTGCAGAAGCAACTTTGTTTTGACAACAAGTGTTTTGAGGCTAGGTTGTCGACGTCGTATTGACATATTGGGTTTCAGCGGCAGGCAGAAAATGGAACTAAATTTAAAGTCTGGGCTAGGCAGGTACCTAAACGTCATTAATCCAAGTAACTTGCCTAGCTGTTTGATCGAATGGCTGAATATCATTCGGGCAGCTAGTTGAACGGCGCCGTTTAGTTGAATGGCTAGGCAGTTAACTGAACGGCTAATTTAACCAGTTGGCTGCGACATATATACTTTCATATGTATTTAGTAAAAAGCTGTTATTTTGATATTACAAACGATGGATGGAATATGTGAATGATGATATGGTTAGAAAGGGGGTGACAAGTTTGGAAGAAAAATACATGTTGCGCCGACGGGCCGACCCCGAATAGATTGGGATAAGGGATGATGATGCTGACAAACAGACGCTTCAATGTGTAGGTACGTATTTGTAAGTATAGATAGTGATAATGTTTACAATTCTTCACATTTCCAGCGACGACTCAAAATGTCTACGACAATTTACTGTAGGTTCAAGCGTGGAAATGAAACGATCAAAAAAATTTCGAGATTTTGATCTTCGGGATATGGATCGTCGGAATTTTAAGCTTTCGGGCAAATGAACTTTCGGGATTTAAAACTTTCGACCAAACAATCATTCGGCGTTTAATTTTTCGGGATTTCTTCCACAGGTATTTTAAAATACGGTCTTTTAAATTTCGGTATTGTAATACGTACCCTTTCAGACTTATATTAAGTCCAGGTTTCCTCGCGATGTTTTTCCTTCGCCGAAATCAGTAATAAAAAAAAAAAAATATTTACAGACTACTTACATAGGCCCACATTGTGTTAGTGTCAAAAAATTATCTTATAAACTATGTTAGTATATACCTACTTAGGAAACAAAAAAAAGATAATAATATAACGACCAAGAAAGAATGTAATGTCGAAGATAAATTCGGAAAGTACATATGAATTGAAAAACATTTGTTAGCATAAGGACAGGTTCGCTTTGCGCTAGATTCGCGTTAGGTCAGATCCGCTTAAGGACAGAAGTACAATCGGATAAAAAGTATTTTTATTCATTACTAGCTTCTGCCCGCGACTTCGTCCGCGTGAAATTCGTACTTTCCTCTAAAAGTTTCGAAAATGTATGTTGGTATGATCTTTATAATTAACTTAAATAAATAAGTATTCGGGCCAATTTTTAAGTTTATAGAACAAAGGAATCAGATTTTTCAAAGAAACTATCCCCGCTTTTCACCCCCATAGGGGTAGAATTTTGAAAAATCGTTTAAGATGTGTTCATAACTTGACTCAAAGTTTATTTATACCAATTTTCGAGCTAATCAAGCCACGCAGTAAAATCCTCCCCTTTAAAATTAACTACCTCTTTTCATACAGTTAGGGGTAGATTTTCGAAAAACCCTGATACACGTTATTCATTATTTTTAGTCCTTAGTATAAATACTGAGTTTCAAGTTAATCGGACAGGGCGTTAAAATTCTTCCATACAAATTTTAACACCCCCCCATTATCTCTTTAGGGGGTATTTTAGAAAAACGAAAAATTCCAAACTTCATAATTTACTTAGATAAGTATTCGTGCCAAGTTTCAAGGTTATTAACTCAATAAATAAGATTTTTCATACAAACAAAATCCCCCCTTTTCACCCCCTTAAAGGTTGAATTTCCAAAAACCCCTTCTTATTCGATACCTACTCTGCACAAAGAACACAACCTCCAAAACTCATGTCCCTAGGACCAGCGGTTTAGACTGTGCGTTGATATTTCAATCAGTTCGTTCATCCTCCTTTGGGGGAGAAATTATCAAAAACGCTGAGACACGTATAAATTAATTTTCAATCGTTAGCCTAAATACAAAATTTGAAGACCCTAACTTTTAAACTGACGGACTTTCATACACAACTTCATCCCCCTTTTTAACCCTTTGGGGTTGGAATTATCAAAAACGCTGAGACACGTATAAATTAATTTTTAGTCGTCAGCCTAAACACAAAATTTTAAGATCCTAACTTTAAAACTGACGGACTTTCATACAAACTTTCATCCCCTATTTAACTCCCTTAGGAGTTGAATTTAAAAAAATCCTTCCTAATTCCTTGTCTACATTTTAAAGGGAACCATTGTGTAAAATTTCAAAATAAATACCTATAACTACTTTAATTAATAAAAGTACCTTCGCTTAATAATTTTTAATTTGAACGAATATTGAAACACTACCAAAACAACTCATACCTATTTTACAAAATAACAACAAAAGAAATTCAAATAAACTATTTAAAGACTAAAAGTCGCGCTGATAAGCACGGTTTCTAAATATCAATTATTATTGTCTGTCAATAAGGTCGAACGCTCTGAACGCATTAACAGCCAAATATTGAATGAAGCTCGCTCTCGGACCTCCCTCCTTTTTATGCCCTACCGCCGCCGCGACCCGTGTCGAGCGCGGCAACCGTTACACAAAAATAATCCTTATAGCATGATTCAGTCTTCACGTGCGACGGCGCGATGGCTTATTTCATGTATAAGTTTGGTGTTTCTATACCGATTTCCATGATTCTTTTTTTATTGAATAGGTACTAATGTTAACTTTTTTAAATTAGGGATGAGTGAGAGTATTATAAACGTAAGAGTAAACAAATATAATCAGAATGCTCCGAACTGCTAAGCTATCAGGAGTTATACGTGTTATTGTGAGTCAACCATAAAAGATAGACATATGCTGTTGCGGGATATTTTTTAGACAATTTTATGTAGAATATTTCCGTCATACATGATTTCTATGTAACTTTAACCATTAAGGCTGCGCACGCGACGGAAGCCTAAAAAATGGAGTAACTTCTCCCGTTTTCCCAACATTTCCCTTCACTACTCTGCTCCTATTGATTGTAGCGTGATGAAAAGTATACTATAACCTGCCCAGGAGTATGAAGAATAATTGTACCAAGTTTCGTTAAAATCCGTCCAGTAGTTTTTGTTTCTATAAGGAACATACAGACAGACAGACAGACAGACAGACAGACAGACAAAAATTTTACTGATTGCATTTTTGGCATCAGTATCGATCACTAATCACCCCCTGATAGTTATTTTGAAAATATATTTCATGTACAGAATTGACCTCTCTACAGATTTATTATAAGTATAGATTACGAAACATCCATTCCCTGTACTAATGTTTAATCCTAATTTTTTTTTCTACAGGGTGTTACGGAAAGGGTATATCAATACAAACGGGTTGAAGAGTGTATCTGGTCTAGAATCTCTGTACAAAATTTCAGCTCAAAAGCATTAATTTTGAAAATGCTTAATATTTTTTTATTTCGACATCACGGCGCTGCACTGGCGCGCGGCGGCGTGATGTGCGTGTACTAGGCGCACAGACACACTACAGATAATGGATAATGACCCGGGTTTTAGACTTGTGAACAGCGTTGAGAAGACTGCTACGATAACAATGATTAATGTTCGATACGATACGGAAGCATATCGAGTGTTTGTGAATAAGGGGGCAGATACACTCTTCAACCCGTTTGTATTGATATACCCTTTCTGTAACAGCCTGTATATTAACCAAATTCGCTAAATGTTTTAAACATTCTAAAGTTGAATTTTGACCTTGTAACGCATTGTTGACAATTTTTTGAATCTTTTTATCCTTTTTTAACCGACTTCAAAAAAGGAGGTTCTGTATTCGACCCGTATGTATGTATGTACTCGTATGTCCGCGATTTTCTTCAAAACTAATGAATCAATTTTGATAATTCTTTCACTAATGTGATCTGCATACTTTCAGGAAGGTTTTAGTATACAGGGTGAATTTAAAAAAAACATGCGACAAATCGAAATGGGAGATTGTACTCATCATTATGAACAACTTTAACTATGGGACCAAACCTGAAATCGTAAAAAAAAAAATCAGCTGTTCCCTACATTTATGTTCGCATAACTCGTCAAAATGTAGGGAACAGCTGATTTTTTTTTAACCGACAAAAAAACGGAGGAGGTTATCAATTCGACGCGTATATATATATATATTTTTTTTTTATGGATGATCACGCATAACTTTTTACAGAGCAGTCCGATTTTGATAATTCTTTTTCTATTGGAAAGGATATACCCCGAAATTGGTCCCATATAAATTTGGAAAAAAAAATCCAACCCTAAGGGTAGGAAAACAGGGGATGATTGATTGTTCACTCACTGATTGTAATGTATGACCACGCATAACTTTTTACATAGTAGTCCGATTTTAATAATTCTTTTTTTATTGGATAGGGCATACCTTCAAGTTGGTCCCACGTAAATTTGGAAAAAAAAATCCTACCCTAAGGGTGGGAAAATAGGGGTGATTTATTGTTCATTCACAGATTTCAATGCTGAGCTGTGTATTACAATTAAAATAAAAGGCCTGTCTATGTTGGTATATAAAGCCTGTTTTTTTAAGTATTTTATTATACAACAAATAATAATTAAAGAAGGATTATATAACAGTTAATATCTAAAGTAAGGTAGGTAGCTATTTTAAAAGTAATCAAAAATTAAGCATGTAGTAATTAGTAAATTATAGCCTCAAAAAATTATTAAATAAAAACTTTTTAAGAAAAAAATTAAACCTCCGAAAAAACTGAAAAGCAAAAAATAAAAACCTTTTTTATTTTACCTTAATAAATAAGTTCTTAAACTAATGCAAGTATACCTAAGAAATTCTGAGTCGGCGCCAAACAATCAATGAACAAAGGTCACTAAATTACCTTAAATTTAAAGAAATAACCAAATCAAATTAATAATGCAACGTGAAATCTCCAGCGATAAATATAACATTCCAAACAAAAAATGCGCTCTCCGCACGACCACTCGCAACGATATTAAGTTGCTTGTTTGGCGCCGACTCAAAATTACTTAGGTATACTTGCATTAGTTTAAGAACTTATTTATTAAGGTAAAATAAAAAAGGTTTTTATTTTTTGCTTTTCAGTTTTTTCGGAGGTTTAATTTTTTTGTTAAAAAGTTTTTTTGAGATTTCAGGTTTGATCCCATAGTAAAAGTTGTTCATTATGATGAATACAATCTCCCATTTCGATTTGTCGCATGTTGTCAATTTCAACCTGTATAATACATTAGGTAATTATTCTTATGTACAAAGTTATATGCATAAATGTACTGCATCTCCGGCATTTCTATGCGAATTTTGATGATTATTCTAGTCGGTGTTTTCAATTCTTCAATGCACTAGTGATAATTGAATTTGTGTGGGGTAGGTCCAACTTAAAAGTGAAAAAATAACTTCAATTTCGTAAGTCGGTGTCGATGGTTCCGCATTCTCGTTTCTTGACACTGACTTCCGAAATTAAAGTTACTTTTTCACTTTGTAGTGCTTTTTTTTTTGAAGTTTCGTTGTTTTTTTGTAAAAAACGTTTTTTTAAGTCTTTTAGTCTACGTCTTTTCCCTTGACTGTAAAGACTTAAACTTAATTTTCTTTCTTGTATTTCATTTTCTTTTTTTAGCAACTGAAGAAAATAATATAAGGCTGGTTTGGGCGGTATTTTTGAATTCAGTCTACAATGGTATCCCTCCACCCCATTTGTTGTTCTGATCTTTTCTCCGTAACAAGAAAATTGTTCAGAAGTGACTTTTTTTTAGCCACTGGGTCGAAAAATAGTTGTGAGACTTAACAAATTCCTCTGTAGCAGGGCCAGCTTCTAATAAAGTTAAGTAAGCCTCAGGGATTGGAGGTAGCAGTGCTAATTGAGTAAACATCCTTGTTATATTTTTTGCCCTCGTTTGTTTTATCCAGGCCAATTATCTTACTCATTTTCCATATTGCATTTAAATAATGGTAAAAACAGTTATGCGAACAATGGAACTTTATGTTGCGGTCTGTACATATTCTGTCTTTAAGCGAATCTGATCTAACGCGAATCTGGCGTAAAGCGAATGTGTCTTTATGCTAACAAAGGTTGAAAAAGTTACATTGGTAATTGCCCGGATTTGAACCCATAACTTCGGCTATGAGAGACGAGACCGTTACCACTGGACTATCACGACATTATACTGTTGTTGTTTGTTTATTTTACGTGCAATGGTGATACACGAGTCACTACGCTGATATAATGTATGAAAATTCTGGAAACACGTAACACGTTTGCTTAGAAAACTGATTCTCAATTGACCGGAAATTCAATTCCCAACTATCATGCCTTGATAATTTCGGTCAGTGGGTCGCCTTAGGGGCGGATTTCTTCCAATGATTCCATATTTGTGGGTTAAATACGGTATATCAGATTTTTGATTGATATCAAAGTAAAATGGCTGTAAGGGCCTGTGCACACCACGTTTTTTAAACGCGCTGTCGATACGCGTCTGTAGCAATTCAGACGCGATACCCACGCGAGTCAGACGCAGCCTGTAGACCTTCTGTAGGATAAAAGCGCGCCGTCGACCCACGTTTCTAAAACGCGCGTCAACGGCGCACACGTGGCAAACGCAAACAAACGCAAACGTGGTGTGCACAGGCCCTAACATAGGACATTGACATAGTGTGTTAATCATATAAAAACAATTGTACTGACTGTATTGACATAAAAAATGCGGCAGGTATTAAATAATGCTCACCGGATAGTTTGAAGAGCGGCTGGTTGGGGTGGTGCGTGAGGTAGGCGAAGGACGACGCGGCCAGCACCACGAGCGCGTTGCGGCTGATGGACAACAGCCACAGCGCGCGCGCCAGGCGGCCCGAGCGCACGCGCACGTCCTTCAGCTTCTGCATGCACACACCGAACGCGGAGTAAAGTTACAGCCGATGGCTAATCTAAAGCTTATGGCTTCAGATTAATCCACCAGGCTTGCTAATTGTCTTGACCATGTCCTGCTGAAGTCGACACACATACTACTCTGTCAAAAAAGTACCGGGAAAAGATCAATAATCACAAAATGTTAGTTATTCATCCAAATTTATTTTATCGCCTTCAAAGTATGTTCATTCAGTAACGATACACCTACGCCAACGAATAATCCAATTATCAAAACATTTTTGCGGAATTGTATTTAGTTCTCGCCGGGGATTCTCCTTATGTCTACAGGGCATCATCTGTACAGATAGTATCATAAACACGGCAAACACACACACACACATATACACACTCACCCCACTTCCACTGTTACATTTATACTACATAGTAACCTCCACACAGAGTTTATTCTCTTTTTTATTTCTTTTGAAATGTTTGTAATTCTTTTAATTAACTTTCTTTGGGAAGTCTGGAACAATATTTTTGCCTATTTTAAGTTGGGCCGATGGGCGTTGAAAGCTGCGATATAGTATTTGATTTTTCACTTCTCATGTTCTAAAAGTTCGTCTTTATGTTGTGCTTAGGCGACATAAAATCGCTTTTTATGTTCTAGTGCATAAAGTATTTTTTTTTTTTTCTAAGAATAAGGTAATCAGGCCCAACAGCCACTCGCACAATAAAACTTCGCAGATTAAAGTCGTGATTTATTTCATTTTCTTTAATTTATACCACTTCCGTGTTTTCTATCGTTAATTTAATCAAATCAGATAAAATAGTTGCCATTTATTATTTAGTCGAATGATACATGTTGAAAATTAAAAAAAAAAACTTTTAAAAAGTTTCGTGGTGGGAATTAGCTATGCTTTGCAACATTTTTGATTAATTATGTACTGTATACTTTATGCCTGTTTCATTTTCTCGCAATCGAAGTGAAAAGCAGAGTGTATAACTCAGGCAGAAACGAGCCATTTTATCCCTCGACTTTAAACGTCTCGGGGTAAAATAGCTTCTTTTATGCACTAGTTGTACAATCTACTATTTGCGGCTATCTTCGTTATCCTTTGTATATTGTAAACTTAAGTTGTTCCAAATAAACTTTATTTTATATTTATTTTTATTAGATTAACCACACATTTTTCGAGTTCAAGTTTGCCATAACTTTACTCCACGTTAATTAATAAGGGGATTAGGGTTTGGTTTTTTCAGTTTAGTAGAGCGCTTATTATGGGACTGGTCCAGGGAAGTGTAACCACAATATCTTATATTGATTGTAGCCTGTGCAGCGTTGTGTAGTTGCGGTTTGAAGGGTACGGGTACATACCCTGAGCAGCAGCAGCACGCAGCAGTTTGAAGGGTACGGGTACATACCCTGAGCAGCAGCAGCACGCAGCAGTTTGAAGAGTACGGGTACATACCCTGAGCAGCAGCAGCACGCAGCAGTTTGAAGAGTACGGGTACATACCCTGAGCAGCAGCAGCACGCAGCAGTTTGAAGGGTACGGGTACATACCCTGAGCAGCAGCAGCACGCAGCAGTTTGAAGAGTACGGGTACATACCCTGAGCAGCAGCAGCACGCAGCAGTTTGAAGAGTACGGGTACATACCCTGAGCAGCAGCAGCACGCAGCAGTTTGAAGAGTACGGGTACATACCCTGAGCAGCAGCAGCACGCAGCAGTTTGAAGGGTACGGGTACATACCCTGAGCAGCAGCAGCACGCAGCAGTTTGAAGAGTACGGGTACATACCCTGAGCAGCAGCAGCACGCAGCAGTTTGAAGGGTACGGGTACATACCCTGAGCAGCAGCAGCGCGCAGCAGCACGCAGCAGTTTGAAGGGTACGGGTACATACCCTGAGCAGCAGCAGCACGCAGCAGTTTGAAGGGTACGGGTACATACCCTGAGCAGCAGCAGCACGCAGCAGTTTGAAGAGTACGGGTACATACCCTGAGCAGCAGCAGCACGCAGCAGTTTGAAGAGTACGGGTACATACCCTGAGCAGCAGCAGCACGCAGCAGCACGCAGCAGTTTGAAGAGTACGGGTACATACCCTGAGCAGCAGCAGCACGCAGCAGTTTGAAGAGTACGGGTACATACCCTGAGCAGCAGCAGCACGCAGCAGCACGCAGCAGTTTGAAGGGTACGGGTACATACCCTGAGCAGCAGCAGCACGCAGCAGTTTGAAGGGTACGGGTACATACCCTGAGCAGCAGCAGCACGCAGCAGTTTGAAGAGTACGGGTACATACCCTGAGCAGCAGCAGCACGCAGCAGTTTGAAGAGTACGGGTACATACCCTGAGCAGCAGCAGCACGCAGCAGTTTGAAGAGTACGGGTACATACCCTGAGCAGCAGCAGCACGCAGCAGTTTGAAGGGTACGGGTACATACCCTGAGCAGCAGCAGCACGCAGCAGTTTGAAGAGTACGGGTACATACCCTGAGCAGCAGCAGCACGCAGCAGTTTGAAGAGTACGGGTACATACCCTGAGCAGCAGCAGCACGCAGCAGTTTGAAGAGTACGGGTACATACCCTGAGCAGCAGCAGCACGCAGCAGTTTGAAGGGTACGGGTACATACCCTGAGCAGCAGCAGCACGCAGCAGTTTGAAGAGTACGGGTACATACCCTGAGCAGCAGCAGCACGCAGCAGCACACGGCGCCGAGCGTGGCGTCGGCCGGCCGCACGTCGTCCCACTTGGTGACGATGAGGCGGATGTTGTCTCCGACGGACTCGGCCGTGAAGCTGAGCCCCAGCAGCCCCTTGAGCTGCGCTGCCACGATGATGAGCGCCGTGGCCGACGTGAATCCGCTCGTCACCGACGGGGAGATCAGGTCCACCAGGAAACCTGTCAGACAACCTAATATTTGAACACGTTCTGCGTCACATTACACATATTTGCGTTAGCTTTGTCGCTAACGTTTATGTACATATTTTTATTTTATTAGATTTGTCAAAAGGAGAATGTAAAGATCGTAACAAGTGGCGTTTTGAAGTTTCTGCCTACCATGGGAAAAAATCGAGTTTATGTAATCTGTAGGTATATTTTTTTCATTCAACATTCTGAAATATGTCTGACTGCTGTGTGTGTGTGCAGCTGTTGTCTGACTGCCGTGTGTGTGTGCACCTGGTGTCCGACTGCTATGTGTGTGTGCAGCTTTTGTCTGACTGCTGTGTGTGTGTGCAGCTGTTGTCTGACTGCCGTGTGTGTGTGCACCTGGTGTCCGACTGCTATGTGTGTGTGCAGCTTTTGTCTGACTAATGTGTGTGTGCAGCTGTTGTCTGACTGCCGTGTGTGTGTGCACCTGGTGTCCGACTGCTATGTGTGTGTGCAGCTTTTGTCTGACTGCTGCGTGTGTGCGCAGCTGTTGTCTGACTAATGTGTGTGTGCAGCTGTTGTCCGACTGCCGTGTGTGTGTGCACCTGGTGTCCGACTGCTATGTGTGTGTGCAGCTTTTGTCTGACTGCTGTGTGTGTGTGCACCTGGTGTCCGACTGCTATGTGTGTGTGCAGCTTTTGTCTGACTGCTATGTGTGTGTGCAGCTTTTGTCTGACTGCTGCGTGTGTGCGCAGCTGTTGTCTGACTAATGTGTGTGTGCAGCTGTTGTCCGACTGCCGTGTGTGTGTGCACCTGGTGTCCGACTGCTATGTGTGTGTGCAGCTTTTGTCTGACTGCTGTGTGTGTGTGCAGCTGTTGTCTGACTGCCGTGTGTGTGTGCACCTGGTGTCCGACTGCTATGTGTGTGTGCAGCTTTTGTCTGACTAATGTGTGTGTGCAGCTGTTGTCTGACTGCCGTGTGTGTGTGCACCTGGTGTCCGACTGCTATGTGTGTGTGCAGCTTTTGTCTGACTGTGTGTGTGTGCGCAGCTGTTGTCTGACTAATGTGTGTGTGCAGCTGTTATCTGACTGCCGTGTGTGTGTGCACCTGGTGTCCGACTGCTTTGTGTGTGTGCAGCTTTTGGCTGACTGCTGTGTGTGTGCGCAGCTGTCATCTGACTAATGTGTGTGTGCAGCTGTTGTCTGACTGCCGTGTGTGTGTGCACCTGGTGTCCGACTGCTATGTGTGTGTGCAGCTTTTGTCAGACTGCCGTGTGTGTGTGCAGCTGTTGTCTGACTAATGTGTGTGTGCAGCTGTTGTCCGCGACTTCGTCTGCGTGCATTTTAGTGTTTTACATTTTTTAATAAAAATATATCCAGGATATAAAGTACCCTATGTACGGACTTTAACCTAGAGTAGGCTCTAGGTTCAAGGCTTACTTGACAAATTTCATAATGATTGGTTCCGTGGTTTAGGCGTGAAAAAGTAACATCATTTAAATTGCTCAAAAGCGAGAATATTTTCAAATTGGCTACGCGTACTTACTGATGAATCGGCGACATTCAGGCGCACAGTCGCACGTCGGTCAAATACGTGAAAATGAAACAATACCTTATACAATTTTAAGATCAATCTTAATTTTAAGGTTAATTTATGTCGTTATTTAGAAGGTACCATGTTTCATTGAAGACTCGCTCGCTGTTGACACAACCACGGTAACACAATTACACAACGTCTAATAATGTACCTAATTAGGTAAACATTTGAACAATATTTATGTGGTATTAAGAGAAATTAAAATGTTCGCGCATGTCATAAACATCGCGCGATAAGGAGTGTTTAGTTAAAGGGTGCATACCTGCAAGGCTAAGTCAACAATACAAATCAGTGGGTGTTCAACTAATGAATAAATACGGAGCATGGCGGTGAATGTGCCCGGCTGTAAGAGTAGGGGAATGCTAGAGAAACGAAGGATAGATTGCGTATAAGATGGTATGGCTAGAAAGGGGTGTCGGTGACTATAGATGGCTAATAATTATATATACGTATGTGGAAGGAGACATGCTCCGCCGACTCCCAAGTAAATGAGGATAGGGGCAGGATGATGGTGATGGAGCATGGCAGTGTAAAGACACTGCGTTACCTAATCGCAGCAGGCCCATGATGAGCACGACGCAGCCCGACAGGAAGGTGAGCAGCACCACGAACTCCACGGGCAGGCCGCGACAGATCTGCAGCGTGAACAGCGCCATGAGGCTGGTGGGCCCGATGGACACCTCCTTCACCGTGCCCAGCACCACGTACAGCATCGTGCCTGCGGAAACCTTCCTCATACAAACTGCCCCACACAGCACAGGCCTGCCTCTGCTGGGACTGCACACACGCTGTAATACAAACTGCACTAGGAGTAAAATAACATCTTTACATCATCATCAACTAACATACAACTACAACATAAAGAGTATTCTATTCTACAACATTGTAAAGAAACACACTTATGTTAATTGAAATAAACAAGTTTTTTCTTCTAGATGGTTTAACTATTTGCAGTTCATACATATTTTTTCGAAATCGCAAGCGTTGACAGCGAAGCAAACCCCTTGCACCAACGAGGTTATCTTACAAGTTATCAGCTCTACAACAAAAAAAGGTAATAGGGGAAGAGGGAAGCCTGCTGGCAGGGGGAGGACACCGCGAGATGCTACATTAGTGGAGAGCCTGGAGCGCTAAACACATGAAAACCTCGGATTTCAGTTACAGTGAACGAAGTTTTAAAATCCAAATGGAATATTTACTTAGCTAATAATAACATAGGTACACAACAAAAGTATAGTATTAAAAGTATAGTAATAAAACAACTATTTTCCAGCGAAAATAGTTGTTTTAATACTCTACTCTCTTCCGACATCCACAAGTACCTCCACACACCTTTTTGCGATTACAAAGTAACATTTTCAATAGGTCATCCGGAGCTGGCAATTGATTCATATTGGGACGAACGTGTTATTGGAATACTTCCGTCTCCAATTTTCAATATCTAGCCACATCTGGATATGCAGGTAGGTATGTACCTACACAATTTGTAGGTTTTCAATCGCTACATCAGTTTTATAATAGCCGCTGTAGGAGGTAATGATGTGTAAAGAACACTTGTTTTATGGCTATTGTTTTTATGAAAGAATTGAACCTCAACACAGCAAAATAATTAATTTTTGCTAGAGCTCCATTTAAACCCAAAATATATGCTACACCCACCTAATAGTACATTATTGCAGCGGCCAGCAAATGAAGACTTACTGGTCATCAAAAAAATCGGCTCACCTGCAGCTTTACAGCAAATCACGTTTTTAGGGTTCCGTACCCAAAGGGTAAAAACGGGACCCTATTACTAAGACTCCGCTGTCCGTCTGTCTGTCTGTCACCAGGCTGTATCTCATGAACCGTGATAACTAGACAGTTGAAATTTTCATAGATGATGTATTTCTGTTGCCGCTATAACAAAAAATACTAAAAACAGAATAAGATAAATATTAAGGAGGGCTCCCATACAACAGACGTGATTTTTTGCCGTTTTTTGCTTGATATTAATAACGGCAACAGGTAGATGCTTGAAATATTTACAGAATAGGTACTTAGTAGTATATTCACTTTAAAAATAAATAATGAAATTAAAATAAAATAAAATAATAGTCCGGTCAAGTTAGCTTCAAAAATAGGGGTAAGGTTACATTAATTCGCATAAAGCTGAAAATTGGTATAAATGTTTGGAACACCAATACAAATAAATTGTCAAAAGTCCCCATCGATCCGACGTGTGCAAAAAAAATATTCAAGGTCAAATGTTGCCAAAATCGGTTTTTCACATTTTTCAGCTAAACGGTAAGTTTTATCATAAAAATAGTTGAGACAAAATTGTTCATCATGCAATTATCTACAAAAATTGTTTTACACTTTTTTCCTAAGAATTACCATTTCGGAGATATAGCGATGCAAAAAATTGAAACAGTTGTGTTCTTCATAGTACATAGTATGTCAATTACCTTTATATACGTTACAGAGCCGTAATACAAGTAAAAATATTAGTTTTCGTGGCGTATACATACATATTATACAATTCTAAGAATATAAACTTTCTTTGAATATAAACTTTTCTTTGAATGATTTAGTTAGACAGTATGCCTTAAGTTCCATTAGATGATTATCAATCAGACGAATAATTTTCCCAAATTACTCATAACTTACACCGCTTTCATCATTTCCAATAGTACTATTTTTATTTGATATAATACTTTTTACTCAACAGGACCACAATAGATCGTGGAATAGGCCTACCGGGGAAACCACTTCAAAAATGCGCCAAGTACACTTCCTCACGGGTGGCGCGGAAACGTGCATAATAAGAAGAACACAACTTTTTCAACTTTTTGCATCGCTATATCTCCGAAATGGTGATTCTTAGGAAAAAAGTGTAAAAACGATTTTTGTAGATGTTGAACAATTTTGTCTCACCTTTTTTTATGATAAAACTTACCGTTTAGCTGAAAAATGCAAAAAACTGATTTTTGCAACATTTGACCTTGAATTTTTTTTTTTTGCACAAGTCGGATCGATGGGGACTTTTGACAATTTATTTGCAACTAGCTGCGCCCCGCGGTTTCACGCGCGTAAATGTCGATCCCGTGGGAATATCGGGATAAAAACTATCCTATGTCCTTTCCCGGGACTCAAACTATCTCTATACCAAATTTCATCTAAATCGGTTCAGTGGTTTAGGCGTGAAGAAGTAACAAACATATAAACACACACACTCACAAACTTTCGCCTTTATAATATTAGTGTGATTAGTGTGATGGTGTTCCCAACATTCATACCAATTTTCAGCTTTATGCGAATTAATGTAACCTTGAATGTCTATTTTGACTGGGCTATAAGGGGGGCGGGCTCCCATACAACAAACGTGATTTTTTTTATGTATTATGTAGTGTTAAATATTGTACAGTGGTACGGAACCCTTCGTGTGCGAGTCCGACTCGCACTTGGCCGGTTTTTCTTTAGCGAAACACAAAAAAATGGTTTAGTACTGAAGCACTTTGCCCGCGACTTCGTCCGCGTGTATTTCGTACTTTCCTTTAAAAATTTCGAAAATGTAAGTTTATGATCTTTATGATTTATTTAGATAAATGGGGCAATTTTTAACCGACTTAAAAAAAGAGGTTCTGTATTCGACCCGTATGTATGTATGTCCGCGATTTTCTCAAAAACTAATGAATCAATTTTGATAATTCTTTCACTAATGTGATATACATACTTTCAGAAAGGTGAGCAGAAGGATGGTGCTGATCCATGCGTCATGTTCGTGAACGGACGTCGTCGGTTGAGACTGGTCATCTCTTAACTGCCAAGGCTTATTTTTAATCTTATTTCTTGTATTGTTTCTTCATTTGTTTGTTTTTTTACATTGTTCTCACATATAGAAGCAACAAGAATAATGTACCCAGGATTAAGTAATATCTTGATTTAAAAAGAGTGTCCATGGAGTTTCTTGCCCGTTCTTCTCCATTGAGATCTACGCTTTGGAATGGACAACTAGCTTCAACTTTCTGACCAACTGACCGACTACTTAATTTTGACAATTCAAAAGTGCCTGTAATGGTTTAATTGAAATAAATGCTTTGAGTTGAGTTTGAGTTTGAAAGGTTTTAGTATACAGGGTGAATTTTCCAAGTGGGCGTGGATGGCCAAATTCTAAACTATAAGGAATAGCGAAAAGTACTCAAAGGAGTCGCGGGCTCGATTTTGATGAAAACTAAATCTGCATCATTGGATTTTTGAAAAATCAATATTACTAGCCAGGAATCGAATCTGTTGATTTTGAAAAAAAAAAACACACTGTATCATTACACCATTCGATACTGTCCCTAATAAGGATCAAATTCTGTGAAGTAATGACATACGGCAAACTAAAGGAAAGAGCTCATTTTTAACAATAGTAGATTGTTATGCAAGGGTCGAAAGCTAAAGGAATCAATTCATATACGAGGCATTTAGACGCCCGAGCGCAGCGAGGGCGGCCATAGCCCGAGTAGGAATTGATGACTTTCATCCGTGTTAAACACTGTACTTTTCATTTCGAATATAAGGAAAGTAAAAAGTAGTAGGTTTTCTAAAGTATTTATTGATAACAATAATCAATATCTTCAATTGATGAATGAGGAGAATAACTGGAGTGGTGTGCTTGGGAATAAACCAGTAAATGAGGGGTTAGTGAGAATGATTAGTATGGATGAAGTGAGAATAGCAGTAACTGGGATGAAGAATGGTAAAGCAATAGGTCCAGATGGAATACCAGTTGAAGTATGGAAGTTATTACGGGTAGATGGATGGACGTGGTTAGCTTTATTCTTCAATAAGTTGTTGTTGGAAGAAGCCATACCTGACGAATGGTGTAACAGTTCGCTGGTGCCCATCTTTAAAAACAAAGGTGATGTGCTGGAGTGCAACAACTATAGAGGAATAAAGCTAATGTCACATAGTATGAAGGCTTGGGAGAAAGTTATTGAAAGGCGACTGAGAGAAGAGAGTGAAATTTCGCTAAACCAATTCGGTTTTATGCCTGGTCGAGGAACAACGGATGCCATCTTTGCCATCCGCCAGCTGTGCGAGAAATACAGAGGTGCGCATAAAAACTTGCACATGGTATTTGTTGACCTCGAAAAGGCATACGACAGAGTGCCTCGTGAAGTTTTGTGGTGGGCGCTGAAAGAGAAAGGTGTGCCAGGGAAGTATGTGCAGTTGATTAGAGCGATGTACAGTCGATGCAGTACCCAAGTCCGGTCTACAGTGGGCACTACTGGCAGCTTTGATGTGGCTGTCGGCTTGCACCAGGGTTCAGCACTCAGCCCGTACCTCTTCGTGCTAATAATGGATGCCCTTACATCGGATATCCAAGAAGAGGCTCCCTGGTGTATGCTGTTCGCCGATGACATTGTGCTGGTTGCCGACAACGGCTTAGAGGTCCAGAGCAGATTAGAGGTGTGGTGGGAAAGACTCGAGACCGTTGGCCTGAGAGTAAGTCGGACCAAAACAGAATATCTGTTTTGCGATTTTGGCGGTCTCTCCAGTCCTGTGCCCATATCTCTCGCCGGAACGCCCATATCGATCTGCTCCGACTTTCGGTACCTCGGGTCGCTTGTCCAAGGAGATGGCGAAGTAGACCGAGACGTAACGCATCGGATCAACTCAGGATGGATGAAATGGCGACAGGTCACAGGAACAACTTGCGACCCACGGATGCCCCTTAAGTTAAAGGGGAAAATTTATAAGTCTGTGATACGGCCTGTCGTACTGTATGGGTCTGAATGCTGGGCTGTGAAGAAGACGGATGAAAAAAGATTGCATGCAGCGGAGATGAGAATGTTGAGATGGATGTGTGGAGTGACGAGAATGGATAAAGTAAGAAATGAGTATATAAGAGGAAGTTTGAAAGTGGCGCCAGTGAAAGAAAAGTTGAAAGGAAATCGTTTGGCTTGGTATGGGCATGTGATGAGAAGGGACGAAACGCATGTGACTAAAAGAGTGATGAATATACATGTTGATGGATGGAGAGGGAGAGGAAGGCCGAAGAAAAGATGGATGGACTGTGTGAGGAATGATATGAAAGAGAAGGGAGTGAATGATAGCGTGACGGTTGACAGGGGAGAATGGAAGAAGAAAACGTGTTGCGCCGACCCCAAGTAACATGGGATAAGGGCAGGAAGAAGAAGAAGAATCAATATCTTCAATTCTTCAATGCTCTAGTGTTAATAGAATTTTTGTGGGGTAGGTACTTACAACTAAAAAGTGAAAAATAAAAACTTTTTTTTACAAAAAAAAAAACAACCGACTGCAAAAAAAAAATTACAAAGTGATAAATAACTTTAATTTCGGAAGTCGGTGTCAAAAAACGAAAATGCGAACCCAACGACACCGACTGCCGAAATTAAAGTTAAATATCACTTTGTAGTTTTTTTTTTAAAGTCGGTTGTTTATTTTTGTAAAAAAGTTTTTTCAGTTTATAGATCAAAGGAATCAGATTTTTCAAATAAACTGTATTCCCGTTTTTCACCCCCACAGGGGTAGAATTTTTAAAAATCGTTTAGGATGTGTTCATAACTTGACCCAAACATTATTTATATCAATTTTTGAGTTAATCAAGCCACACAGTAAAATGCCCCCTGTAACATTAACTACCCCTTTTCACCCCGTTAGGGGTAGATTTTCGAAAAAACCTGATACACGTTATTCTTTATTTTTGGTCTTAAATATAAATACCGAGTTTCGAGATATATGGACCGCGCGTTAATATTCTTCCATACAAATTTTTACACTCCCCAATCCCCCTTTAGGGGGTAGTTTAGAAAAACAAAATACTTATGCCCAACTTCATAATTTACTTAGATAAGTATTTGTGCTAAGTTTCAAGTTAATTAACTCAAACAATAAGATTTTTCATACAAACAGAATCCCCCCTTTTCACCCCCTTA
The DNA here is from genome assembly GCA_947508005.1 of Amphipoea lucens. Lineage (NCBI taxonomy): Eukaryota > Metazoa > Arthropoda > Insecta > Lepidoptera > Noctuidae > Amphipoea > Amphipoea lucens. The sequence continues at coordinate 24,486,842 of OX382358.1, forward strand.
AAGGTTGAATTTCCAAAAACCCCTTATGAGTGCTCCCCTACATTATAAAAGGAAGCCGTGTGCAAAATTTCACATTCCTAGTCTCAGTAGTTTCGGCTATGCGTTGATATGTCAGTCAGCCAGTTTCTCCTTTTATATATGTCGTGGCCAGATCATAGAATTGATCATTTCATGAAGTGTTCGGTCATTTCATGAAATGGTTGTGTATCATGAAATGGCCAGCTAAGATTGACCATATCGTTTAAAAGTCAACGTTTAATGATATATCATTCGACGTTTGGCCATATCATGAATTTAGGGTTCGCATAATACTTAAACGACGTCAGGGGCACCCCGAGGTTCGGTCTGGTTAGGTTCCTTTAAAACCTGCAGACAGAAATAGGAGCCCCGCGCAGCGGGGCTCCGTCGACCTAACGTCGTAAGAAATAAAACGAGCATGCTAAATTTATAGATACTTTAGAATATTATGCTTAATCATTATTATGATTAGAGAAATTATGCGTAAGCTGTTATGCGAAAATATAATTAGGAGAAACAAAAGTATGCCAAGTTATATTAGGTCTTAAAATTTTATGCAAATGGATAGGGAACCCACAGAGGAAACCGACATCAACGCCTCTACCGGCGGATATTCTAATTATTTTACGATATGATCACTAATGTTTGGCCACATCATGAAGTAGTCGTACCTTTAACTGTTCATTTATTTATTTCATATCGTCAAACGTTGAGTAATCATTGATCTGGCCAGACCACATCATGATGTGGCCAATAGACAGTGAAACATTTCATGAAATGCGACCATTTCATGAAATTCTCGAGCATTTCATGAAGTGAGCAAATCTACGATATGGCCATGACATTTACATGATTTGGCCGCTAAACCACGACAGATATGGATTTTCATACAACTTTTGCCGGCCGCTGCTCGCATGTATTTGGCCAGTACAGTAATTTCGATTTATCTCGAAGAAGGTTGTCAAAATAATGTTCAAATTTCCAAGCATGTTTGAGAAAACGATATTAACATGAAATCTCTAGAAAACTCTGTTTCAGACTGAAAGAACGGGTCGATTTGCTCCGAAACGTCAAATCAGCACTCAACAGTATTTCTGTACAAAAAAATTGTTTAATCATAATATCGACCATCAAAATAATAAACAAACATGTGAAACAGCTATCTGTGAAACAATCGATCATTATTAAACAAAAAGTGGGTGGGTCGATTTTTTTGATGACCAGAAGTCGGGACAATGCAAAACACTTCTTGGGAATTCATTACAATCGGTGGGAGAGTGACCAGTCTGGAGACGAGCTCTACAGAGTCGTACTGACCGCCGTCTAACCGACCTAAACACTAATAATTAAGATACCTAATTAGGAAAAACGAAAATTTTATCAGCCTAGAGTAATTTAGGAACAGTCACATGTGGAGATAATAGTAGATAGACCTAGATAACGCAAGTATCACGATCTGTATGAGAACCAAGCGTGCCATTTTTTGACTACCTACTATGACGTCACAAGCACTTTAGTGATGGGAAAATCAAATCGATTCGAAGACGCCGCCGCACCCGTCTCGCCCCACCCCCGGGGCCTAGCGCCAGCGCTCACGCTCACCCAGCCAGCAGTACTCAGGACTGAACGCTAAAGTGGCGGCTTACGATTTTTGTACGTAAGCTGGGCATGCCAAGTGGTTGCTCTTGCGTTATCCAGGTGTATCTATATCTGTGCTATAGTCACATCTCTGCCTAACCCTTCGGGGGATACAGGCATGACGGTATGATATGATAGAACAGGTCGCGTGACGTACCCACGAACGAGGAGTAGAGTCCGTACTGCACGGGCAGGTTGGCGAGGCTGGCGTAGGCGATGCTCTGCGGCACCAGCGTCAGGCCCAGCGTCACGCCGGCCACCAGGTCCGCCAGCGCCGCCACGCGGCCGTAGCGCGGCAGCCAGCGCAGCAGCGGCACGCGCCGCCGCAGCACGCTCCGCCAGCCGCGCGTCTTGCCGGCGCGGCGCGGCAGCGGGATGCCCAGCTCAGACTCCATGCTGCGAGCTTAGACGGACGAACGACTACGACGACTATGGCCACTGTTTATGGATCAGCTTCGTTAATTAATTAAATTAATTAATCAGTAGGTATTACAATGTTGAGTGTGTCGCGCGTCCGAGCCCGCCGCGCGAGCCTCACTGTGCTTTCGGATGGGCGAGCTGCCGCCCGTTATAATTTAATTAATTATCTCGGTATCAGTAAACCTTTCCGATGTGTAAGTAAACAGCGCGGGACAAACTCCGCTACTACAGCGCTCGTTGCAGCGCAGTGCTCGCTCTGCGCAGTGTCACACTCGCTGCTCGTCTGCCGCCGCACCACGGCAGAGATCACACACGTGTTGTATAATATTGTAATGACACTACGTTACTGTATTTAGGTTCAAAACAACTGACGTCTTCTCCTCAAACCGAGCTCACAATTCTCACGACACTTACGAAATGTTTTGCCGCAATTTGAAGAGGAAATGCGCTCGGCGTTCTACTCACACAAGCGTATTGTTCAGTGTTTTCCCTGGATATTAGTGTCATTACACTATCACAAACACACATTAGGTGTAATAGTTCCGCGCCACACACTGAGTCACTCACTGCTGGACTGCCACACAAGTGTCCTCGATCATTCAAAGCTATCGAATACTAACAAATAAGAAATCAATCTTTGCTTGAGCTATTTGGTTGCGATAATCTAGTTAAGACTTAATAGCGAAAACGAAAAACATCCTTTTTCTTAAATTGACTACGACCTCAAATAACTTTGAACTTGGATTCCGCAGTGATCAATTGATCGCTGAGATTAAACGAAGTCGCTACCAGCGTTAACTAGTGATAGCCATCGTGGCCACAAACAAGTGCAAGCGGCGCGGTGTTCGGGCACCGTGTGGCCGCGCCGCCCGAGCCCACTGACCACACGAGTTTACAACACCCGTGTAAATAAAAAAAGCTACTTCAAAGACTTCAGTACGCTTCGTGGACGAACGAAGCTTCGTGTTCGCACGGCGCATCGTCCTCGCAGCAATCACGGGTAGGTATAAACCGAACGGGCAGTTCCTACATCCTACGTACAGCAAACACTTTTCACCACAGCCACGATGGCGTGTGTCAGGGAGCCACCAGGTTCCATCGAGCGCCATGTCCACGGTCACTGTCTTGTTTATTTCAAAGCTGGCTTATATGGGTATGTTATGGAAACTCAACATGACGGTTTATTCCCGGTCGTCCCCACTGGGCACGAGTGGGAAAAAATGTTTCGTTCCTTCCCAGTGATGACGATTGGAACTTTTTATTTCCCACTCGTTCCGCTATAGACCGAGAGTTGAAATGCAATAAGGGGGTTTTCAATAAGAGATTTCACGGATTTCTCCCACTCGTGCCCAGTGGGGACGACGGGGCGGGGACGACCGGGAATAAACCAACATGACGTAGACAGAAGTACGAGTAATGTAATCATTTCATGAAAATGCAAAACAATGTCATTGACCGCTGTTGTTATAATAGGTAGGTATATCCTAAGGTGTGACGTGATGAATGTCACGCCCGGGTCTATGATTGAACACGATCGTCACCGTCGTAACAATGCCGAAACTTCCCGCTGGCTGCGATAAAGTACGGCAGGTGATGTTGACAGATTCGAGCATGGCAGCGAATTGCACGCGTGATCGCGACCTGCTTCAAAATATGAAAAACAGTACGTACTTAGTTGTCTAACCATTCCACACGTCTATTACTCTTTTAAACAAACCTTTATTAATACGTTAGTACTGTTACAAGCGTCCATCACACTCGTTAGTGCTGACACTGATCTGCAGGCTGGACAGGACTGGGAGCCTGCCGCCCGCGCGAACACAACTGTCCACAGCGACGGCTCTGCAGGTCTGCAGGGGGTGGGGGGGGTGGGGGGTGTTTGTCGTGTTGTGCCACTTCGCCTTAGTATCTGTTCAGCTATTTCTTGAAACCTTTAGCGTTGCAACAGAATATAAGCTCTCTGCATCCTTCGATATCTGTTTTATACTTTTGTTTGATTGCTTGCCTATTTTTCTTCTGGGTTTACATAATGAGCTATGTACTTATAGTCGTGCAAGACTTGCACAAGTACCGAGGCACTTAATTCATGCAAAAATTGTAGTTAAGTTGATACCCGATAGTGAGTAGCATTCGCTTCATTGCATACTGGTGTTTAACCTGAATATTTGCCCACATGCCGACCGCTCCTACTAGTTTTAATGAAGCTCCTTAGCCGGTGTGTCAGCGAGAAATGATCATATTACGAGCAGCTAGGCGCCTGCGCCATTACGAATGCCGCGAATACCGGTGTCGGTAGCTCGCCACACAGCGGTTGACACCAGCCCACTAGGTACCTGCCAGCTCCTCATCTTACTTATTTTGATATGCATCTGTTGAGTCTTTATTTTATTTTACTTTGGGCTCATCGAGTACATATCAGCTTGCTATACGGCCGGATGATTTAAAGGTAATTTTAATTTTGGCGAATAGTGTGAGCAATCTGTAAATATTCAGTGGGCACTAGAGATTTGCTAATGGAATAACAAACAGAAATAACAAACGACGAAATTATCTGGTTTAGTGACATGTAGTAGTTCACAGAATATGTAAGCTGTTTATTTACCGATGATTTTATAACATGAAGAGATGACACTTGGAGATAGCTAATGTTAATAATTATAAAGATTGATGTCAACGATTACCGCAGCGCCTGTCAACATCAACACGACGCCGCGCCGCCGCGGCGCGCGGGGAAGCGAGCGACATTGACACGTCTACCAACGTCGGGAACGACTCGCTGATATCTATTGTGCTGTATCTATTATTTATTGAGATTCTTATCTATTTATAGACGCTAGGCTTTAGGTGATAGTCTGTGACATTGCTACTACTGACACGGATGCCTCGCCTGCCTCCGACTGTTGTTTGCTACACCTACCTAGACTTAAATTATAATAAGTACCTAGAATTCACATAACACAACGTCGAGTTGAAACCATATACGTTGTAGTAACGAATCTTAATTTCGCATGATAATAAATTAAAACTTAATTTTAATCGTTGTTTATAATGAGCGAACTCGAACGGGATGGATTAGCATTTGCGAACGTATCGATTTCACTAAAAATAAACGAAAAACTAGAAAAACAGGCGCAACAAGTCGGCCGAGTGTACGTAACTACGTACCGTCACCACAGAATAAGAAATAAGATAATATAGCAGAATAATTCGTTAGCACGTGAGGTTCTAATACCTGCGCGTGCGCCAGTACGTCGGCATCAAAGGGGACAATGTCGGAGCAGAAGCACCCCGTCATCGCCAGCGCAGTAACTCACTTGCTCTCAATCGTTAATGTATAAGTACCGCGCGCCACATAACGCAGAACTAAACCCTTCATAACACTTTCTGGACTAGTTAGTTTTATCATCATCTTGGTATGAGTTCCGTGAGACATTTAGTGATTCGATGTCTAGACATTTTCTTACGCCTTCTCCTGCCTACCCACTCCCCATGTTACTTGGGGGGACGTAAATGTGTTCCCCTTCCATTCTCCTCGTTAATATAAATCATTTGTTTGCAGACAAGTTGGAATTTTTATAAATAGGTAGTCCAGATACATTTTACCTTAGGGCATGCACAGCTCCCCCGGCCATAGGTAGAGGTGGAACACCGCGGTGGTTTTAGCCGGTAAGAGTGCGGCATGCCCCTCTGTCACCCCCACGATAGAGGAAGTCCATGAGGATTTCCACCGCGAGAAAAAAAAAAGACGGGTTGCACTCCGGGAGTGCCGGCAGAAGTGAAAACTTGAATATTAACGTTGAAATAAATCAACTATTAATTGAATTAATATAACTCATTTTCTTTCGCTATTTCTTGTCACTTTTTTCATTAATAGATGCACTTTGTTCAATTTCCATATTTTAAACACTTTATATACACGAATTTTACGAATACACAGCAGTGTGGCCACTACACAGACGGTCGAGCCATCAGCTGTCACCGTCCATGGATGCGCGTGCCACGCTGTAACAAAATACACACGAACATTCGCGCAAGCGCCCTGCGCCGCCTAAGGGTGTACCCACATTTATCGACGCGGAATCGGCTTAAGCCGAGTGCGTATCACCAAACTACTCGACTTATCGCCGAGCTAATAGGCAAACGGCTCGTTTCGCCGTCGATCGGCGTCGCGCCGCGTCGTCCGAGCCGAGCCGATGCGAATGGTATTAGTAACACCCTTATCACGTAGACATAAAGGCTTTTTTGACCGGCGTTAGCCGATTCCGCGTCGATAAATGTGGGAAGACCCTAAACGAAACAGCAGGCATACATTTTCACCGCGCCGTGGAAAGAGAGGGGGATACTTCCTCTTCTACGCCGCGCCGGCTGTCTACTCTCCATCCGTCTTACGAATTTTCGATCAAGTCACGTGTCCTGACGCGAGTTTAACATTTTTTACTCATTACAAAAAAAGTGTACAACGCCGCTAAAGAAGTTTTCACTTCAAAAAAAGGGCATCCACAGCTGCCACGTCCTCATTTATTCTCTCTTCCTTCAATCCACACATCTTTTCTTTGGACCCGTCCTCCCTCGCCCTCAATACATACTGTACATACATACAGGCTTCTCGTTCCAGTCATCACTCATCAAGTCATCACTTTGGTTACCGGCAGCCTTCCACCATGTGAGGAAGGTTTTAGTTTGAATCCTGTTACTGTAAACACTATTCAATGCCCGCTCGCTGCTGCCCGGATGCATATCTTTAGTATTCACGAAATAGGTGCGCGTGATCCTTAAAAAGTTGATCTACGACATTGCAAAGGACATCAATGATCAATCATTCTGGGATATGTTGTTTTTAAAGTACACATATAACTCATTATTTTTTACTAAGGCGTCAAAGTTGAGAACAATTTGATTCAGAGACATTATACAGGGTGAATTTTCCAAGTGGGCGTGGATGGCCAAATTCTAAACTATGAGGAATAGCGAAAAGTACTCAAAGAAGTCGCGGGCTCGATTTTGATGAAAACTAAAACTGCATCATTGAATTTTTGAAAAATCAATATTTCTAGCCAGGAATCGAACCTGTTGATTTTGAAAAAAAAAAAAACACACACTGTATTATTACACCATTCGATAGTGTCCCTAATAAGGATCAAATTCTGGGAAGTAATGACATACGGCAAACTTAGGGAAAATGTTGAATTTTAATAAACTGCTTCTTATTTTAAAGTATTCATACCTACATTACGTACCTTGTTTGAAATGATGCTCACGCAGCGCTGTCACCTTCACAACATTATGTTCTAAATTCAAATTTCTATTACGATCTTTGGAAAATATTCTAGTGGAATCAATAATATTGTAATGCAGAATGCTCAATGCAGTACAATCCTCGAGACGTCGAATCCAGCTATGTATTGAAAACAATGGACATCATTATGAACAATTAATCAGTTAAGGTTTAATAAGTAGGTAACATAACCCGCTAGCTAAATAATAACAGCCGCACAGGTCAATCCATCAGGTTAAGCTACGCTTGCCGCGGTTGGTCTGTGGATGGGTGACCATCTTTACTTATCGAGACCCCTCGGTGCCTCGGAAAGCACGTTAAGCCGTTGGTCCTGGCTGTCGTTCCTGGATCATTGACAGTCGTTACGGGTCGTCAGAAGCTCGAAAGTCTGACAACCAGTCTTACCAAGGGGTATCGTATTACCCAGTAACTGGGTTGTGGAGGTCAGATAGTTAGTCGCTCCATGTAAAATACTGGTATTCAGCTGCATCCGGTTAGACTGGAAGCCGACCCCAACATAGTTGTGAAAAGGCTAGGCAGATGATGATGAGGTAGGTAACATAAGAGAAATAAAAAAAAAGTTTTAGTCTGCCGTATAATAAGCCTTTAGTTTGCCGTATGTCATTACTTCCCAGAATTTGATCCTTATTAGAGACACTATCGAATGGTGTAATAATACAGTGTTTTTTTTTTTTTTTCAAAATCATCAGGTTCGATTCCTGGCTAGAAATATTGATTTTACAAAAATCCAATGATGCAATTTTAGTTTTCATCAAAATCGAGCCCGTGACTCCTTTGAGTACTTTTCGCTATTCCTCATAGTTTAGAATTTGGCCATCCACGCCCACTTGAAAAATTCACCCTGTATATATTTAGAGGCGGGTTGAAAGATAAGATCGTTGCATATCTTTGTTCTCGAATTCACTACAGCGCACAGTATGAAATGCCTCAAAAAACGGACATCACTTTTTATTCTATTAATCGAAAGTATGAACTATTTAGAATACGAGAGTCAAAGAGTCGACGAGAGTCTGTAATTTATATGGTGTACATAATAAAGAGTATTCTATTCTATTCAAAGAGGTCATTGGCGAGAGTAGAACTCCCGGATCTTAAATATACTTTAAAACAGAGTTATAATTATTATTCACTTTTTTTGGATTTCCAGAAAAAAGCAAAAATAAACGATGTGATGAAAATATTTGAACATTTGTTTTTGAAGTTTATTGACATTATATGCAAGGTATTATAAAGCGAAACAGAAAAGATTTCACTATAATAGAAAAATAAATATGCCTGATTTTATCTTTATTCCTTTTTATTTTTCCCCTCGTACGTCTTTTGTCAGTAGCACCTAATATTTATCTTAAAATATTCGTCAGAAATGTACTATCAACTGTAAAAAAAAATCTGATGCAAATCTGTCAGGAAATCGAAGATTCTATGGTTTTCAATTTTTCTCTAATAATAGGGTTGTCACTCTCAGAAAATACAATAAATAATTTCTGTAACCTAACGAGGGCGGACCCCTCTTCATCAGAAAAATATAAATTACTAGCGGCCCGTCCCGGCTTCGCACGGGTAGACATTTATTTGACATTTATTTTTAAACATTTTGGGATAAATAAAAATAATTTAACTAAAAAGTATGCTAATTAAAACGTACATGACTCAATTTGCCCAAATGTTCAAAATTAAAAACAAAGACTTCAATCTTTAAACTAATTTTCATTGAAGTTAATTAAAATTTTATTTTTTTTAATGTTTCACATTTTTTACCATAAACCTATTTTTTACCCTTTACACAGTCACTTAGTAATACCTGCTATAACGTAAATTAATTTTCGTTTGTATAGCTGCGACGATCTCGCATTTTGTTCTGCAAGACGAACTGTAGGCCTAGCCAAGTTACAAACGTTTCATATCGAATCTCTTTCTACAATCGTTAACGCTTCGGCGTAAGCGATTATAGAAAACGATAAGTTGCTAGCCAAGTTGACACGACCGAGTCGAACGCTCATTCTACAACGTCTTTAGAAAAAACCTATACTTTAGTCTATGGTGAGCGTTCCGATAGACGTCAAAGTCACAGCTGTGTACTTAGTGCGCGGGCAAATAATTGTTTTTTTAAGTGTTTTGAAATTTGAAAGTAAGCGAAATAACTTAAAGCTCTTCTTATATTTGATTTATTATTATAACACAGTGTGGAATGTAATTTTAAATATTACTGCATCTCGAAATGTAATGAAAGATACCTTAAAAAAATGAAGTGATAACTTTTAAGTATAGGATGGAATCTAGATCTCGAGCAAGCCCAGAACAGTTCGCAGCTTTATTGGAATTCATAGAAAGGTACGTAAATTATTAGTTGTTTTGTAAATATCTTCCTTTGTTATTTAAAAATCTATCATACTCGGGCCACCTCGGGCACTTGAAAGTTTGAAACATAAACAATGACGTGATCCGCAACATGAACTAATACTTACGAAAGAAACAAACAAAACAATTGACCCTTACTACTTAATCAATAGACCCTTTGTTTCTCTGAAATATTTTTTTAAATGCTAAATGATAAATATAGTCCAAAAATAAGGTAAATAAACAAAACACTTCTTGGTCTTAACACAGCTGTATCATAATAGACGCCATTTTTTATCGTTTTCTCTTGGGTCTCGGCGATCGCTTAGCTATCGTTCAAAAACTTCGACAGCGTTTCGTTAGCGCTTGTCAAAAGTGTAACTTGGCTACCATTTGTATGGGATGTAGCGATCTACGTTGTAGAAACGATTACATTCTATTCTAACATTTTGAACGAGTAAACTTGGCTACGAATTTTCTATTCGTTTGTACTGACCACGTGACTTAACGTTGAGATGATGTCATTCCTATACATTTGATTAGTTTTCTACTAGCGTTAACGATTGTAGATTGTCAACTTGGCTAAGCCTACTGAACGTTCGGCGCTAAATTCTCTGGCCCGCGATTGCGACGCGTACTCTCTCATACTTGCGAGACGATCTGAATTTTCAGAAGAAGATTCTCCAACACGACATAGTTTTGCTAATCTCGCTTGGGAACTGTTTGGATAATTGCGACTTTCTTTTTATATTATGTTCTGTAGCTTTGTGGGGAATAACCTTGTAAAAGTTGATAACTGATGTTTACTGGCATAACAAGCCATTACTATAATATTAGATTACTCTTTTAACTAAAATCATAACTCCTGAAAACAATATTTTTCAAACCTGTATAACAGCGCAGGGAATGACCCTACAGAGTTGGTCCCAGAGAGAAAAGTGAAGAGAATAACATATTCTAACGGAATATAACTTTTTTTTTGTTTGGCACTTTCGTAGTTTAGCCCAAAATGAATGATTTCCTTTTTGATGAAAAATATATTTCATAGGTATTTCTATACAGGTGTGCCATACGGAAAACCTTTAAAAACGTATTCCTGTCTATTGTTTTCATAAAAAAACCTATCCATTACAAAGGGGAAGGTATACAGAGATAAACAATTATAAAACTGCACGCGCCTCCACTAAAATTTCTATACAAACATTGGAAATGTGTATGCAATAAGCAGTGGAGGGGCGTTCATTCTTGAAATGGTTTAACTTTACATACAATTATTTGAAGTAGCAAGCAGCAATTATGTACTAAACTTTGACAGCCACCATTCGGAATAAGTCAACAAGCGGTAATATGAACCACAACAATACCTACAGGGCAGCAGCCGGCGCGTGGAACTGTTCGTAGTGACGGTCCGCTGTGTTATCGATATTCAACAGTTGCGCGCTGCTGATAACGACGCACTATCAACTGTCACCAGTCGCAAGCGACACCTTCCACGTTCCTTCACTTTCATGTTTTCGTTTTGATGTGAACACACGCAATTGTTAAGGTTCTCACCGTGCACGAGGCAGTGTGTGTACATAACGCGCACTTGTGTGAACTCGTGGAACTTGAAACAAATAATACAGCGGACTCCCCAATACTCCAAATAATTTATTAAAATTTTTGCAACTATAAAACATAACTATAAAATACGTAAGTATATAGTATAAATGCACCGTAGTCACCACGAGTTAGTGCTAGCAGCATACATAATATAAACATAAATAGATACATACGAGTGTATATAATTGACATAATGCAGGCTCGTCATAAGCTCAGGTACTTACGCTAAGGTCGCCTTAACATACATTAGTACTAACAGGTAACGTATTATTTACAACCACTCCGTCGGCGCCACCGCCTCCCGACTGCAGGCGCCACACGAGCCACCGCCCACCTGCGCATGCGCCGGCCCGCCCGAGCGGCGGCGAGGCGCGAGGATACTAATTTACATCACTTGAGCACCGACTGTCGTACTTATTATGCGATACAAAAATATAAACAAAAACAAAACAAAATGGTAACCATGTCGTCGCTGAGCGGCGCGAACAGTCGCGGCGGCGCTATCGCCCGGCAAGTGCTCGCAGCTACTTGACCTTCTTCATGATGAGGTCGATCTGCTCGTCCACGCGCGGGCTCGTGCCTCTGCAACAAACATGCGCCGTACATTACACAATAACACAAGTACATGAGACACATGCAAATTTTAGCGTCCATCGATGTAGCTAATTGAACGACAAATTTATACAAGTCATAGCAATCGTTTACTTTCGCCCACTCTATGCTTGCCCGAGTGCTAGTTCGGGCGTGCTCACCTGAAGGCGGACGGGTCGGGCCCGATCATGGCCACGAGCTGCGGCACGTCCTGCGAGTGCGCCACGAAGCGCGCGAGAGCCTTGCAGGCGCGCCACAAGTGCTCCTCGCCCGGCGCCCACTGCAGCAGCTGCAGCAGCGCCATCGCCAGCTCCACGCACACCTCGTCGAACACCTGCCGCGAGCGTAGAGACACAATACGCGCACACACGCGCGTGTGCACAGGCACACCCGAGCGCTTAGTGTGCATCACACGAAGGACGCGCGTCGGCGACAGAGGCAACTGCAGCCCTCGACAACATGCCGCTCGTGTATGAGCCCCGTACTCAACGCACGAGCGACACATTGCCGACACGACGCCGTGCCGCGCGTGTGTATGGACTTAGTCTATCCGCTCAAATAGTGGCAGTGCATCCGAGCGACACGCAGCCATTGGATGTAATGTATATAATTATGCATGTAGAGTAACAACCAGTCTATGTACTACTACGCTACTATTAAAGCAGACGGACACATTCCAGGTTCATTTATCCTCAAGCCGGTACTCATGGTGAACAAAAGTTGGAAACGTTATTGCAGCTACATCATTCGCAATAATATGTTTCGCACTACAGCTTTATGAAATGTTGCAAGCAACATGTTACAATGCTGGAACAACGCTGTGCAACTTTTGTTTCCCATGAATACCTGACGTAACAGTATTTAGTCATCGACTTAGTAAAAGATTGCCATGCGCCGAGTAGAAGACAGATTCATTCCGTATGTTTGAATGTATGACTCGCCGATACTTAACACTTTGGTTGGTATCACGGCACTGACTGCTTGTGTACTGTTTGAGATTTACTTGAAGTTGCTTGTCTCGTAACAATTGAATCTGCACTATCGTGACAGTGTTAGGTATAATGAGTGCTTATGTCAACAGCATCAGCGCTAACGAGAACAAATAATGAAAATCATTATGGAATATTGTTTTTATAATTTAATCTAGATAATTATAGCTAACTCTGACACCAATATCGATGTGTACATAATATGGATGGTAAACTTTAGCAGCGCATATCTCGCTTAGCAATTAGGGAATACGACATTAAGTATAAGGGTTCCGTTTTTGCCTTTTGGTTCCGAAACCTTAAAAAGATACTTAGTAAGTATAGCTTTTCTATTAATGACACCCCAAATGGAACATTCCAAACGAATATTTATATATACTTTATTGTCAACCAGAAAAAACATAACAAAAAAAATACGATTATAAATACAAAAAATACAATGGGCGGCCTTATCGCTTTCAGTGATCTCTTCTAGGAAACCTTGGAATGGACAGTGATTGCGTGGATATAAAAACATGGGGTTGTCAGTGGTGCAAAATAATATACTATAATAGATGTATACATCGATACATACATAATGCTGTATAATAGTAGATACATAAATAAATACATACTAAATATACATATAAACAACGAAAATAAATGATGACTACAGATTATAGCAGCTACGAAAACGAGATCACAACAAGTAACGTTCCTTCTACAGCTAACGATTGCGCGCGTTTTATTTGAGCTGGCAATGCATTCCATAAACGAGCGCGAGCAGCCTGGACAGAAAAGGTTTTGTCGAAAAATGTTTTGGAATGCATTGGCATTTTAAGCTAGGATAGGCTAGAATAGGTAGGTACTTGTCCTTAAAGTTTTATATTATAATGTTACCTGTCAGTGCCAATCGTACATTACAAACAAAAATATTGTCACCTATTCAATATTATAATGGGGAAAGCCGAAACTGAAACTGTAAGCAGTCGGGTGATGAGCTGTAAACATGTTATGATGGAAGATACATTACATGTATGGCGTCTGGCGGCAAACATTACGACACATGTAGTCCTGGGCTGGTTTTATCTTCTGATTTTTTTTAAACTTGTTCATTGTTTTTTGTCTAAGTAACACTTTTTTTAACCGACTTTAAAAAAGGAGGTTCTGTATTAGACCCGTATGTATGTATGTATGTATGTATGTGTGTATGTTTGTATGTCCGCGATTATCTCAAAAACTACTGAACCGATTTTGATAATTCTTTCATTAGTGTGATCTACATATTTTCAGGAAGGTTTAAGTATATAATACATTAGGTAATTATTCTTATGTACGAAGTTATATGCATAAATGTACTGCATCTCCGGCATTTCTATGGGAATTTTAATGATTCTTCGAGTCGTGTCTTCAATTCTTCAATGCACTAGTGTTAATTGAATTGGTGTGGGGTAGGTACAACTAAAAAGTGAAAAATAAAAACTTTTTTACAAAAAAAACAACCGACTTCAAAAAAAAAACACTACGAAGTGAAAAATAACTTTAATTTCGGAAGTCGGTGTCAAAAAACGAAAATGCGGAAACAACGACACCGACTTCCGAAATTAAAGTTATTTTTCACTTCGTAGTGTTTTTTTTTTGAAGTCGGTTGTTTTTTTTGTAAAAAAGTTTTTATTTTTCACTTTTTTTTTTGTAAAAAAGTTTTTAAAGTAATCCTCAATTTTGTAATACCTAATATACTTTTGCAGTTTCATTTCGTCACATTCTTACTTTTAACATACAATAAAATTACTATGCTTAGCTCAGTCTTCATAAAAAGATAACCGGCCAAGTGCGTGTCGGACCCACGCACCGCGCACTACGAAGGGTACCGTAGTTGGGAAATCGGATGAATTCATCCCGAAAACAAACTTAACATTGTAATTGAAAAACAGGTTCTCTCATACATTCCATTTCCAAACGTAAGTTTGTATGAACAAAACCAAACCGAACCTCGGGGTGCCCTTCGCTCGCTCTTGCATCCTACGTCGCGCGTCGCCTATCGACCGACCGCAACCATGCAACCGATGTCACCCGAAGTACGCACGAAACGTACTTCGGGTGACATCGGTTCAACGATAATTCCCAAAAAAAATATTTTTGTCTACATATTTTTTTTTCATAACAAACCATTTGACAAAATTTTATTGTCTAAAGATTGTTTGTTGTAATAAATCATTTGATTAAAGACCAAATGCCTTAGTGACAATATCCTTGGTAATATTCTGCCGAGTAAAAATTTGACCAAATGAAAATGTGCGTACTTATTAAAATCATTCCAAATATTGCATTGGTATAAAAAAGGTTGCTAAAATTTGTTTGGATAATGAAATTTTGCCAAAATCTTTTAGGCAAAACGGCAGGATCCCCACTTTTTCTTTTGAGGCTTAATGATGCATCTTTACATTATCATTGCGCAGTTATTAAGTAATCAGACAAGCCATGGCAACTGGTTACGTTCTGGTGTAAAACGAATTGTGACTAGCTCAATCGTGCAACTAGACTGGGCAAGTGGGCAGGCTGGCTAAATGCTGGTCCTGCTCCACAACCACAACTAATTGATTAACACTTGAAAATACTGTTGGAGCTGCTGAAGATTGTAAGTCTATCTTTGCATTGTATAAATTCAATCTCCTAGTATTGTATAATTGCATAGCACATGTGTGAGTACTATGTACACACTATAAAGCTACCATTTACTGGGTACGTCTTTCATTGACTTGAATGTGCTCTGGCGGCCGAAAGTATGTCATGCTCACTCAAATGTCTCGCTGATGGTGGCGCATGTGTTGGATCATTTAGCTCCCGTCAAAATGGTTGAGCTGAATGGTGCTGATGCATGCGTCATGTTCGTGAACGGGCGCCGTCAGTAGGGACTGGTCATCTCTTTGCTGCCATGGCTTATTTTAATTTATTATTTGAATTGTTGTTTTTTCTCTCATCTTTTCATTATGGACGCTTTTAACGTTCTGCATCGTTCTCACATGTATAATTTTTAACATGAATGATGTAACCAAGACTTTGTAATCACATTATTTTGATTTAAAAGAGTGTCCATGGAGTTTCTTGCCCGTTCTTCTCCATAGGTACCTACGCTTTGGAATGGGCAACTAGCTTCATTTTTAGGGTTCCGTAGCCAAATGGCAAAAGCGGAACCCTTATGGATTCGTCATGTCTGTCTGTCTGTCTGTCCGTCCATCCGTATGTCACAGCCACTTTTTTCCGAAACTATAAGAACTATACTGTTGAAACTTGGTAAGTAGATTTATTCTGTGAACCGCAGTAAGATTTTCACATAAAAATAGAAAAAAAAACAATAAATTTTGGGGTTCCCCATACTTACAACTGAAACTTCAAAAATTTTTTTTCATCAAACCTGTACGTGTGGGGTGGTATCTATGGATAGGTCTTCAAAAATGATATTGAGGTTTCTAATATCATTTTTTTCTGAACTGAATAGTTTGCGCGAGAGACACTTCCTAAGTGGTAAAATGTGTGTCCCCCCCCTCTAACTTCTAAAATAAGAGAATGATAAAATTAAAAAAAAATATATATATATAATGTACATTACTATGTAAACTTCCACCGAAAATTGGTTTGAACGAGATCTAGTAAGTAGTTTTTTTTTTAATACGTCATAAATCGAAAACCGCAATTTACCTTTCACAAAGTTACAACGAACTACAAGAACTTTTATTATGTTACTTACTGCTACGGAACCCTTCATGGGCGAGTCCGACTCGCACTTGGCCGGTTTTTTTTCTGACTGACTGACTTCTTGACAATTCAAAAGTGCCTGTAAATGGTTTAATTGAAATAAATGCTTTGAGTTTGAGGCGGGCTCACGCTCATCAACTGTGCTCAGGCTCAGGCATTTATATTTGCACGTGGGAACACGTGAAAGGTGCACCTTTAATCATCATAAATCTTCAATTGATAAGTTGTATCACCATACGGGAAACATTTGACACTTGATATAAAAAAAAACTGTTATTTTTCTAATCATAGTAACGTCTGATTTATTTACTTTTTATTATATGAAAAAATCATGACTTAATACAAAGATTTCGTAATACAAAGGTAAGATATTTACTTAAGCAGTTTTTTTCGTTTATTGCCCGTGGTTCGACCGCGTAGTTCTACTAGTAGGACCACGGGCATTTTTCTTTTCGGTGGTTCTATCAATCGGACCATCGTTATAAAATTATCATATTTTATTGGCACTGGTTCTACTGGTCGAGTAGAACTAAGATAAATATTTTTGACCATGGTACTATGTACTTACGTAGTACTTATACCTGCTACATTATTTTGCTACGCAAAATACGCGCACTGACGTGGAGTTGCGGACACCAGCCCGTATTACCTTCATTATTTTACAAAGGAAAAAAAAATACGTGTAAGTAAAAATAAAATCTTAAAAATAAAATAAAAAAAAGTATTTTGTTAAAAATGATCTGTTTCCTTTAGTTTGCCGTATGTCATTACTTCCCAGAATTTGATCCTTATTAGGGACACTATCGAATGGTGTAATAATACAGTGTTTTTTTTTTCCAAAATCAACAGGTTCGATTCCTGACTAGAAATATTGATTTTTCAAAAATCCAATGATGCAGTTTTAGTTTTCATCAAAATCGAGCCCGCAACTCCTTTGAGTACTTTTCGCTATTCCTCATAGTTTAGAATTTGGCCATCCACGCCCACTTGAAAAATTCACCCTGTATATCATCGCAGCTTATCCAATGCATGTCCAACATTTATTTTGGTATTTAGTAACTCCAAGTTTTACATGCAAAGAAGTTTACTCACTTAATAGAACCACGGGTAAACAAAGTTGCCCTTAGTACTACTGATAGAACTTGATTTGCCCATGGTCCGATTGATAGAACCACCGAAAAGAAAAATGCCCGTGGTCCTACTAGTAGAACTACGCGGTCGGACCACGGGCAATAAACGGTTTTTTTATTATATTACAGAAATCGGAAGATGTTGTCATCTCAAGATTGATAAATATTTTCGTTGTGTTCAAATGTGACACAAAGAACAGTGATGTCGGCAACTCGGTACACAGTGTCACAGTAATCACACGATAGCCACATCCGACAGAGCGAGCCGCGCGCAAACACACGGCAGTGCGCGACTGTCACACGGCCCGCCGCGTCGCCCCGCCCGCGTCCTAATGCCATTCAACAACGTAATCAGAGTAAGCTTGAAATAACATAAGATTGCCTCCTGACATTATTACCTACACTTCATAAGCTACATGTACACATTTCTTTTTGTTTGTGATTTACATATTTACACAAAGATCAGCTTGCATTATTTAATAATAAATTTTAATAAACAACGTCATGAAGTTTATATTAAACTAGCTGCGCCCCGCGGTTTCACCCGCGTAAATGTCGATCCCGTGGGAATATCGGGATAAAAAGTATCCTATGTCCTTTCCCGGGACTCAAGCTATCTCTGTACCAAATTTCACACAAATCGGTTCAGTAGTTTAGGCGTGAAGAAAAGACAGACAGACAGACAGAGTTACTTTCGCATTTATAATATTAGTTTGGATATCTTTTCCATTGTCTGATTCCATGTCTTTGTGAAGATAACATTTTCAGCAAAACACCAATATTTGTATGGTGCTGAATTGCTGATGTGATCTGCGATCGTCGTGAGATCCCCGGCAGCTTCCCGCCGCGCTACTGCTGCTCATTATTAGGTTTAACTAAACTAGTGGTAAGTAGAAGACAGCACTACGGCGACAACAACAGCCCACTTTTAAATCCATGCATCTTTTCACGCTAGGTTGTAAATGTTAGGAATTAAAAAATATAATAAATGAACAGAGTTTAATCTCTCAGTGCTGGCAATGGCCAATCCTAATGTAAGTGAACCCTCCTTTCGCGACTTGTAAATGCTGTACAACAGTTAAGTAGTTGTCAGGCAGGAGTCACTGGGATCAGTAGACTGTATGCTCTGTGACGTCATGATGTCGTTACATCTGTTTGTTATATAACTATAGTTACATACCCGAAAATTTGTACGGAACCCTCGGTACGCTAGTCCGACTCGCACTTGCCCGGTTTTCATCAAGATAAAA
The DNA here is from genome assembly GCA_947508005.1 of Amphipoea lucens. Classification (NCBI taxonomy): domain Eukaryota; kingdom Metazoa; phylum Arthropoda; class Insecta; order Lepidoptera; family Noctuidae; genus Amphipoea; species Amphipoea lucens. The sequence continues at coordinate 24,505,848 of OX382358.1, forward strand.
TGAATTAAGTTCAATAAATGTACAAAAAATAATTTAAAAAAATTAAATCGACTTCAAAAAGAAATTAACTCAAAATTATGAAATAACTTTAATTTCGTAAGTCGGTCTTGGGATCTGTATTTTAGTTTTAGTTTTTTGCCACCGACTTCCGTAATTAAAGTTATTTCATATTTTTGAGTTAATTTCTTTTTGAAGTCGATTTAATTTTTTTTCCGTATGTCATTACTTCCCAGAATTTGATCCTTATTAGCGACACTATCGAATGGTGTAATAATACAGCGTGTGTTTTTTTTTTCAAAATCAACAGGTTCGATTCCTGGCTAGAAATATTGATTTTTCAAAAATCCAATAATGCAGTTTTAGTTTTCATTAAAATCGAGCCCGCGACTCCTTTCAGTACTTTTCGCTATTCCTCATAGTTTAGAATTTGGCCATCCACGCCCACTTGGAAAATTCACCCTGTATATCAAGGAAATACGACGTACGAGCATGCGGAGCATGTGTTATGTACACGTTCTGCCTTATGACCACTTTTTAGATAACAACATTCATCAGGTGTTGAGAGAGATACCGATCGGTTCACGTCTACGATCATTACAAAGATTCGAACGTTCTCTTACAAAATTATTATTGAAACACCAATTTATTATTAGAACTGATTAGAACATAATAATTTTATACCTATTCCGGGCACTTAATTAAAAGAAACAAGTTCGGAGATGATTAAGATAAACAAGCTAATTAATTCTTAAAACTTTGTAACTGTTTTGTATATTATTTTGTTCATTACGGAAAAACTGTTGAATATTCAAATATTTTAACAAAACGGAAAACAAGAGTAGTAATATAAAACGGTAATACTTTATGGAAGGTTATTTAATGAGGGAGGTACCTGACATCGTTAGTTATTGTTTTCTTATAATGTTGGCAAACATTGCCAGCAGACGCCTACAGTCGCCAGTCTCGACTAGAACATCAACTTAGGTCCGGTTAAATAAATAAACGGAGGTCCTGGTCTCCTTACTGTGTGTATGTAGGTAGGTACAAGAATTTATTCTTATAACTACTTGCAAATAATAGAAGAGATGTGCGAGTAAGTGCAGTGGAATTATATTAGTTCGGTGTTCTCCCCATCTCGGGGTCTGATGCACGCTACACAGGCTGTACAGTGTGCACGCGCACTAAGCGTGGCACTGGCACGCCGCCGCGCCGCGCCGCAGCCGGAGCTGGCTGTAAACCCTGATCCGTTTTTATCGTATTGCTCCGGCAGCCCCCTTGAATGTGCCCAATCTACGGTTTCATTGTTTCTTCTATGTTAAAATGTGTTCAGGTTACTAAAACACAGCGATGTAACACGCATGCTTACATTTTCAGAACAAGGAATGATTTCTTAATCGTTTGCAAATTGTATTTTTAAGATAAATTCCGTCTGATTTTTTAATTAGGTATTTTTTGTTCAAAACCATTTAGTTTTAGGACTAATAAACTAATGAATAGTAAGCAGTATTGAAAGACGATAAAAATAACAAGGTCGGTGCACATTATTTAATTTAGTATTAATCACAAGTTATTCTATATAGTTTTAGGCTATTTCGAGTTACGATATTATCATTGGCTCCAGATAACGACGCAAGTTAATGTCAGTAGATACAATTAACTTGATTGCGAATGCAAGCACAACGTTTATAAATGTTATTATTGAAGCCTACAATGATTAGTTCGCGATCGTTAGGCGACGTCACGTGGCGGCAGACCAGGGACTCCTACCGAAAGGACTGGCCCGGAGAAGCAGAAAAAAGAAGTGTATGGTAAAGTAAGGTAAGGTATTTGCCGTGCGGTGGCACATCCCAGGATAGACAATGATGAGCGCGACATCGAGTGAATGGAGCGCAATGAGCGTGATGTACCTTGGACTTGGCGCCGCTGGGCAGTAGGTCGCGCAGCGCTTTGCCCACTTGGAACCGCTGCAACACACGCACTAGCGCTGCACCACACTCGCTCGCACGCACGCACGCACGCGCGTACGCACGCGCGTACGCACGCGCGCATTGTATCTCATAACAAAACACATTGCGAACCCGATCTACGATATCATGCGATATACAGGGTGAATTTTTCAAGTGGGCGTGGATGGCCAAATTCGAAACTATGAGACATACCGAAAAGAACTCAAAGGAGTCCCGGGCTCGATTTTGATGAAAACTAAAACTGCATCATTGGATTTTTTTTAAATCAATACCTATTTCTAGCTAGGAATCGAACCTGTTGCTTTTGAAAAAAAAAAAAAAACACACTACTATTACACCATTCGATAGTGTCCCTTAATAAGGATCAAATTCTGGGATGTAATGACATACGGCAAACTTAAGGGAATGTTGAATTTTAATAAACTGCTTCTTATTTTAAAGTATTCATACCTACATTACCTTTACCTTGTTCGAAATTATGCTTAATATTTTTATTAACACACACCCGCAGCGCAGTGACCTTCACAACATTCATGTTCTAAATTCAAATTTTCGTTACGATCTTTGGAAAGTAATCTAATGGAATCAATAATAGTGTAATGCTGAATGCAGTACAATCCTTGAGGCGTTGAATCCAGCTATATATTGAAAACAATGGTCATCATTTTGAACAATTAATCAGTTAAGGTGAATGCGCAGTGGTAGACCGCGAAATTCAAATTTTCTTACGTTTTTTGCAATTTGCAGATCAGTGTCAGGTTGTATCTTGATCAAAATATGATTCGCGACTATAACAGGTACGTATTTACAGAATTCTAGCCATTAAAATAATTAAGATTTGTACAGTAAGCACTTTTCCATAAGAGATTTGTTCTTTTGGTGTATCATAATTACAATACATCTTTCTAAGTTAGATTTGTAAATCTAACTGAGAAAGATGTATTACAGGACACAATCGAATGGTGTAATAATACAGTGTTTTTTTTTCAAACTCAACAGTTTCGGTTCCTGGCTAGAAATATTGATTTTTCAAAAATCCAATGATGCAGTTTTAGTCTTCATGAAAATTGAGGCCGGGTCTCCTTTGAGTACTTTTCGCTATTCTTCATAGTTTCGGATTTGGCCATCCACGCCCACATGAAAAATTCACCCTGTATATGTTGCATAACACTAAGGTCGACTTGCCTTTAATACCTAAGTCCGCTTTTGTGCATTTTTTCACTTGTGCGTAAAGGTTTTAGTAAATAGAAATTTAATTAGGTATACATAAATTACCGTTATTTAGTGTGTTGTTATGAAATAGAAATAAGAACAAATAATAATACATAAATTACAAATGAAGGAATTATTACAACAAATAAACAAAATGATGAGGAGCATGTTGAGAACAGGAAGCGTGCGTGGCAATGTTAGAGGGCCGGGCGTGGCGGGGCGTGGGGGGGGGGGGGTTGGCTTTGTTAGCACACAGTGAGTGGCGTCATCAAACTAAAAAAGATTATTTGTTAAAATATAGCACAACATACAAACATTTGAGCTGTGTTATTATAGTTTTGTACACGTCTGACAAGGTGACACAAAAGCACACCTTATATAGATTTCTTTATTTAACAATTGCTACACAGTAGTAAGCACACACGCCCCTCACTCATAGTCCGTCCGGACGACACTCCGACACTCGCGAGGAGAGACCAGGCGCAACCGCTTGATAACTACGAGCTGCTTCTTACAAATCCCTAGTGGAAAGACGAAATAACACTGTCCGACCTGGGAATCGAACTCCAGCTCGGCTGTCGCGTTTGCGACCATAAGATTTATTATTTGAACGCGCTAATCCCTGAACTACCAATCGGATTAGAAAAAATATTTTTGCATTTGCAAAAATTCTCGCGGAAGGTAATCGGCTATTTAACGTTACGAGCCATAGGAAATGCAAAAAAAAAAAAGTTAGAAAGGACGCTAAGGGAAAACGAAGTAATAGCACGAGCGGGTGATGCAATGCGACGCGATGGCGCGCGGGATCAGAACATACACGCAGACGAAGTCGCGCCCAGAAGCTAGTCAATTATTTTGATTTGGCCTATAATTCCTTCTTATGTTATGGTTATTCCTTCCTTCCCAAGACCTGCAAGGCTTATCCCTGCCAGTCTCGTAAATCTATAAATACATAGTATAAAACAAAGACGCTTCTCGTGTTTGTCTGTGTGACCACTTAGTTCTTCTAAACTAAAAAAATGGATTTTAACACCATATAAAAACCGGAATGTTTATACATAAACTTTCCGAAATATTATTAAATTGGTACATTGCTCCCGTGCGAAGCAGGGGTCCGGCCCCTGCTAAATACCACTACTTAGTGTTTTATTAAATTAAAGTTCAATGGGGTTCAATGGGTGGGGGGGGGGGGTTTCAATGGGGTTGTTGATTGTGGCGAGCTCCTTGGAAAGCTGCATATAAGTGCACCGCCTCGCTTGCCGCGTAAATGCAACTACATATAACCTTTTCTATGTGCCGGGATCCAAAACAAACCTCGGACACTTCGCCATTTTGCCAAGGCTCTGCAGGCAGTATAACGAGGTATCGAAGCATAACGAATTGGATATTACATGTAAACTATCAAAGTTTAAAAAAGACCTAAAAGTCCTAGTATCCAAGTAAACATATTTTTTATTTCTGTTGATCTATGGTTATTCTTTAATTTTATTTGAACTTGTTTAAAATTAGTTTGTATTACTTATTTTATTTTTTACCTGTACTGTTTTGCTTTAGCTTTTAATTTTGATTTTTTTTTCTATAATTTTCGTGTATTGTATTGTGATTTATTTTAATGTGTTCGTCCTTGTCAAACTTAATGTACCTACCTAGATGTTAAGTGAATGATGTGGTCGCCTATAATTGGAAGCGCGCACTTTTATTTGTCCCGGTTCATGTTAACATGCATGTAGCTGTGTAGCCTCTGTTGGCGATCCAATAAATAAATAAAGTTAGAGTTACAGTTCAATGTCTGACTGAAAAAAAAAACATATTCTAAGACTAGCTGCGCCCCGCGGTTTCACCCGCATAAGTGTCGATCCCGTGGGAATATCGATATAAAAAGTATCCTATGTGTTATTCTGACTTATAAGCTATATACTATAAAATTTCATCAAAAATCCCTCGCAGGCACACTGACAATAGTGGTCTGACAGACACAGGGCCCCAGCCCTGCCCCAGCCTCCAGGCTGGGGCAGCCCTCGCAGCCACACTGACAATAGTGGTCTGACAGACACAGGGCTGGGGGCTGGGGCAGCCCTCGCAGCCACACTGACAATAGTGGTCTGACAGACACAGGGCTGGGGGCTGGGGCAGCCCTCGCAGCCACACTGACAATAGTGGTCTGACAGACACAGGGCTGGGGGCTGGGGCAGCCCTCGCAGCCACACTGACAATAGTGGTCTGACAGACACAGGGCTGGGGGCTGGGGCAGCCCTCGCAGCCACACTGACAATAGTGGTCTGACAGACACAGGGCTGGGGGCTGGGGCAGCCCTCGCAGCCACACTGACAATAGTGGTCTGACAGACACAGGGCTGGGGGCTGGGGCAGCCCTCGCAGCCACACTGACAATAGTGGTCTGACAGACACAGGGCTGGGGGCTGGGGCAGCCCTCGCAGCCACACTGACAATAGTGGTCTGACAGACACAGGGCTGGGGGCTGGGGCAGCCCTCGCAGCCACACTGACAATAGTGGTCTGACAGACACAGGGCTGGGGGCTGGGGCAGCCCTCGCAGCCACACTGACAATAGTGGTCTGACAGACACAGGGCTGGGGGCTGGGGCAGCCCTCGCAGCCACACTGACAATAGTGGTCTGACAGACACAGGGCTGGGGGCTGGGGCAACCCTCGCAGCCACACTGACAATAGTGGTCTGACAGACACAGGGCTGGGGGCTGGGGCAGCCCTCGCATCCATACTGACAACTCGGCTCAGTACATGATTATGAACCCCCATGCGGTGTCATATTTCGTCGGTTAGCTGTTCGCATTTTGACCGCGTAGGCATTGCACTTTTTTTTCTCCGTCTACGGCGAAGCAAAAAGGAGGGTTATGATTTTGACCGGTATGTATGTACGTATGTATGTTCATCTGTTCCTTCATAACTTCTAAACTGCTTGTCATAATAGGAAAAATGAGGTATCGTTGGAAGCGTCTTGATCGTCCGCTGGTTATAGGCTATGTGACGTCACAATAAATTGAATATGGCGCCCTCTAGCGGACATAAAGTCATGACATACATTTTTTTTTATCATGCCGTGTTGGGTATCAAATGAAAGGGCTTAATTAGTACATTTCAAAAATATAAATATTACTGAAATAAGCCCCAAAATAATTAAATAAAAAATAAGTTTAAAAACTAACGCGACTACTGAAAAGGATGAAACAAGTACCTTCCCGTGGTCGCGTGCAGCTGTACTAACATACAAAGCTATGGTAGCATGCGACCACGGGAAGGTACTTGTTTCATCCTTTTCAGTAGTCGCGTTAGTTTTTAAACTTATTTTTTATTTATAACTTACGAAAAATGTCTACGCTAGGAGTCTACAATCATGTACTGCATTCATGGTTTCAGTTTGCGGGTCGATGTCCCCGCCACCCTGTATTTACACAGATAAGTACCCGACGGATGGTATCAATCACGCAAGCAGTACCGACATCATCCGTCGGGTTCTTGTTCTTGCCAGCTGTTTTAGAACCCAATGGCTTGGCACGTGACGATATGAGAAGAGGCCAGATGGAATGACCATAATGCCTTGGAAGTTAGGTAGCCCTTTGGTATGGGATGCAACCTGTGTCGACACCCTCGCGCCATCACATCTTCCTAGCACGGCGGGCGGTGCTGGGGCGGCTGCTGCAGGAGCAGAAAACCTCAAACGGCGCAAATATAACAACCTTATTGGGAGCTATATGTTTGAGCCGTTTGGGGTTGAAACTCTAGGCCTTGGGGTTCGAGTGCTCATCGAATATTTCGGGCGGTTGGTTGACTCTTCACGTGACCAGAGGGCTGGCCTATTTTTAGCCCAAAGAATCAGCATTGCCATTCAACGTGATAATGCTGCCAGCCTTTTGGGCACTTATTGACAGCGATGCGGACGAATTTTTTGATACCCAATGAGCTCCTGCCTTTTTCTTAATTTTTTTATTATATAATACTTGTATATAATATAATTATATTTAAGTATGTATCTTATGTATGTATTTATTGTATATGTAAATGGTACATCACAGACTACCTGCAGTATCGTTTCTGCTTCTTCCTTGAATCCATCCAACAGGTTGTCCTCAAAATATAGCTTTTAGTGATAAGACCATTGTGTACTACACTACTATATACTACATCAAATATCTGTTATTATACGGTGTACATAATAAAGAGTATTCTACCTATCTATCTTTAAACACGATGCACAGGAAATCGACGGACAAACCACGAGTCATGATTCTAGAGAAGTTACTGTTCTAATATGGGGGAGGTTAGAACAGTAACTTTGATTAAGTATAAAATATCTGTGGTTTCATACAAAAATACCTACACGGTCAAAATGTATGGAACAGCTGTTTTTTTTTTATAACCAATTAAACAATTCACCGATGGTGAAAAAGTTAACGCACAGCCCTAGTTAGAAACACCACCCTGCGCCCTATAACTCAAGTAGCGGGTGTTGGAGGAAAAACAGCCAGGCTGAAGTGGGAGTGGACCGGACACGTTGCGCGGATGCACCCGGAGAGATGGGCACAGATCGTCACTGACTGGATGCCTGAGGGAGGACATCGCCGTCTAGGTAGACCACGGCGAAGGTGGTGTGACGATCTAATAACGTTTGCAGGGTCAACGTGGCCAGAAATCGCACAAGACAGGGGGGTTTGGAAGGAAAAACGCCTTTACCCAGCAGTGGGACACAGTATAGGCTAACAAAAAAAAAAAACCAGGTAGGTAGCGCGTAATTGTTCTTTACAGCCTGTATTTAATGGACTTTGTGCAAGTAAAAAAGCGTATTGCTACTAGTTCACTGTAATTGGCGACTGTGTAAGTCTAATTGTTACCTATAATTATTATGATCATATTGCATATAGAAGCTGCTAGTTACGAATAAAGGTTTACCAAACCTTTATTAGTGACTAGCTGACCCTGCGAACTTCGTACCGCCTCAGACTTTAATTTTTCGTGAATTTTTTACCGTGTTTAATAGTCATTCTGCTATTCAGGACGGAAACAATTCCAAAAAATCAATGATCATAAAAATCGGTCCAGCCGTTCTTGAGTTATAAATAAATGGTGTAACTAACCCGACTTTGTTTTATTTATATAGATAGATATTAATAAAGTCCACCGTGACAACTGTCAGTCGTGATGTCATCCGCATTACTTTAGGGCACAGCTCACAGGTGGCGAACAAATATTGTCAGTTTTGGACGTTGGTGAATATCAATTTGCGACTGACAGCTTTTCTGAGGCTAGATGATCACTGTTTCGACTGAACAGATGTGACACCTGCTACATAAATGCGGCGTTATCACAATATTAATTATCCAAACTGTATCGAACGGTTCGCGTACCGTCCAGTGATAGAGTACCTACACAGAGATTCACAACAGTCTCTGTGTTTGTTCTAAAAACGTAATTTATTTAATTTTAGAATTCCTATAATTTTTTTAAGAAGTTAGTCAAGTTTTGGAAGTCTGTCTTCAGTTTTTCGGCAGTCAAGCAAATTGATAAAATGGTGGAACTTGGCTATATGAACTGTACTAGAAGTAATTTGAAGATACAGATATATTCAGTAAGGCTGGTTTTACGAGGGACATGTTCAAGGGTATAATCATTTAGGCTCTAATGCAATAATTATTTTTGTCATATGTATTTATTGAGTAATAAGATCATTTTATCCATCGTTTAACCAGCCAGCCTGTATAACTAAGTGTGTCATACATAAACCACGTAATGTCTTCTTCGGTCTCGTGACTGACTTGACTGTAATATCTTCACGTAGACAACGTGAAGGCCGTCACATCAGGTGAACATTGCGTCGTAAACGTATAACTAGTCGAGGGTATGTATTATTGTATATGGTCTGTTCCAAACTATCTGATGAAAATGTAAACAAATGGATCAGAAAACGTACCTGTGGACCAATTTGTAACGTGAACGGTTACAAAATAATGGCAGCCCAAATACAGAGCGTTTTTTGACACCATCATGTCAAATATTGAAAAAAAATTACAGAACCGCTTTCTTAGGAAACCAATTCTAATTTTAAATCACCTTATAGATGTTTTTATTTGAAAATGAAGGTACATTTTATAACCTTAATTGCAATTTAATATTGTTCAATAATAGTTAGAAAAAATGGTGAGTTATTAAGTTGAAACCTTTAAAATATAGATGAATGTGTGAGTAATTCACTTTAGTGAGTGATTGAGCAGGGGTTGCTTAGGCTTTCATCTGATACTTTAGTGAGTGATTGAGCAGGGGTTGTTTAGGCTTTCATCTGATACTTTAGTGAGTGATTGAGCAGGGGTTGTTTAGGCTTTCATCTGATACTTTAGTGAGTGATTGAGCAGGGGTTGTTTAGGCTTTCATCTGATACTTTAGTGAGTGATTGAGCAGGGGTTGTTTAGGCTTTCATCTGATACTTTAGTGAGTGATTGAGCAGGGGTTGTTTAGGCTTTCATCTGATACTTTTGGAAGAGACTATAGCGAGTAGTGAGTAGTAAGAACAAGTAAAGCGGATACAGACCACGGTCTTTACCTCCTTGGTGGCGATGTTGTGCATGAGCGCCGTGCCCACGTCGCGCAGCTCCAGCTCCGCGCTCAGGCAGCTGTGCACGCACACCTGCGACACACCAGCCGTGCATTCTGTCAGAGTCTCGTCGTGAACACTTGGGTGAGATGAGCTGTCACTAGTGTCAATTCCTAGCATACGATGTCGACGGTGAGATGTTCATAGAATAGAACGGCTGTTCACTCCACACGAGTTGGATACCCGTTTCGACGTTACTGGCAACATTGTTCAGATATTTAAATCCCTATAGATAATCTTATTTATAATTTCGCCTTTCCACTGCATTTGCGCACACTTGCGAAGTATTTGTATAAACGTAATACTGCGGCAACAGGTTAGTTGATAGTTTTTGAGAAACAGATTAATAATGTTCCTTGTGATTCCTTCAAGATATGAATATTTCAACAAAATAGCGACAAAAATAAAACTACTTTCACATGTTAATAAAACTAAATTGCTTTACTGCAGTGGGAACATTATAGGCTGATTATGCTGTGTATGTGTATAATAATGTCTGCCACATTGTGCGAGAGGGACACACTACCAACCAGTGTTGTTCCTTTCAAGAGCATTCCTTTCGTACGTCTATTGTTAATGCAAAATATACTTTATGTCTGACGCATAAAGCCTGTCTAATAAAAAATAATAATTAATTTAATAATTTTTAATTTAAATAATTATTAATTGTAAATATAAAGCCTGTTTATATTTACAATTTGAAACTGTCGTTTGGAAGTAGTCAATGTCACGTAACCAATGGCATTATTTTTAAAAATCATATGAGCCCAAAGCTCGTATGATTTGTTTTGACGAGTCCAATAGATTGCACTTGGTGTCGAGTGTCTGATGGTGGAGCCAGGAGGTGGATAGTGGAGCTCTTCAGTGGCTACTATCACTTATAATTAATTCAAAAATTGCTCCACGCTTCTTGAATGCAATTTAATTATTTTATCATTTTTAGTATGTGATAAACCGTTTTTTAGTTTTTTTTTTTTTAATATATACATATTTTTATTTTTACCATGATTACAATATTATAGATTAACAACTGTATGCAGTTCCATAAAACTTTTCAAAACTTTTGAGTGACAACATTCGTACTAATTTGGAAACATGAAAATTACATAAGCGCATGCCTTTCCAGGTTTACCTGTACACTCAAATTCGTTATCGTCATTGGTTATTCAGTCAGTCACTGCCAAGACAGACACTATGGAATCCGTCACAGTTGTTATGGGTTATCACAATCACTGCCACCGATTGGCAGTGACGGACCAATCATCTGAATCAACTAAACAATGACGATGGCAAATTCACATGTATTGCGAGTACTTATACACAAAGTTTACATGTGTGCGCAAATGCAGTGGAGAAACGCAATTATAATTTAGATGATGTTTAGTCGTTTCATTTTGAAATATGTTTGATTTACAAATTATTTTGGTATTATGTTTGTATGAACTACGCATACTCCGCCGGCCCCTAGAGGAAATGCGGTCGGGGAGACTTTTGAAAAAGCCTAAGTAAAAATTAGTCATAATTCGAGGTTTGGCTCTCGCCTATTTCCTCCTCTAATATTGGACCAATTTAAAAGATATTTCAGAAACTGAATAAGAAAGATGTAAAACGTGTCCCGAAATTCAACGATAAGCGAGCGGGCACCAGAGTGTGGACGTGCTCATGACTACTCGAGAAAAAATAATGAAAAAAATATTTTTTTTTTTTTAATTACAAATAATACATTGAAATCCTTCGAAAATTGACACCCTTAAGATATTTTTAACTATCATGACCATAATTTTTCAAATACTTCTGTTTTTTTGTACTTATCGGCAACCTAAGTAGCACTGCTATCCACCAAAACCCTTAAAAATCCCAGAATGCCTGTAGTTTTGACACAAAAACCAATCAAAATTATTTTTTTCCTTAAAATTTTCAAAGTTTTTTACTTTTAGTCCACTTTGTAAATACCAAAATTTACATAGATATTTTTTTTATTATTATTATTATTTTTTGTCGAGCAGTCATGATCAGGTCCACCCTCTGGTGCCCGCTTATCGTTGAATTTTGGGACACGTTGTATACTGTGTCCCTATGTTTTTCTTTTGTACACTAGGCCTCTGCAATCGGAAATTTTGAGCATTTTTTGCTGGTTCTAGTGCTTACAAAAATATAAAAAGGAAAACATAGGGACATACTTACAAGTAGTTAATATTTATTATTCTGTAAAAAAATCATCGCTTTATGGTCATTAACCAGAAAGAAAACAGGCGATAGCGTTTCTATGGAGAATATTGGAGAAGCGAGCACTCGCATTTCTTCTTAAGGCTGCACTGCCACAAGCAGCGCTCCGACAGCGGCGTACCTTCGTGGTGGCGCGGATGTTGGACAGCGGCTGCCCGTTGTGCTCCCACTCGCTGATGTACAGCAGCCACTCCGACGACGAGATGTTCTCGAACAGGTTGCACAGCTGCGGGACACACGAACACAATGCTACACTCGGACAGGCTCCGCCGGTCGCTTTCCAGATTGACAGTTCGACCACGAATACGTTATTTTAAAAGGTAGTAGGAGCTGTTTTAGCAATTCGAGCGTTATGGTGACGTACGGCCGCACTGACCGGCTCCAGAGATTTTTTTATAAAGGCATCTGTTAAGACATTCGCTCTGTGAAATCCTCACGGAGAGTGCAGGTCGGAAGACGAACGATTCTGGTTATTATAAAGAAGACTCGGAGGAGGTCTGGTTACAAAGACGCGCCATACGTACGAAGAGCGCGAGCGCCAGCTGCTCGGCGGGCGGCAGCGTGTCGACGCTTGCGGCGTAGTTGAGCAGCGCGTGCGCGCGGCGGTCCTGGTGCAGCAGCAGCGCCACGTCGTCGCGCAGCGCGCCCGCCGCCAGGCAGCGCAGCGTCGCCACGCGCACCGCAGCGCCCAGCGCCGAGTCGTTCAGCAGGCGACCTACGGCACGGGACCACTGTGAGCGCGAGGGCCATTTTTTATCGCGCACTGGATTTTCAACACCCTGCTTGACGCCGACAGACCGACAGTATTTTTCGACGCGTCGGCATCAACTCTGATAGATTCTCGATGCTCGGCTCGACGACGACAGTTAAAAATCCAGTGCCCCATAAAAAATCACTATCGAAGCTACCCGCCGTCCACTATCGACAGACTCGTCGAGTATTAGTCTATACATGTATAATCAATTTGTAACAAAGTCAAAACGTACATTCAATGTTTAATAAAACGGGAACGATTCTGATGCCGAAAACATAGTTTTTAGAACTTTTGCTCGTTTTTCTGTGTGTCTGGCTGGATGTATGTTCCAGTTTGGCGCAAAAACTACTGAATATATTCTAATAAAAATTAGATTATATATTAATAACGCTATTTGTTATATGGCATTAGCAATATTGAATTATGTTTCCCAACAGTTTCTCAACAGTTTAAATACCGCGAGATTTTAATACGGATTTAACTTCAGAAATGAATATCATCTCACTATACAGTACAAGGAGCGAAACAGTCAATCTCGACATGTATAACAACAAACATTTTAGTCACATTTTTAGCGCAGGTAACAGCCTAATTAGACTTTGGTGATTATTTTTTTTTAAGATGCTGTCAGATTATCACACTAATATTATAAAGGCGAAAGTTTGTGAGTGTGTGTGTGTGTTTATATGTTTGTTACTTCTTCACGCTTGAACCGCTAAACCGATTTAGATGAAATTTGGTATAGAGATAGTTGGAGTCCCGGGAAAGGACATAGGATACTTTTGATCCCGATATTCCCACGGGATCGAGACTTATGCGGGTGAAACCGCGGGGCGCAGCTAGTAAAGAATAAAATTAAAATTAACATCGTTTGTATTTCTATTTTCTAAATTTTTCAAATATTTCTCCAGAAAATAGTAGCGTATAGAAGTCTGACAAGTTCACAAGCCGTTGCTATGCTAGGAGTCTCTTTCTTTTTGTTGAGGATAAAAAACCAGTATCCTTGACAGCTTGAAGTGTAAGCAAGCAGTAGTAGCAACGAGAAGATCTTACTGTGCTTGCCGAGAGAACGGTGGCGACGGCGACGCAAGTCTCGCATCACGCCTTACTAAATTCACGCCTGTATTCTTCAAAGAGGAATAGAGCGGGATTTATTATAAATACATCCACCTTTTTTACCGTTGGGTCCAGAACTGATCATGAATTCAACTATTAGTGATTACGTAGATGAAGGGTAAAGGCGTGTACGCACGAACGAACAAAAACTTGGTGAACACGAACATCGAACACTTTGTTCGCAAGTGCGTACCACTAACGAACATCAAACACTGTGCGTCAAAAATGTTCGTGGCGATCCAATTCGCCTGTTCTGTGTGGACGGTGTTCGGAGAAAGATGCAACTTCACTGATGACCACTTCCGACGGTGAATCCATGGTTACTGAGGGGATGAGCGCGAACATAAGTAGAACTGTGTTCGCAAGGTGTTCGTGTTCGCTTTGCTATTTAGGTCCACACGTAAGAACCAAATGCTCCGTGATCGATGTTCGTGTTCATCATGTTTTGTTCGTTCATGCGTACACGGCTTAAGATGTACCAACTGAACCGAACACCGATGAACCGATGTAATGTCTGTGACTTTGTAACCACATTATTTTGATTTAAAAGAGTGTCCATGGAGTTTTTTGCCCGTTCTTCTCCATAGGTACCTACGCTTTGGAATGGGCAACTAGCTTTATTTTTTCTGACTGACTGACTTCTTGACAATTCAAAAGTGCCTGTAAATGATTTAATTGAAATAAATGCTTTGAGTTTGAGTTTGAATGGATATAACGAATAATCTATGTCTTCACGAATACATGCTGAAGACATGAATATAAATTACAACGGTCAAATTGTGGACAGAGCAAATGTTTACAAATTTTTAGGAATTACAATAGACAGCCAACTAAATTGGAAGGCACGACCAGAGGACATTTGCAAAAAAATAGCACAGCTGCTTATTATTGCATTATGCATTACACAACTTGTCAAAAAAAAGTTAATTTTCAAACAATACTTGTAGCTTACCATGGCCTGGCTTTATCAGTTTTGAGATGTGGTATAATATTTTACGGCAATTGTAGTGAAAGAGAAAGCATTTCGAAAGCGCAAAAACGTTGCCTTAGAGCTATGTTTGGTTTAAAAGTAACAGATAGTTGCATCCCCGATTATAAATCTCATAAAGTTTTAACGTTTCCATGTCTCTGTAAACTAGAATTTGATATTCATCAGAACGAATAAATATTTATTTCCTTCTCTGAATGACATAGAAAAAGAAATACAAGCACGAGATCTCAGTAGCAAGACTTGTTGCATATAACTGAACTTTAAAAAAATACTATTAGATAAATAATAGTTATTTATGCAACTGTTTTATAATAAGGAGTACCTATTAAGAGACGAGTGATCACATGGGTGTTTTAATACCTGATTATGTACAGTTGCATACAAGACTATCTACACCCATGATAACCGCTATAAAAGGTTCTGAAACAGTTTTTTGCAATACTAATATCGAACAAAAATGGCGGCCGGCGGGATACGACGTGAATTCGAATAACCTATAAGTTCTTTTTTAAATTACGGCGCTGTGGTAGTGAAAGCGCGTGCATGACAAAGTACTTTTTTACCGACTTCAAAAAAGGAGGTTATCAATTCGACACGTATGTATGTAATATTATTGGAACTGCAATATATTCACATATGACAATCTATTAGGGCTTCCAAACAAATATACAAAATTTCATAGCTGTATGTATGTATGTATATTTGTCCACGCATTTCTCCGCAACTATTAATCGGATCGTGACCATTTTTTTTATTGGCTTACATTTACTTCAACATAGAGAACAGTGCAAATTTCATCATAATCGATTCAGGAATTTTCAAGATATGGACTAATACGTGTAAGTGTGACGGCCTGGCTTATTGATACGAGCTACGGGTGTAGTGTCAAAGGGAAAACATCTCAAAACCTTGATCAAATTCTAGTGCAATATTTACAACAAAACTATTACTACTTATTACAAAAAAATATTCCAGTTTTTACTTAAAACTAAAAATTACAAAATAAAAAAGTAATTTAAACAAATTAAATTGACTTCAAAAAGAAATTAACTCCAAATTATGAAATAACAATTTCAGAAGTCGGTGACAAAAAACTATAACTAAAATACGGATCCCAAGACACCGACTTTCGAAATTAAAGTTATTTCATAATTTTGAGTTAATTTCTTTTTGAAGTCGAATTAATTTTTTCAAATTACTTTTTTTGAACACTATAACATTCGTTTGGATGATATTATGGTAACTATGACACTGGTTGTTTTAATGTTGGCAATAAGCTACCTGTTTCAGAAACTTTTATAGAGGATTTATAGCATGGGTGTAGATAAATGTTATTATTCTGTAGCTGATTTTTGCCGATAATATACTACAATTAAAAGAAGTCGGTTAAAAATATTTAGATCTCGTAAGTTAATTTTTATATTTCTATAGCAATAATGCTCATAATATTTTTGCATGCCTTAAAGGCAGAATGTACATTAATTGCACTAACATTAATTAAAACATCTTTTTTGTAATACCTACTTACAAACAAAATAGCCTACTTATAATATAACTTACTCTAAAATAATTAAATATTCTATTCACGTTAGGATTTACTTATAATAATGCCAATAAAATACAGCCAAGTGAGCGAAGCCGCGGGCACAGCTAGTTAAAAATGTGCTACTATACTATAAACGAATATTTAAACGATAAAATATAATTGTTTTCTCTAATAATTTATCAGTATATGTATTAAAAAAAATCATCACATAATAACATAAGACTCGCTTCAGAAGACTGATACGTTAAGTTCTCAAAGCTTTCTCTCTCATATTTTGCTGTGCCCGACAGGGTCCATAATAATTTTAAATATAGAATTTTAAGTTACCACTTAATTACACATAGTGGGATGCAATAAACGACTGAGGACTACTCGTGCTACGCTCAGGCTCGCTCCCTCTGTTCCCAGCTCGTACCTATGAAGGCGAGGAAGTCGTCGCCCAGCACCCAGCTGCCCTCGCCCTGCACCAGGTACTGCTGCAGCTCGTCGAGGCTCTGCCGCTCCTCCGCCGACAGCTCCACGCCCTCGAGCTCCTTGGCCAGCTTCTCAAACTCCTGCACGGCCTGTGACAACAACAGCTCTCATGTTATGTTATTTTTGAATAGATCGGTTGTATGATCCGACTAAGTGCTGATATTAAACGCCGCGACGCGAAGACACATGACTACAATGTGCAAGAGAGATCGATGCTAATACGACTGTAGAAGAAGTCCTTTGTACGCTTCGCATCGAGGTTTTGAGTTTCAGCCCTAAGACGACTGTCACAACATCAAACTACAAGCTGGTATCTTCGTCTGAACTCTACTAGTACTCTATGCAGAACTAAGAGCTCTCATAAAGGTTTATCCAGACAGAGCGAGGCATGGACCGCAAATATTTTTTTTTTTTACACAGTTAGATGCCTCAGCCTGAGAGAACCGTACATATAAAAAAAGTAATTTAAAAAATTAAATCGACTTCAAAAAGAAATTAACTCAAAATTATGAAATAACTTTAATTTCGGAAGTCGGTACCTTGGGATCTGTATTTTAGTCTTAGTTTTTTGCCACCGACTTCCGAAATTAAAGTTATTTCATAATTTTGAGTTAATTTCTTTTTGAAGTCGATTTTTTTTTAATTACTTTTGTATTTCGTAATTTTTAGTTTTAACTAAAAACTGGAATATTTTTTTATAATAAGTAGGTAATAGTTTTGTTGTAAATTTTGCACTAGAATTTGACCAAGGTTTTGAGATGTTTTCCCTTTGACACTACACCCGTAGCTTGTATCAATAAGCCAGGCCGTCACACTTACACGTATTAGTCCATATCTTAAAAATTATTGAATCGATTTTGACGAAACTTATACTGGGACCTAAGTTGAAGTAAATGTAAGCCAATAAAGAAAAAATGGTCACGATCCGATTAACAGTTGCGGAGAAATGCGTGGACAAATATACATACATACATTATGAAAGGGGTTTGAAGATTTTTGTATGGAGGGTGGCCCTAACGTCGGCCGCCATTTTGATTTTTTTTTCAGAATCGCGGTGCACAACGAAAGTTATATATTTAGATAGAGGACACTTATACAAACAAAAAATGTTATATAACATAATATCCTAAAGCGTCAGGTTTCGGAGTTATTCACCGAAATATAAGTCGAAAAAACCTTAAAGAAACATGGATTTTTTTGTTTTTTTTCCCTTCAGGTAAGCATATTGAACTACTGAGGTAATAGAAACGTTATGAAACCTTTATGGAGAAGAAACAAATGAAGAATAGACATTTATTAAATAAATAATTAAACACGGCAATTTATAGTTCGTTTTTTAATCCAAGAGACTAATCTGTCATTTAAGACAGTCATCTGTGTTTTCGTTTTTTTTTTTAGTATAGTATAGAAATTTGACATTACACCTGTCAGATTAGTCTCTGGGATTAAAAAACGAACTCTAGTATTTTTTCCCTTAAAATACGGCAAACCAGACTGTGACACGGCAGCTTAGATTTTTCCACCAAGGGTGACGCTTCAGTTTACCACTTTGACATCCATTGTGTGTGCATAGATTAATATACTAATATGCGTGTGCACGCATTCTCTTGTCTATGCAGTAAATTGCAATAGATTCGTTACTCCTATGTTCAGTTGTTCTTAATTAATGATTTTACTATTTTGTTGTCGTTATCTTTGTTACTGTTGTGTTTGAAATTGTTTCTTGACAAAATGTCAAGCCATATTGGCGCTAGAACATGCAACAACAACATTTATCTCATAATAAAATTATTCTTATGTTCCGATTGTATTAAAAACATTTTTAATGAACAAAATACAATTATTTAGTGTTATATTTGTTTTCTTTCTTTTTCTGATTCAGATTAACAGTAACTAACTTAATCAACATGAAGTTACTACAAAATAAATAAATAAATTCGTTATAACAATTGATATATTTATCATTGAATATCTCAGAAACGTGACGCTTTATGATGTTATGCTATAAGAGTTTTATGTTTGTATAAGTGTCCCCTATCCAAATATATGCCATTTATTGTGCACCGCGATTTTGAAAAAAAATCAACATGGCGGCTGATTTTAGGGCCAAAACCTTCAAACCCCTTTGTATATTTGTTTGGAAGCCCTAATAGATTGTCATATGTGAATTTAGTGCAGTTCCAATAATATTACATACATACGTATCGAATTGATAACCTCCTTTTTTTTGAGGTCGGTAAAAAATCATTTGCGGCGCATGCCTCGCTCTGTCTGGATGCACCTTAAAACTTAATGATGACAACGTAGCTTAGACGTCACACACATTAGTCAGTACCAGCATCTTTTGGAACATGATGAATTCGTTTGTAATGCAGCACTACATCCTACGGTCCTACTTCTGATATCATTATCCCCTAATAACATAGGCGAGCCAATAAATTGTAAGCATGACAAATGTTAGAGTGCTCATAATTTGGCTCCCTATGGCAGTGACAATGTATGAGTGCAGAACAGAACGTAAACATTCCCTCCAGGACAACATCCCGCGCCCACGCGACACGTGCTACGTGCGCGACTCAGCCGTGTGTCACTGACCATCTTGTTCAAACACTGGAAATTTCTAGAAGCATTTCATGCTCATCAATTTTCCATAATTGTAATAAAGCTGGCGACGGTGCAATAAGCACCGCATATAAACATCGAATATTATATTTACAGCTTACAGCATGTGTGAGTCATCGGGTGGGAAATCAAGTTTATTTACAGAAGCTTTCCGTTCAACAATACTGCCTGAATGTTGTTCAGGTATAAGCAGGTATTGAGCCGTTACTTATTTATGAAGAATGAGATGATGGTTCTGGAAGTGTTTAGTGGCGACAGTCGGTACACAGCACTAACTTTCAGCCAAACATAATCCGATGCAACAAACGAAACGTGGCGAAGTGCCCGAGCTTCGGATTATGAGCATTGGCGTAGGACGCACGAGGCTTGTGCCTCGTCCGCGCGCGGTACTCACGTCGATGTCGGTGAAGACGATGGGAGGGTCACGGTTGCGCTTGCGCAGCTCCTCCTGCCGCCGCTCGTCCGCCTCGGCCGCCAGCGCGTCGGAACTGGGCCCCGCGCGCGACAGCTCCTCGGGCGCGCCCGCCGTCTCCACTGCTTCTGCCATGTCTGCACAATAACACCGACTTACATCAATATCACAACACTCTCGCAGCGCCACGCTAGGTTTCACTGTTTAGAAGCCTCTTGCAACCGGCGCGAGTTCAGGGAACTAAATTAAACCCGGAAGAGAAATAAAATGCTAACTGCTTGGCACTTGTGCACTTGTTATAAATATGGATTTGGAGAACACTCCTATTTTCACGTTTGGGGAAGATGTAAAACAATTATATTGAACACTCGTATGTTTCAGAAGGTTAGTTACTAACCTAAAACTTTGCCGAGCCGCGTGACTTAGACGAGAATGTTTTGATACCGCGATCTGGTAAAAGAATTTTAGGACTCCGAATAGGTCACTCAGATAGGAAAAACATTAAATTTTGATCCGAATACAAAAATGTCGTGTTCGCACAACGTGGCGCACGCGCTCTGTCCAGCGTCGAAATAGACTCAACATAAATAAACTGAAGAAGGGCGGCGCGGCGTCGGCGCGGTGTCGGCGCGGCTGCGAGGCGCTGCCCGCGCGAGGAATGCCGCGCCGCGTGAGTCTGGCGCCGCGCCAGCTCGCCTCCGCAACACTATTATATTTATAATTACGCCGGGCGCGGGATCGGGTACCGCTCTACTCTACACATGTTCGTATTCGTTTTGTAAACACGCCGTCTCCGAGATCTCCGAGTTCCAGTAGCATACATGATATTAACGACGATCCCAGGCCACATGACATGCTCTTAGGGAGCGATCCTTATTCTGATCGAGTTAGTTTCATAGCATATTTGGGGTCGCCACTCGCCAAATCGATAGGTTTGAACATAAGAGAGGTGTGTGTAGTATTATGTTTTAGTTTTCAATGGTGACAGATTCATTAGTGTCGAGCTATCTGAACACGCCCGCTCCACCAGCGCGCTGCGGTGGTCGTTGCCCTGAGTCGTCGGTTGGAGCCCGCGTCCCGACCTACTTGTGGAGCGTTCAACTGACCGCACTCACAATAAATAGCGCGCTCGATCACTTGAGCGAGTACGTTTACGATCAAATTCTCTTTAATTAGTCAAGGGTTACATTACCACATGACGGATGAAAATTAAATTAAAGATCGTTATATTTATCAATTTTAAGCCGAACTCTGCTCACCCCGTCAGCTTAAAACCCGCACCCATTACTGGCTATACTTAAGAGGCCTTTCAGATTTATTTTCACAAAAGTTGCTAACTTTGCTTACATTCCTAGAAATTAAGATGTTACCAATAACACTAGTTTACAAAAAAAAATTTTTTTGTTCATGAAATGAAACATACATTATGTAGGCTATGGACGGTAATTAAGAAAATAATTTTTTACTAGCTGCGCCCCGCGGTTTCACCAGCATAAGTTTCGATCCCGTGCGAATATCGGGATAAAAACTATCCTATGTCCTTTCCCGGGACTCGAACTACCTCTATACCAAAGGAGAACGAGTAAGACCGTACCCAGAGACAAAGTTAATTGTAGCATTATGGACTATGTCGGTATTTGTTGACCTCATTGAGTAGTTTAATTAATCCTAAGACAGCATGTCTGAATTCACTTGGAGAAAAAAGATATTTAAGGAAGTTAAATTGGTTTTGAGAAGACCGTACCCAGAGACAAGGTTAATTGTAGCATTATGGACTATGTCGGTATTTGTTGACCGCATGGAGTAGTTTAATTAATCCTAAGACAGCATGTCTGAATTCACTTGGAGAAAAAAGATATTTAAGGAAGTTAAATTGGTTTTGAGAAGACCGTACCCAGAGACAAGGTTAATTGTAGCATTATGAACTATGTCGGTATTTGTTGACCTCATGGAGTAGTTTAATTAATCCTAAGACAGCATGTCTGAATTCACTTGGAGAAAAAAGATATTTAAGGAAGTTAAATTGGTTTTGAGAAGACCGTAGCCAGAGACAAGGTTAATTGTAGCATTATGAACTATGTCGGTATTTGTTGACCTCATGAAGTAGTTTAATTAATCCTAAGACAGCATGTCTGAATGCACTTGGAGAAAAAAGATATTTAAGGAAGTTAAATTGGTTTTGAGAAGACCGTACCCAGAGACAAGGTTAATTGTAGCATTATGGACTATGTCGGTATTTGTTGACCGCATGGAGTAGTTTAATTAATCCTAAGACAGCATGTCTGAATTCACTTGGAGAAAAAAGATATTTAAGGAAGTTAAATTGTTTTTGAGAAGACCGTACCCAGAGACAAAGTTAATTGTAGCAATATAAACTATGTCGGTATTTGTTGACCTCATAGAGTAGTTTAATTAATCCTAAGACAGCAAGTCTGAATTCACTTGGAAAAAAAAGATATTTAAGGAAGTTAAATTGTTTTATAAAATAGAATAAGATAAAAGAATAGAACGTTATTTATTCTCATTAATTATTATTTTAACTACTTTATTTCATTATGCATGTTTATACAAATTATATTTTTAAATATTAGAACATAAAAACATTTAAAAATATAAAAAAGTTGTAGCCCACCGGTATCGGGAACAGGTCCAAGCTATCGGCAATCAGGGCTCCAGGGAGAAGAACCTCCTAATAATGTAAGTCGTGTCGAGAAGTTCCGCTTTCTGAATCAAGTCCTTGATCCAGCTGCCCAACGAGAGCCTCCTCAGGGCTAGTCGACGTTTTTGGCTATTAAGCCACAGGCTGTCACGACTATCGGCACAATGATCGCTGAGTCCACATTCCACGTTTAACAACCTCGTTATTAATATGTTTATCTTTCCCGGCACACACGAGGGTCGCAATCATGCAGTGGCGTGCACAGGGTATGCACAAAAAAAAAACTACATCAATCAACCGTTTGAAAAATGTTTCTATTTAAACATACTTCACCAGCAGGTCTCACAGGTATAATTTTCCATTTTTACAATAATCTTACAAAATAATAATTACTCGACAGTCAATCACTTGCGCCATATCTCATATTAGGACTTGGTTCTACGCATACCTCTATAGGGTACCTAGATGCTTCTTCGCAAATGCTCTCGACACGTATGATTTTGCGAGTTTTAATTGGTATGTGCTTAAACTAAACAAGATAAGTTCCTCCTCGTTGAGGCTAGGAAATGGTACATCGCTTTTTTCTATCGCTGTGAAACGTACCCTTTGGCGGTTGATATTACAGACCACAACATATTAGTCATTAAACCTGTTGGAAACGTTTATTCTGTTTTCTATTATTTCGACAATGTTATAAGCGTGTGGATTATTCTACAATGGATCACGGAACGTGTTCAATAAGGCTCCAGCGATTTAGAGAATTAACAGAACTTGATTAAAAATTAATTAAAATTGATTTAGAACTTGTATTGTTTTGTTTTTATTTATTTTTTGTATCTAATTTCATGCTGCATTGTCGGTTGCCAGTAGACATGCTGACTAAGGATTAATTAAACTACTCCATGAGAGCAACGAATACCAACATAGCTCATAATCTCTCCCCGAATAGCAGAATAGCTATTAAAACATGGGAAAAAATTAACAACAAAAAAAAAATTAAAGGCGGTACGAAGTTCGCCGGGTCAGCTAATATTGAATAAAAACCAATTTAAGTATGGTAATTACAATAATGAATAAAGATAATGAACTTTCCTATTATTTTATTAAAACAATTTAACTTCCTTAAATATCTTTTTTCTCCAAGTGAATTCAGACATGCTGTCTTAGGATTAATTAAACTACTCCATGAGGTCAACAAATTCCAACATAGTTCATAATGCTACAATTAACCTTGTCTCTGGGTAGGTACCGTCTTCTCAAAACCAATTTAACTTCCTTAAATATCTTTTTTCTCCAAGTGAATTCAGACATGCTGTCTTAGGATTAATTAAACTACTCCTTGAGGTCAACAAATACCGACATAGTTCATAAAGCTACAATTAACCTTGTCACTGGGTACCGTCTTCTCAAAACCAATTTAACTTCCTTAAATATCTTTTTTCTCCAAGTGAATTCAGACATGCTGTCTTAGGATTAATTAAACTACTCCATGAGGGCAACGAATACCGATATAGCTCATAATGCTACAGTCACCTTTTTTTTTGGGTACGGGGCCCATACAACTTTACCCATTGTTCTTTCATCTAAATCGTTTCAGTGGTTTAGGCGTGAAAGGTAACATACAGACAGACAGAGTTACTTTCGAATTTATAATATTAGGTATGAATTTTTTGTAGCACGTCACAATTCTGAGATATAGAGGTCTTTGTTTTTTATCTACCCACAATTGTTTAAATACGTTTATCGTTCTATTTTGTAAACAACTGTGTGCTGTGTGATTCAAGACTTATTTTTATATAAAAATGTCATGTAGAGTGTATAAACTGCATCCAAATCGATTTTTTTATGTTTGTGGGAAAAAATTTCAGTTAAATCGTGGTTTTCCCTATAACAAAACCATTGCAAGAAGCCTATTTACATTATTTTGGATTTCCGGTTTCAAATCAACTACTAATTGGTTTGAATTTGCGCGCATTATTTGAGAAAAGTACTATACAAGCCTTGGCCACAACTAGGCATTGATGGACTTACGTATGTTCGTCCATCAATGCCTCTTTTGCTGGCCGCTGCACCTATTTAAATTTTGATTTTAGAATTTTTGTTTTGGTGGATAGGTACCTACCATGGACTAACTACACTCAGCGGCAGAAAAAGTGGCCCAAAATGAAAAGATGATCTATTTTTTTTTTTATAATAAAACATGGTTGTAATTTTTATTACACGTAATATGTTAACGGTTTATAACGTAAGTTTAGTTAAAATTAAGACTTTGAAGTTAAAGTTTTAGTAACAATTAGGGAAAACAGTAAAAATAAAGCTTTTAAAAGAATTTTTATTTAAAATTTTCTTAAAATTTCTTGGAATTACAAAAAAAATTCACTTAAATTAATACCGATTACTACCCCCTCTTGCTTCGATGACGGCTTGCATGCGTTCTGGCACGCTTTGCAGTATGTTTTTTATGTCTACTTGAAGAATTTCCTCCCACGCTCTGACCAGAGCCAACTTTAGCTCACGGAGTGGCTCTGCCGGGTTTGGCAGTGCTCGGAACCGTCTTTTAAGCATGTCCTAGACATGTTCCATAGGATTCATGTCTGAGCTACGAGCCGGCCAAAGCAGTTTTTGAATACCGACATCAGCTAAGTAAGACTCAACGATGCCAGCAGTATAAGCTCTTGCATTATCCTGCATAAGCAGAAAATCTTCTCGACCAATAAAGTCCACAAAACGCACAACATGATCTTGGAGGATTTCTTCAATGTACCCGATTGCTGTTAGGCGCTGAGCCACGATCACAAGCTCCGTACGCGCTTCGGAGCACACACCTCCCTACACCATGATAGACCCGCCTTGGTAACTTACTGTCTGGCGTGTCGCGATGGGAAGGAAACGTTCTCCACGGCGCCTATACACTCTCTCACGACCATCTGGTGCTCTTAAGACCACTCTGCACTCATCAGTAAACAAGACCTTGCTCCATTGGTCCAAAGTCCAATTCACGTGTTCACGGGCAAATCTTAAGCGTGCAACTTGATGGTGTCTCTCATGTTCTGGCCCTCGTGCTGGTCTCCTGGCACGTAAATCACGTTCCTCCATCCTTCGCCTTATGGTCCGCTCACTAACAAAGATACCACGTGCCGCTTGAAGCTACCGCTTGATTTCAACAGCGGTAAGGAAGCGATTTCTCAATACTTCCAGTATAAAAATCGGTCATCGAGGGCAGAAGTACACCTTACTCTGCCGCTACCTGGCCGCCGTGTATAGAGTTCAGTCTCACGACACCTCTTAAGTGCAAATCGTAGGGTGGTACGCGGCACATTAAGAGTTGCAGCTACCTCATGTTGAGTTCGTCCTTGGTCGGTTAACAAGACCGCCTGAGCAACTTGAGAAGCAGTAAGTGGCGTCTTCTAATTTTTTATGGAATCGAAATAAACCCGTAATCAATAAAAAAATCAATAAAAAACAATTTTACAGATTCATGAAAAAAAAAAAGAATTTTAACTTACCTCTCGGATTAACGTTCAAAACAGTTCTGGCGTAAGTTTTTAGACAGGTCAATTTAAACACAGGTTAATTTCAAATTACCTACTTAAATAAAGTAAACGGGTCACTTGAAACCTACCGTCATCAAAACATCTCATAAATAACACTTAGTTTGTTTACAAGCTTCCTTTATGCACTTGGGCCACTTTTTCTGCCGCTGAGTGTATAAGCACACCCCGGACACTCCATACAACGCTCGCAAAATAATTACCTACTACTACTGCATTAACAAATGACGTTTGTATACGTATGAATGTGTGCGTGAAATCTAGTAGGGCTGGCAGTAGTGCGTAGGCGGCGGCGCTGCCCGAACTTGTGCATTATAATGAAGTGACCTTTTACGAGCGGCGTTCAATTATTTATTTATAAAGTCGTGTTCGTAATGAAATAAAAATAATATTATAATAGTTATTATGTTAAAGAGGTTTATTATTGATTGAATAATCAATAATAAAAATAGAAAAAAAAAACAATAATTACAAAATAAGGTACATACCTAACTAAATATTGCTTACACTAAAATATTTTCGTTTAAATGACTTATCTCTAAATGATCGGTTTTAAATCGCATGGTATTAAAAATTCGAAATCTTACAAACAATGGGGCGCCGCGCGCCGCGACAAAGTTAGTGCAGACTACTCACACAAATCTAATAATTAGTTACATTTCTATTGTACTACTTTTCAAGTCGAAGAATGAATAGAACGTGAAAGAAAGAGACATAACTAAGACAATAAAGAGAGAGAGCAATAATTTAATAGTTGGTATGTTAATATTACGGAAGTTTTAATTGTTCTAAAACGAAGAAAACTTGGAAAATAAATGAATAATAGAGAAAATTAGGAAAATAAATTATCACAACACTGGCTTAACTTGTTTGTCTGTAATATACTAGCTTTTATTTTTTATGGGTTTAAAGGATATTTGAGTTGTTGTTCCTTACCTTCTTCCATGTTTCGGGAACCGAATGAAACTCCTGTCTTTATCGTTCCTCGATGAAGATAAGCATCCAAATAATGCACAATATGCAACCATCGTGATTAAGGCGCTATCACATTTTTCCACGAATAACAGTGCTTTTCAGGTACCATTTTAATCAACAGGAGTCACAACTGCGAGGATATCTTAGTTTCAAATTAAAGATAATATATTCATCTCCAGAATGGCCCCATAACAATTAAATAGCCCCATACAAAATTTTCACACAAATACGTTTGTACCATCACAATAATCGCAAAAAATCAAATAAAAAGAGGTCTGAATAGGAACCTATATAGCTAAATCCACCGCATATATTAACTTAAAAATAATAAGACATTGTTGCTTATATAGTCCTCTATACGTTAAGTTAAATATTTTGTAGATAAATAAATAACTTTTTAATTTATGAAATAAATAAGAAACGCTCTCAAATTTCTCCTTACATTTTCTACCCGCGGACACTTGCGGTTGTTCATTCCGCGCATGCTATGGCAACTTAGAACATTGGACACAAGCTTGTTTTTTTTTTTATAAAAGCGCCATCTGTCATCGAGCTAGGCAAACTAAAATGACATTATATCTTCAGTGTTGAGAAGCTAAAAATGCTGGGTAGTCAAATTAATGTATTAATTAAATATTGTATAAAATAAAACTTTTAAACGTACAACTTGCGTTTAAAACAAGTGAAATTATATTTAAACAATGTTTCATACAATAATAACAACAATACATAGTATTTTTTGGAAATATAAAAATATTAAACGGGAAGATAAAAATCTTGTTATGGCAACACTTAAATTACAAATGGCTGCGCATGAGTGATTACTGCATGTCGGTTTTATTTGTAATATTTTCCAGTTTGTTTCGTATGACTACATTCTATCCACGTTGAGTCGAACTGTGTTCCTCCGTGTAATTGTGTCGCGTTACAATCACTGTTTCTTACGTCCGCGTTGAGTTTGAGTTTCCTCCTCCGTGTCGCCGTATTTGCAAGAATTTTGTGAAGTTACTGTGAATCTAGAGCATAGGCCCTCTTTTTTAAGAGTTAGGACCCATAATTGCGTAAAGTGATCAGTGAACTTCAACTTCAGTCATGTCCCAGAACAAATGTTGTGTCCCTGGTTGCCAAGTGACTACGAAGGATGGTATGTATTTCCTTCATACTTTTATCTACAGTCCATAATCTCGACTATCAATACACAGTGGTTTGATTAATATATATAGTTAGGATACCTGTTACCGTACTGATCAAAACTCCGCCCCTAAGACGACCCACTGACCCAAAATTGAAACCCAGGGCATATATCGGGTCAGAATGACGAAATGCTATTATCTCTAAACAATACTCTGTGTAATCTACTGTGTAGTAATCCATTCCTATTCTGACTAGGCTGCTTACTCTGTATACCCATTATATGTATATGGTTAAAATCTTATACATTATTTAATTGACAAGAGAGATGAGACAAAATAAGACACACTCTTGGACTGCATTAGCTGCTTTTCATTAGGTGGAGTGCAGTCACCATGGCTGACCACAGTAACAAAACAAAAAAATATATAAAACCTAGAAAAGTGCTTCATTTTTTATACTTTCTACCTTGCCTCAGACTTTCAACGAATAATATATTTGTAAGCAATGATATTATAAGTAAAAAGTGTAGATAGGTTATATGCAGTCAAAAAGTGGCTCTTTAAAAGTTTCACTCGCACTGCTTCAATCATACCATCCTACTTTGATGTGTAATGTATGTGTGCGTTAGCGTGCCTTTTTTGAAGATAGAATTTCCTGTAGGTAACGTATCTACACCTTTTTACTTATAATATCAATGCCTGTAAGCTATAAATTTTATTATCTTGGTAAATATGAGTATTTTTTGTTTACTCAACAGGTGTTACTCTTCATCACTTCCCAAATCCTGAAACAAGTACTGAGAAATTCAAAAATTGGATTTCAAATATTGGTGGAGACATTACTGAATTAGATGCTGATGTTATCTTTCGAAACAGACGGGTCTGCAGTAGACATTTTGAAGATATCTATAAGTATCCAACAAATAGATTAAGCAGGATAGCAGTTCCTTCACTTCATTTGACATCAGGTAACTATATTATCTATCTATCTACTGCTGTTGAACATGACTATTAAACAGCTCTACAGGGGGTCAGTAATTAATGGTTTTTCCTATAATGTGTTATATATAGAGGAGCCTGTTCAGCAAATATACATAAAAAAGAATATCAATATCTAATTATGCAATTTTTTTGAACAAAAGTGTAGTAGCAGTTACCGTAATATATTTTAAGAAAATAAATCAGTACAGTTCATAAGTTATTTGTTGTAGTGGTCAAGAAATGAATATAGAGTAAAAATAATCCTAATTTGATCAGTGCTTCTGTTCTTTTTTTTTAAATAGTCCAATTATTACAGGACTCCCTTTGTATAAATGTTAACATGGAATACTTAGACCAGAGAAATGAGTTAAAATTTGCACAACATAAACTCAGACCATTAGAGAATGGCTTATGGCATTAAATGATCACCTTTGTACTTTTTTGTAGGTACATAAACTGTTAATGTAAATAAGTAACCCAGATTATTAAAATATAATATTTTTTTTTCAGTTCATCAACCACTCCAATATGAAACGGAAGCTATTAATGTGGCAGTTGCAATAGCTACCCCTGTTGTACACGCTGACAATCCTTCTAATGTATTTCCAACCAGTTCCAGTCTCCTTAATTCAGGTTAGTTTTTAAATGATAAAATATTTTGTTAAAATGCACTGGGCCGGAACACCTGAAAGTCAAGCCTTTGCCCAGCATTGGGATGAGGAGTAACAGTATTTTTTTTCTGTAGCTTACACATTGTAGGTATTCTAATAATATTGCAGTGACATAGCAGTAGTATGTCATGTTACACTTTAACTAGACTTAAATGCCTGGTATATGAAAAGTAACTAATTTTGTTACAACATTCTCAACAGCAGCATAGAACCTAGAAACTTACTGGATTCATGGTAAAAAAGAAATATTTTGTAGATAAGAATTTTATTTTAGATATATAATTTCATTATAGAGGACTATTATGTGAGAATAAAATTCTTATCTATATAATAATACTTCTTATATATAAAATTAAATAGATTTGTTAAAACTTGAGATCTATTGGACTGCTAAAGCAGGGAAGGTTGAAAAGGTTTAAAATCTGCAATCCGGTAGGACAATGTCTGTCGGGCCCACTGTATACAGGGTGGAAATTATTGATGGCACTTGGAGGAAAATTACTCTGAACGATGGAGACAGCAAATTTTACTCTAAGGAAACAAACTTTTTTTTTAAATGACATTTGTATTTATAGATTTTTTAAAATAGGTTTACCACATCCAGGCATCGAACTGACTGAAACCGATAAAACCATCACACTCATCTTAGTAGTTGTCAATCAATTATTTTTGGCCTAATCAATCTAAATGCATAACATAAGAATAAGTTCCTTGAAACCAATAAATTATGTATCCAAGAACATGGATCCCATTTTTAGGGTTCTGTACCTAAAAGCTAAAAACATCTGTCTGTCACAACATGTGAACCGTGATAGCTATATAGATGTAGAGTTGAAATTTTCACTGATGATGTATTTCTGTTACCCCTATAACAACAAATGAAATAAAATTAATATTTAAGGGGATTACCACACAACAAATGTGTTTTTTTGGATTTTTTTGTAAATATGCGTACGGAACCCGTCGTGCGCGAGTCCGACTCGCACTTAGCGGGTTTTTCAGGTTGATCAGCGCGATTCCTGGTTTTGTTTCTTTTTAAAAATACAGAAATGTTTCCCTCCAGGTGGCATAAAAAAAATCCACAGTGTAAATTACATTGACTGTATGTTTCAAAACTAACATAAATTTAACTTGCAGGTTATTCCCAAGATAATGCTGTTGGTCATGATAGTAAAAAGGAAAAAAATTATTCAAGAAAGCGAAAAGGTATAATTTTTTATAATTATAATAAGTATGTCCCTGATTAATAACAAAGTGCCCAGTAACGACGAAATCGCTAACATGAATTAATAATGATAGTGCTTGTATCATTGATTTGAAAAATTAGTACTATTAATATAACCTTTTTTTCTGTTTGAGAGAAAATCAAAATTATCTTTAAAAGTGGCTTCATTTGAATTATATTATGATTTTACCATTTTGCCTATATTCCTACATATTTTGCCTATTTAAATGCCCCTTCTAATGTTTCTTATTCATAATTTCACATGACCTATATGTATAGACTACAGCGATTGCAATAATTGCTTCTATACTATCTAGTTACCTACATTATATGACGACATACGACGACACGCATAGCGTAGCGGCTAAGCCGTTGGCATGTTGAGCTTGGTGTCGCGGGTTCGATCCTCGCACGAGACAAATATTTGTGTGATCCTCAAGTATTTGTTCTGGGTCTGGGTGTTATGTTAATTGTGTATTGTGAATTATATGTTTGTAAACTGCCCCACGACACAGGAGAAATTTCTAGTGTGGGGTATAGTTTTTATTAAAAATATATATATGAGTTCTTTACAGATGTATATTCTTTATCTCATTAAATCCTTTTATTTTCTAGCGCCTCACCTATCATTGAAGCAACATAAGGAGTACAAATTGCTATTGAAACAATTAGAGAAAAGTAAGACAGAGAAGGATAATTTTAGAAAAAAATATTTACTGGCAAGGAAAATGAAGAAGACCCAGGCATTTCAAATAATTACCAAACACATGTCAAAATCGGCTAAAATATTTTGTCACATGCAAGCATCCCAAAGTGGAAAAAGAAAACGAGGTAGACGATTCTCCTTGGACGAGAAAATATTGGCACTGTCGCTATACAAGCCTTCGCCAAAAGCATACCGATTGTTAAGCAATATATGTATTTTACCAAGTAGACGGTCTCTACAAAATTTACTACATAAAGTTAACATGAAACCTGGCATCAACACATTCATATTCGACCATATTAAAGAAAGGGTAAACAAAATGCCCGAAAATTATAAATATTGCAACCTGATATTTGACGAGATGGCTATTGGCCCGGGCGTTACGTACGACAAGAAAAATGATAAAATAATAGGACTAGTAGACAATGGCGATCACAGTGAAAACCAATACTGTGATCATGTTTTAGTTTTTATGATTAGAGGAATACTTAAAAAGTATAAACAACCTCTGGCCTATTATTTTTGCAGTGGAAGTACGAAAGCTACGGAGTTAAAGGCACATATAAAAGATGTTATAAATAACATACAGCAAACAGGCTTAACAGTAGTTGCGACGATTTGCGACCAAGGTGCCTCCAATTTGTCAGCCATAAATTCGTTACTAAACGACACAAAAGAGCATTATTTAAAAAATAATTGCGAGTATAGAGAAGGCTTCTTCGAAATTGGAGACAGTAAAATTTTCCCTATTTTTGATCCGCCACACTTAATAAAGGGGGTGAGAAATAACTTGCTCACAAAGAATTTAACATTTAATTTAAAAGGCAAAGCATGCACAGCCAAATGGGACCATATAATAGCCTTATTTAAAAGATGCCCAGGTTACAGTGGTGTAAAATTAGTACCCAAATTATCAGCACACCATGTGCTACCAGAGCTAATACCCAAAATGAGGGTAAAACACTGCACTCAAGTGTTTAGTAAATCTGTTGGAGTCGCACTTGGATGTATGGCAGGTATGCATCTTATAACAAACTTTGTACTGTGATAAGATTTAGAGTTACATAAGTGTTCTTCTATTAAGTATTTGAGACTAGCAGGCCAACCGTTACTAGACATACAGACACTAGACTCAAACTATGTATCTAGAATGGTCTATCAACCTCCACATTTTCAGTCCAGTCAGATTGTTTTTCATATAAAAAGAAAAAGAAACTGAATATTTATGTAAGTAATATGTGTTTCTCTACTTTACAGAATTAGGAGCACTTGAGAAGGAAAGCACTGAAACAGCTGACCTGCTAATATTTTTCGACGACCTGTTCGATAGCGTGAATGGAAGTTTCAGCACTGTTAGAAACGGAAAGGTGTACAGAAGCGCCGTCACCGCGACATCGCCGCATCACAAATTATGGAACTATAGCATTCCAATACTAAAATCAATGAAATTTGTCAATGCCAACAATAAAGGAGTAGTGCCGTCTTTATCCAGCTGGATAAAGACTATAGAAAATTTTAAAAGAATTGTTAAATATTTACATTCCAAAGGTGTGAACTCCCTATTACTGCGCCATTTTAATCAAGATCCTATAGAAAATTTCTTTGGAGCAATTAGAGCACACGGGTACAGCAATATTATGCCCACAGCTACAGCATTTGAGGGAGCTTACAAAACTTTAATGGTTAATAATATAACATCTTCACATTCAGTAGGCTCTAATTGCGAAAAGGATGACAATGTTTGTCTCCAATCTTTAAAATATTTTATTATAAACCATGAAGACAATAATTCTCCTACTGAATGTGAACATCAAATAGAAAATATTCACTTAAATATGGAAATATTAGATACAGAAGTACTTTTAAAAAGTAAGTCTCCCATGGATCTTGAAAAATGTGCAGCAATAGGTTATTGCAGTGGATGGATAGCACAGCTAGCTAAAAAAAATATATACAAAAGCTGTGCGGTATGTAAAAGTGACTTAGAGTCGGAAGAACAGCACAGCTTTCATCAATATATTAAGGCCAAAGAATATGGCAGCAAAAAATGGTTGTGCTATCCTACCAGGCCTCTCTTTGACTTCTTTGCCCAAGTTGAAAATATTTGTATGGAAATACTTAAAACAGAAGCAAAAAGAAAAAACATATCAAACTATATAAAATTAATTTTAGCTATAAATTTGAATGTTGCGTTTTTGTCTTGTGACACCCATAAAGAAATTTTAGGACAGTATTTATACAACAAAAGTACAATATTTTTCATAAATAATTGGTGCAAGGAAGTCAATAATGTCCTCACTGGCAAATCACCTTTTTGGGATGTCACCGACGAAATGAAAAATGAAGCTCATAGGCACTACTCGAAAAACAAAGGAAGGCCAAGAAGGGGGCAATGATAACATAATCAATTTATCTTAGTGTAGTTGAATGTTATGCTATAGTTCGA